>OU015532.1:3280000-3737500 GCA_907165065.1 Caprimulgus europaeus | reverse complement strand
TCAACACCCCCAGTTCCCTCAGCTGGGAACTCAGCACACTTGTGCTCCAGACCCTTCCCCAGCTCCGGTGCCCTTCTCTGGACACACTCCAGCACCTCCATGTCCTTCTTGGAGTGAGGAGCCCAAAACTGAACACTTTTTTTTTCCTTGTCCTCTTCCAGCAGTTGCTTCTGCAAATGAAGCAGATGTCTCTTCTCATTTTGTTTCCCTCTGCCTGCTCCCCAGGCTCTTTGTAGACCAGTGCTAAGGTGCCCATGTGCCTATTTCCCAAAATAGCAGGACTTGTTCCCTTAATGCTCAGGGGTGTCCCACCTCCCCTCTGTAAGGGACATTGGTGTCACAGGCTGCAGCAAAGCCCTGCTGTAGCTCCGTGCACATCCCTGCTCTTGGGTAATCCAGCCTCTTTCTTTCCACTGGGAAAATATTTTCCATGCAGTCTCAAGACTAATTTAGAGAGTTAAATCTTCACATGGCTCTAGTACCATTCTGCAAGAAGGCAAGGATAAGGGCCAGGGACACCTGATCAGGTAGGTACCAATTTATCTCAAGCTCTATCCTCTCTGTGCTACTCAAAGTGAGACTTGCTTGAGGCACAGTGATGCTTCTACTCCCATGCAGAAGAGCTTTAAGGCTTCTAGGGTCATGACAATGCTCTGACATCCATGAGCCCTCTTGAGTGAACGGATGGAGACTTACTCTGCTGGACAAGCCCACATGAAAACCAGCAAACCAGTGAAGAAACCCAAAATAGGAGTTAGCAATTCCAGCTCTACTCTTTGCATGTTGCCTTTTGGTCTCTTCCCATTTGCAGCATCCACCGATGGTCTCCCGCCCCTACTGCGGCTGCTCCGGCCGCCGCTCTGGTATATGCGGCAGCTTGTGCTGCTGTCCGAGTGCCAAAGGGAATGTCTAATAGGGTATTGTTTGCGTGTGTTCCTGAGATGGAAGTGATTAACATAAAATACGTAAAAGGATCATGTCAGGAATTCTCTCCAGATCTGCAGGGTTAGTGAGCCGCTCTGGTTCGCATTACAGAATTACAGTACGTTCTGTAACCGCTCGGTGTTGGACACAGATTTGGGTCTCTTTCTCCAGTGTTTACAAACACGGATAGGAGCTGAGCAAAAAATGCAGCCAACTGCACATGTATTTATGGATCTCTATTCAATCAACACACACACACACGTAAGGGTACTTATGTTGACTTCATACCACGATCCATACCAGTAGGTCCTTAAATAACCCCAGAGGGATGAGTTATTCACCCACAGTTCAGATGCAGGCAAATGACCTTCGAAAAGCTTGGCAACTTTTCTTGCTCTCAACCAATCGACATGCTCTTCATCAAGAGCCTGAAAATGTTGTTCCTTTGAGCTCACAATTAATTCAACACCTAAAATATGTGGAAAAGAGCTGCACTGAGCTGGTGGGAAATTCAAACAGTCCCAGGCGTGGGAGCCAATCAAGCTGCTGAAACATAAGGTAACGCTCAGGCTTGGATCTCCAAAGCGTGATATGTTTGTCAGCACGGTTACATTGATTCTTGCCTAGTGATCCTCTCAAACGAAGTTGTCAAGGATATCTCCCTCCCTCTCCATGCTGTAGAAGTGGGTTTAGTGGAGAATCACTAAAATAAAGGAAGGGGGGAGGGAAGAAAGCAAAACAAAGCCAAAACCCCAAAAAGTGCTATTGTGAAAGTGTCAGAACAACTGTCCTGGGGCTAATTTTACCCTGGGTGTAACTTTACTGACGTCAATGTGAAAAGGCCTGATTCACCCCTTCATTGCAGCAATGTTAAGCTGAGGCTTCTGGGAAAGTTGCAGCAGCATTAAAACTTGGTTCAGCATGAGATAGCTATACCAACCCAGTTTGTGATTCCAGCGATGTCAGTGGACTCCCATCAAGCTTCATCTCTTCACTGGAGGCTCTGAGGAATGATATCCAAAGTGCACAAATGCATGACCCTTGTTGGGTGATCTACCTTTGCCCAGTTTGTGTCTCGACAGGCAGAGCACTCCATTGCCTCAAAAGCAATAGCTAGGCCCAGTACTCAGTGGACCTGAAGATGATCCACATATCTAGATGTAGGAGGCATTTTTAGAGCAAGCCCAGTGCTCCCATTCTCCTCTACCATGACCCAAAGGGCACCTTTTTGAGAGAAAGATATGTTCTTTATTCTGGAATCTTGTCTTCCCTGAGATTTTCTATGTCTCTCTGCTCCTACTTCTCTTCATCCTTCAAGCTTGCCCTCAGTTTGTCCAATACCAACTTTCACATAAGACCTTGTCCTTTTCCACTTAGTTCTACCACTCCACAAAAATTCAACTGAAATCTCTCTGCTACTAAATTTCCAACCTTGCTCTCTACTCCAAGCATAGCTCTGAGATTTCAGTCCTCAGCTGACCAACGTGACTAAACTAACATGCCTTCAGCTTTCTTTCCATGTTTCTCTGTTTCTTTGTTGAACACCAAGGACAGCATAGCCAATACTGCCTCCACTCTTTTCTGTAATGTGCATCACCTTTATCCTGGTCAGCTCTGTGCCCTCACATCCAGGACATGGTCAATCCTTGTAGACTTTTTGCAGAACATCTCTAACAGACACAATGGGATTCCCCCAGTCACACAACTAAATCTGTCCTTCAGGATCTTGAAGTCTGCACTCTTGCTTCAATAAAATAATGTGATACACTGCTGCAAAAGTAATTCTCCCAAGCCCTTTACTTGACCCTGTCTTGACTATGACCCCTCTCTTAGCAGCTCTCCAATGCCTCCTCTTTTTTCATCCCAGCAACAAAAAGAAGCAAAGACCAGGAGCTAACACCTTTTTTTAGTACTGGAGGTCAGATGGGGAGATAATGAGCCTCCTGGTGCAGCTTAATTGCTCTTCTTTTTCACACCTGTGAAGAGCTCTCCATAGTTTAAAAAAGTTATTTTTCTAATTCTCTTTAAACCTCTTATTTTATGGTTGTGGCCAGTATTGTTCTACTCTTTACCAGTCATCTTCTGTTGCCTCTTGACTGAACAAGATCAGACCTCTTGTTCAGCATCACACAACAGGCCCAGTGACTATCACAACACAAGTAGACAACAGTAATATAGTAAAATCTGCATTGATTTCCACAGCAAGGATGGGAATAAAAAAATCTGTTGGTCTGTAATGAACTTAGTGAAATGCATGGATGCTGGAAAAGAACCTGATTGCTCCTAAACTCACAGCAAATCTCTCCCCAAATTTCACAGTTATTTCATCCAACTTAAAGGGCTCTGCATCTCGTTTATTTTCCCTCTTTTTATTTTATCATTGGCTTTTTGAACTTCTGCCTGAATTGGTGCCAAAGCTGAGCGTGACCTAATTCCAGCAGCACTTCTAGGATGTGGAGGCCTGGACCTTCCCAGTGCTGAGTCTCCCCATCAACTTCAGACATGATGTTTGGATAGTTAAAGAGATGCTGTGATCTGCCCAGAATAATATCCCTGTCCTTGGGAGGGTGATACATCTGGATGCTGGCCTTCTTTATATCTGGTGTCCAAGAGAAGTAGCATTGCCCACCAGTTCCCATAGCAATGGGTAAAATGTTTGCCCTCAGATGGGTAAATAACTGCATCTTTTTAAGTCTTCTTACTCAGCAACTAATAAAATAGTTTTTTGGCCTTTTACTTTGGACTAAAGTAAACTCTGGGGGGACAGAGTTGTGGCTGGAGATTTCACTGCTCACTTTCTGGTCTGGGAGGGAAGCAGGGGAGCAGTCTTCATGTTGAGTTGGAGAAAAGATGGAGCTCTTGCTTGTGAAGACCTCAGGGTCACTTGGCTTTTAAAATAGTTAAGATAGATGCTAAATCTTTATAAATCCATCAGTATGAATGGTTCTACTTTGATAATCTGTAATAGTTTCTCCGTTTTGAGAGTATTAGCAACAAAGGGAGTAAGGAGGTAAAGACACAGATTTTAGATGCTCGAGATTCCCAATATTCATTCATTTGCAGAACCATGGCCCACGGCTCCTGCAAGACATACAAATAACATGGTCTGTAGAGCTGATGTGTGATAGCTGGAGGTTGTGTACCAGTTTGAAAAGCTAGCTGGGCTGAAATGTATATGCTTGCTTGGAAATCTTTCCTTATAAGAAATTGTTTTAATGTGTATGAAAAAAAAACCCTCACAGGTGAAACCCTGTAGCACACAGTGCATTTTTATACGCTGTATTTCTTTATTACACTGGAGGTGAGCTGGTTTTCTGCTGGTGGAAAGCAGGTCTGCAGAGTATTAAGCAGCACTACCTCTAGATATGTCCCCTGTAAATCAGAGGAGAGGGATATACCATGGTGCTATTGAAAGGGAAGGGTCAGCTCCCTGAACAGTGTAGCCAGATCGTGGGAGTCAGTCATGACTGTTTACAGCAGCTCCGGATGTGACCCAAAGCCATTTTGGCGCCTCTCTGAAATTAAGCACTTCCGATAAGTCAGAGGAAAGCTCAAGTTAGATTTTATCTAACGCTCAGATGCTGTGCAGGACACGAAGGGTCTGATCCTCACCTGCTGGAAATGGGAGTAACACCACTGACTCACCCAGCTCCCAGTTCTGGGAACGCGGCCCGAATTACTCATTTTAGTACGCGACTGTTGGCAAAACACGGCATTCACCCCCAAATTGCGAGGGAGCTTGCTACCATTCAGCCAGTTTCCAGCGTGGCATACTTTGGCCCCATCACACGCTGCTAATCTCTTCAATGATTTATGTGCTCTTTTAAGTTTTCATTCTCCCTCTGTCATGAACCTTCCTCACTAGCAAGTTGACAGTTTAAATTAGTGTTTAGACATGGCTTTCATAATGTCAGCTTTTGTTTTGTCTCAGTCATCTGTTGGAATTCCTTCCATTGTATCTGAAGTGACTCATGACAATAAATGACTTCTTTCTTCTTTTGTTCTTAATCGGGGAAGAATGGAATGAACCATGCAATATTTGTAAAAGAGCAGTCTTAATTAGTCCTCAGCTGTAGCTAAAGATGCTTGTCTTGTCTCTTTAGCATATTAATGCAGGAAGCCATGCGTTCACGTGGGCAATTGCCATGTTCCTGAAAAGCCTTGTTACAAGCCAAATTCTCCAGCGTAAAGGTATTCCCCCACCCTGCTTCTGCCCTGAGCTCTGCCAAATGAGGAGCCTGGTGCCCTGAGGGCATTGTGTGAGGCTGCTCAGGCCTGTGAGGAGAAAAACCCACACATTTTAGAGTGACTCATCTCCAGGACTGAATTTCTTTTTTGTTTTATGCCTCTTAAAGTTATAAAACTCTCTGTGCAGAAAGCTGGAGCCTCACCTCGAACCTCACTGCTGCTGCCTGTGCCATTTCCCTGCTCCAAAGGTGATGATATTCATTGATGATGGATGCCAAAATTCTTTCTGTTTGCACAGTTGTTTTTTTCTTTACACTGTTTAGGTGGCTCAAACAGCTGAGATTTAATTAAAGGTTTGGGTGGGAGTGTGTGTGTATTTTACACAAAATTAATGGTGACTTCTTTTAGGGACAAAATATGGTTTTGTGCAGAAGTGCAAAGGGCTGTATCTTGCATGGCCAGAACAAAGTTGCTGCAGCTGTGTCATCTTTAATACACTCCTGGAGCTAGTGAATAGCAGCAGATTTCTTATTTTATTTCTTCTTTTTTTTTTTTTTTTTTTTCTGTTTGTCATTTGGGAGAAGAAAATTGATTCTCTAAGGAAGTGTGGGAAAATTTTCAGCCAGCTTGCCTCCCTGTTCGCTGCACGCTCTCCTAGTCCATGTAGGGCCATGCCCACCATGCCAAGTTATGTGGTAATTGTAAAACACAGCTAAATAAAGGTTTACATTGAAAGCTGACTTTTTACTGATTGTGTTTTGTGGAAGGGTTACAATGTGGGTCCTGTGGATGTATTTGTATCTGTTGTTGAATTGTGGGCAAAGTTCTCTCCTTTCCCTGAGACTTTTCTTGCCCAGTGGTCTGGGAGTGTGGCTTGCACCCCTCTATTATTGGAAAGGGGTTAGACTCCCATTTGATGACATGCTGCCATCTGTCTGCCTGTCTTTCTCTCCAGTGTTATGTTTAATTCTGACATAATAAAGCATCCTGGATACACCCTGTAGAGCCTGTTGAGGTGCTTCCTCTTTTAGGTTATTAAAGAAGATGCTGCCACAGAGCAAAGCAGAACTGCAGAGGGTCAGATGGAGGTGTTTAACAGTCAGCCCATGACAGAGTGCCAAAAGAGGTCATCAGGGACCAATTTTCTCAAGATCCATGAGAGCTGAGTGAACCTCCCTCCTACAGAAGACAATTGTGTTTTGCAGGATTTGACCCAAAGTGGGTGCTTCTTGGCAAAGGAGAAATGAAGCACAGATGATCAAGACTGTGATGAGAACACTGGTAAGTGCTGGGCTTGAGATGCCATTTGCAGAGCATAACAACAGCCTCGCTGAACCTAGAAACATATGAACAGCACTACAAATTCTTCTGTGCCAGTACATGGTGCTCTTTATTTTAATAGTCTGTTTATATATACATACAGCTATTTTTCTTTTACCCAGACCTTGTAACAAAACCAAATGTCTTAATGAACACAAGGAGAAAGCAAACAGCTGGAGAAAGACATAAAAGTGTACAAAACCAACGAAGTCCTGGGGAAATCATTGCAACTTTAGCTTCAAAGTAGTTTCAAAAGTAAGTTGTGCCTCTGTAATTGGACTGAAATAAGTGGTGTGCTCCTTTCCCTCTGTGCTCCGAAGCAATCCATGTTCTCTGTCAGTGCTGTGGTCTCGTATAGTCTTCAAAAACATTCATACATTTCATGGTGAGTTCTGCTGGATTGTGCTGTCACCAGGAGCACCACAACCATGGTCTTCTCTCCAGCTCTGCCTCCCATCTCTTGCTAATGAATGTTTGGCAGATCAGTATTAAGGAAGTCAAGATTCTCTGGGAGAGGTTGTATCATTTACCGGCCTGATTGGTAAAACTGGGGAAAACAGATCATGTCTGGGTCACAAGGCTTTCTGCAGGTGCAGCAAAGTTTTAGGCAAGCTCCCAAACCAACCTTGGAAATCTGGGTTTTTGCAGGCACAGATATTCTGAACATATAGTGTTATTCCTCAGAATAGACTTTGGGCAACAACTCTTTATTTTTAATCTACAGACATTGTCGGTTTTCTGTCCATCTAACATCTCACAGTGAATTTCAAAGGAAATTGTAAACTTGCAATGGCAAGGCCAGGGTGTGACAGTACAGGATGGCTTCTTTCCCTGTAAGTGAGCTGCCCCATCGTTATTGACTCCAGAGAAGTACTTTTTCACTAGGATAACTGCAAATCTCTGGTTTGACAGTGTGTGCTTGATCTTCCCAAAGTAAGAGTTGTCAAAGGACAGAAGTTCACTAATATTGCCTTTTTCTACAGCATTGTCAAATGTGTTCTTAGCTTGTCATCAGCTGAGGTCAAGTTTTCCTTCCATCTGTGTTTATATTGGATTGAGACAAACAGGTCCTGACCAGGATCCGAGCACCAGGGTGATTGTAGAGCAGAGGTGGTGTATACTTCTGCTGGAAAAGTTATCCAAAAGGTTTATCAGATTGGCTCAGTATTAATGCTGCTGGGGCTTTGCAGAAAGCCTAGCAGATGTGGATGCCTTTGAAATGTAGAGGAAGATGGGGCTGATCATGTGGAAAGACTTCCAGCCCCTTCTGCAAAACCAGATAGTTTTTTAAGGGCCTCTTAACTGGCACTTCATTACAGCTTTCCCATTGGCCTCAAAGTCAATGTTAACCTTGGCCCCAATGCAGAGAATATTGACTTTCAGGGTCAATAAATCTTAATATGGATCAAATTGGAAGTCATGTTTGCTTACTTTATAACTCCTTTCCAGTGCAATTACTCTTTACACAATGCAAGGACATTCTGCACATTTTTCTTCTTGGCCATTTTGAGATGCATTACTCTTCCGCTAAGAGCCTGGGTTTCCAAGGCTCAATTTTTTTTCTCCAAAGTTTTCTGTCACAGCCACTTTGATTTTTGTGTTTTTTATCTCCTTCCACAAAAGACAAACATTTCTTTTTTTTTTTTTGCCATGGTTCTAGCGTGGATCCATGTAAAACGACTGCCTCCTTGTGTAACCGGTCCCCTCTGCATCCAGAAACGGCACGCGGTTGTGTGGGATGCCGGAACCACAAAAGGTTTTCAGATGTCCAGGATACCAAGCGGTGTTGCTGAACTGTATGACCTATTAAGCAGTCATTTTCAATGCTTGGCAGTAATATGAAGACTTGCTAGCACTGTGCACTTTCTGCTTTGTTTATATCAGCCAATACCTACAGGATTTTAATGAGCCTACAGTGAGTTGCCTATATAAGTGGTACATGACAGGGTGTGTACTGTTCCCATAATGAGGCATATATAACGCCCTGGGGCTATGGAGGCAAGAAGCCAAAGGATGTTATTATTGCCTTTATAAATTGTTTTCAAAATAAATAAGATACAGAATGTTTCACTTTGAAGAAAAAAAAAGGAGGATTTGTGCTCTGAATACTGATTGGGGGTGGGGGTGGGAGCAGGAAAGAGTAGAAAGAAGGGTGGGTTGAGCTGTAGCCTTTTGATTTAAGTCACTTCTGTTGAGCACATGTGAAGTCAGCATACACATGTTGCTGGGGCTACAACCAGGCTCAGATGTGTCCAGGATGTGAAAGAAGATTGGGGACTACCTGCTACAGTGAGCAAAGCTAACAGGAGGAGGGTCCTGCACATCTTTTTTCTTGTTACCCCAATGAATCCATCCTGGACCAATCTGCCCATGCATAGGCTCCCAGGAGCTGAAATGGGGAAAGTGGTGTTCTTCATCCAGAAGGATCTGCCCATGCTCTAGTTGCTGGTGTCCTGGGTGTCTGGATGAGCTGTATTCACCATTTGGGGCTCTTGCGTTGGGTTTGTGACTTCTGCTTCCTTACTGCCATGGTGGGAAGGTGATCAGGTTTGTCACTTGGGTGGTGAAGAAGGAGAAAATCCTGTATCCTATTTGCAAAATCCAGCATGAAATAACGTTCCTTGAAAAGTAGAAGGGTCCTTGTTCCAGGACTGTTCAGATCAGTAAAAGGCACCCAGCCAACCTGGTGAGAGGTGCCTGTAATGATAATAATTCATATCATATAAGTGCTTTGCCTCAGTTGCAAAGTCTTCAGGTTTGGTCTTTAGGAGGAGATGAGCCTCAGCTGCTGAATGCAGGTCATTATGGAAGGCTGTCCAGTGCACAGGTTGCACTGTGCCTTTCAAGGTTGGCTCTCCCAAAGGGCAGGTAGACAGCTCTGTGGTTTGGCCTTTGTGGAGCAGTTGATTTAGAGAGCAAGGCTTGTCCCATGCTTCAGCTGACAAATGCTGGGAATGGCTCCCAGGCACAAGTTGGTGAAGGAAACAAATGCCAAGGGATGGTGTGATGCATGCAGGAAAGCTGCAGAGCAAGGTGCTGAGAACACTTTTCCTTCAGTGTGGCAACGGGTCATGGCCTGTGGGAAGCAACATCCCTGGCAGTGCAATAATCCCATGGCCATCCTTAGGTGGAAGGTGATCTCCGAGTTTGCGTGTGATTAACATTACATAAAATGCACTAAAAAGGAGAAGGAAACACCATGAGCCAACTCTATTTTCTGTCAGCCCCATGACTTCAGAGACAGAAGGAAAAGATTAAAATCATTAGCAATTGGAAAAATCCAGTTTATTCTATGCATTAGCACTGCTGGCATGCAAACACATCTTCAGAGAGCAGCTGTTGTCCTACTGCGCTTTAATCCTTCCAGAAGTAGCATGACAAGAGCCAGTAGGTGCACTACACTTTCCAGTGTGAGCTCCCTGATATTAATAAACCAGACCACTTTCCTGAGCAAGGGTTAGCCCAGTTCTTCTACTTCATTAACTTTCTGCTCTCTTTTAGCTGCTGTTGAATGTATCAGAGCTCTCTTTACAGAGTTTGGTGTACGATGGGGCAGCATCCAAATAGAGCTGGCAGCAGAAGACACCAAAAAAAAAAGCTGCTTTAGAAGAAGGAGGTGAGGAAGGGAAATAAAACCAAATAAAAACAACCTGTTCTCATATCTCAACATCAGTGCTGACTCTGTCTCCCCTGTGATTTCTTGGCTGCTCTTGTGACTTTCATCTAAAAAGGGAGAAGAGGAATCACCTTCATCCCTAGGGCTAAATTTAGAGGCAGAGCAGTGGATGTCGAGTGGGAATGTGATGGAGTGACTCAGATCAGTCTAGGAACAGCAGGTGTGCATGTGCCTGTTTGTATGGCTCACTTCATTATGACAGCCCTGGATGTATGACACAGACTTCACAGTGTCTGGGAGATGCTGGTAAATGTGGGCAGCCCTCCAGTCAGCTCTCAGATGAGCAAGAGGTAGAGCTGTTGGAAACAGCCCTGGAGATCTTCCCATGGAGATCAGGTCTGGACAGAGAATTTGGAGGGGGGTGGGATTAATTGGGTTTGTTGCTTAGTTCACTGTAGAGGGAACTTCCCATTTCCAACATGTAGTTGAACTAGACAATATGAGTTGTCTCTTGGAGCAAAAATGTACACATGGCACATGTCTTGGAAAGTTTTCTTCATTAATCACCTTGGTATCATCAATAGCTCATCAGCCTAAGATGTGAGCTCTTATAATGTGATGTTCACCTTTTCTGTGAGCAAACCTGCCTCTTTTATACCTCTTTGCCTGGGGAAGGAGATCAGGAGCTTTGCTGAGCCATGAACTGGTTTGGGTGTCATTCAGTCTACTGGGACTGAAGGATGAGCAAGCATCACTGAAATGAGGAAGGAGAGAAGCAGAAAGGCACAAAAGTTTGACCCAGCTCCCACTGGCAAAGGCTGGTGACACAACCTCTGTTGATTCTAGCAGAGATTAGCACACATCTCACAGGCTGTGGAGCAGCAGTCATTTGTACTCACATCATCAGTTTAGGAACATCCAGGGTCTGAATCAACCTGCTTAACATCTGGATGGTGCTTTAGCAGTTGGCTGGACCTGGGAAGGCAGTTCACCTCTCTTCCTTCTATCTGCAGAGCTGGATGAGCCATTTCACCAAGGAACAGAGCCTTCAGTGAAGAGATGTTTCATGAGCACATAGTCCCACAGATCGAGTTTCAGCAGTCCTGACCAACTGGCAAGTGTTTTCCTTGTCTAAGGAGAGCTTTGCCTTTGTTTTATTAGTAGTTTTGGGGATTTTTTTAAACAGTTATGACTGTTGCCAGGTGGCTCAGAGGCATCCCAGCTCCTGCCCTCAAGTCTGTCTCCAGGAAGATGATCTAACCTGACCAAGAATGATCTGGACTTCAGGAGCTGATTTCTGCCCTTGATGCAAAGATGGGACATATTAGGACTCAGCAAGGACCTAAGTCAGTGTTACTGGGAGGCTGAGGGATTTAAAAGATAAGAAGCTACTGAGTAATAGGGTTAAGCAACAGGGGTCTGATGATCAGAAACTTAGGCAGGAGGGAAGATGGGAGGACCTTGTATGGTTCAGGCTCCCTTTTTTTTTTATTTCCCAGTTTGGTTTGTGGTTTTGCATTTGCAGCTTGTAGAACTGTATGGAAGGAATGTGCAGCTGGGGGCTTTCGCCAAGTTGGTGTCAATTTGGGTTAAACCAGAGGTCCTGGAACAGAGCCTCATTGGGAGAATGGGTGACTTGTATTAAGACCAGAGCTTTCATTATTCTCCCTTCAATTGTGGTGGTTCCTTGGGGATCTTGTTCTAGGAGCAGGGTCCAAACCCTTTTACACCAGGCACACTGCAAATCAATGAGCCAAAGGCAGGCCCTCCACTGCGGGCTGGCAGTCCCTGAGATGCTCACTGTCCTGCCATTGTCCTTCTCTGGCTTCCAGCAACGGCTGTCCTGTCCTGTCCTGTCAGCAGCAACAGCCCACGTGCTTCTCAGCTGGACCCCACCAGTGCCTGGGATTTGCTGTATCCAGGATGTTGACCACATGTTTTGTGAGGTGCCCAGCATGTCTTAGGAATGGCACAATGAAGACACTTTCCTTCCCTGATCTCTGGGGATGCTGCTTCTGGATCATCTCTATGTGCTTACTGCAGTCTCTGCGTGCAGTCAGCCTGACACAGAGTTCCTGCCAGAACCCAGCACCAGCCAGTGTTCCTCTGCAAGTTTGCCTCCTTGGATACCACATTTTGTCTCCATGCACAGATCAAGAGTCAATCTTCTTGCTTTCCTTCATTCCCATGGTTAAACCATTCACAAGGGCAGCCTGTTTTGTGCAGGGGGATGACTTGGAATTAGGGATTTCTCTTGTTTTCTCTATCCTCATGTGTCCAAAAATTGAGTATACATCAGTATACAGCTGACCACACACAGCAGGTCACCTCCAGGATGGTGTTTTTTTGGCCAGTGATCTCCTGGCTTTATAGTCTGCATGTCAAAAGGATCTCAAAATCTTAAACAAGCCTTCTGTCTACACTGACAAGTGTATGCTGACCTCAGCTGGTCTCATCTCCCTTTACTGAAGGCCACAAGATAGGTATCAAGTCTAAGGTAATGATCCTTCCTTTGGAGATAGAGGGGAGAGACTGGCACCTCTGAAATCCAACTCATTCCAGACTTAAATGCATGTTTAAGCCTGACATGTTGTTCTCAGACTTGTTCCCTCCATTTCCACGGCTCACAGAAGTTGCCTGAGTGGCTTGCAAAGTCTATGCTTGCCCTTGGGCCCAGGTGGCATGGATCAGAGAGCTGGCCTGCATGGTCTCTGTGCTTCATGTAGGTTTGGCTCTGTGTGTAACCAATGAGTTATGCTCCTCTTTGGGGCAGGACAGCTCTGCCTTATTGCCCTTGTCCAAGCTCTGCCTACAGGGCTTAGTTGGACTTTTCTGGTGGGAGGGGACTGGTTTCCCCCTCAGAAGTCAAAGCTGCTTTGACAGCTTGGCCCTCATCATGTGCTCCTCAAACACAACCCAAGTTTACAAACCACACAAGTCTTCATATGCCCATAAGTCTTCATTATTTAGTTTCCTGACTTAAACAAAGTAGTATTGCTATTACTGCAGGGAAGTAATTTATTCCTGTGGTTTATTTACAGAAGGCAATGTGCAACCACCAAGCCTAATAGCTCACCATTGTTCCTGTATCAGTCCTCGGGTTGGCAACACTGAGCAATAGCAAACACATCATAAGAAATCACCTTTAATTATTCATATGCTCTCTAGGGGAAACAAAGATCTCTGATGACAAGGAAATAAAATATCTTTGAACTGTAAATCATGACTGCAATAGCTTTGTTCTTTGTTTCACCAGTTTCGTTTTATCTGAGATCATAATTTGTTTTAAGTGATGCACTAGATTAAATTAATTGAGGTTTAGAACAATATCCATTTCCTTTAGCAAGTGCTTTCACTGATGGCATGATCTTATCTGACTTGTTACCCCTGCTGGCTTTATTTTCCTGACCTCCCCTTAGCTTCACATGTTTTAGAGCCTTTTTTTTCTGTTCTCTGTCTCCCTTTTTTTATTATTTAATTTTAAAAAGATTGCTTATTTTTTAAAACATCCAAACTCTTTCTCCAACTACTACTTCTTTCCTACTGATAACTGGTGAGCTCCTCTGGGGGATTTTCCTAAATAAATATTTTTGGACTCCCATGATCAGTGCAGTGCAGCAACCTATCTCCTGCTCTAGGACTCTTGGTGGATGCAAGACAGGCTTTACAGGAGGAGGCAAGTCCACCTGCTTCAGCCCCTGGGCCAAGCACCGCAATGGAAATCTCACTTTTGTTGAGGGAAGGCAGTGGTTTGAGGCTAGTGTCCCCAGATGAGTTTGCACCAGACAGATATGGCCACATTATCACTACAAACAAGTCTTTTTGCAGTGAAGAGGTGAGCCCTCCACAGCCTTGACAACTTGGACCTGGTGACCTGGGGAGACTGTGGCCCCTCAGCTCTTGAGGCCATTATCTCCAGGGGAGATGAGACAGATGGAAAGTTTGGGGATGTGCTTTTAGGATCCCTATGGAAGATACATTGCTTTGCACTGGAAATAAATAGATGGGCCAGTGAGGAACCCTTCATTTCTAGTGTCTTCTTCTTGCTCTGTGTGCTTGGTGGGAAACAGAAACTTGCTATCACCAGGCAAAATAACCTTAATGCTGCTCTCAGGGACACGTGCTTTTTGGGTAGCAGCCATTTTGTCTCTGTAGGGGCTGTTTGTGCTGGGCAGGATCTCCTTGAAAAATACCTTGAACCTGTTGTGTTCTGAAGACATGAAGCCCTAGAAACATGTATTTTGACCAAAGAGCAGAGATAATTTTTTTTCAAGTGTCTGATCTCTAATGATGGTGGCCTGAAGGAAGTTAAGGTATTGGCTTGGTGTACCAAGGGTTGTCAGAAACATGGGTCAGGCAGGTAGAGAAGGAAGAGTAAACAAGTGGGTGAAATGGACACCTGGTTATTTGTAATATCATGCCAGATTGTATTTGGCACAGGGAGCCCTGTGCCAAATCCAGCTATGTGCAGTTACCACCACCAGGGATGCTCAGAGGCTTCCGTGATGCCAATTGCTCAAAATGGCCTGGAGAGAAAAAATAAAATTGATATAAAAATGTTTTTCAGATTGGAAAAGGACAGGGATGCTTCTCTGGAGAAAGTGTTGAGATCCTTTGCAGAGCAGAACTGCACAATAGTTGCTCTACTGCTATTTCCATGTGTAATCATTGCAGTCCTTTCCTGTACCCCATCTCTAGTGCTGGTTATGGCTGGAGTCTCAGTTGCAGTCCAGATGAGCCTTTGGTTTGACCAAGTGCAGCCAATATTGTACTGCTGTGGCATAGTCTTTTATGATCTCTCCTGCAGGACAAGACAGCACTGCACAAGTGGGAAGGAGCTGTAACCTTCCCCTAGGTTGTCATTTCTACATGGAGATATCTATCTTGTAATTTACTGATCTCCCAGAACTCCTTGCAAATAGGAGATGGTGGTAGGAGTGCAGTAGAGGCTGATAAACCCCTTGGACATTGTGGATATTTGTGTGCTGCTCTGACCCTGCTGTTGTGTTTTTCCAAGCCACAGATGGCAATGAGCAACAACAGCAGCAGGAATATCTGGATGCCAGAGATTTCCCAGCAGATGGATGACTGGACTTGGGGAAGGAGCAAATGATGCATCCAGAAATAAAGACTCTTGCCATATAGCATGAGTTGGTCAGCAATCTGGTGGTTACAAAAGACCAAATAATAAAGCAGCACCTTTTAAAGCTTTCAGTTCATGCTTGGGGAAAGCTGTGGAACAGCAACTACTCAGGGTGTGGAGCAGAAGAGCTTGGTCACCATGTCCTTCTCTTGGTGGTGTTTCTGTTCTTTCACTTTTGCACAGTACTGGTTCACCTAAAAAAGGTAGGGAGAAAAGGTATGGTGAAAAGTCTCCACAAACAACCTGTCATCTGGAAATTATTTCCTGAGATCTGGTAACTGAGTGTTCTTGTAGCCACTTACTGCATTTGCTAAAAGGAAAGGAAGAGGAAAAAAATCATGGTGTTTTTGGTTCTCCTGCATATTTGAACAGCTATAATTAGAGCCTTTAATATTTAATTAAAAAGAAAAAAAAAGCCTGTGAAGGACCTATGTTGCTTAGTTGAATTAGAAGTTTAATTAAATCATCCTGGTGTCACAGAAGTGCAATCCCAGAGACCAGGTTTCTGCCCTCAGAAAACTATTAGCAGCCACTGAAGACACTTGGCATCATTCATGCCAAACCTTTAGGACCAGAGTGATCTTGAAGTATTAAATGGGCTCTCAAGTGCATTGCTTTCACCACAGCACCAGGAGACCCAACAAAGTCCTCTTTCCAGCAGGAATTTGCAGCTATCTCCAACACAAAATACTGTAAAGGAGCAGAGAAGGCTTCATTTTTGAAGATTTTCTCTCCCTTTCTCTTTTTCCTTTTGACTCTCATTTCTGAAGCAGATTTCTCCCCCTCCTCACCCCAGCTCCCCATATTTATTTTATTACAAGCATTTTCGCTAAAACGATTAACTCAATTTAAAATTTCAACTGTTTCCTTGCCAAGGATTTTAGGAATTTTCATTATTTCCTTTGGGAATTCTGAGACTGCGGTTAGCCAGTTTGGAGTTCAAGACACGAGAAATGCCAGCACAACTGAGGACTTGGCTGTAAAAGCATTTTCAACATGAAAGAATTCCAGTGTTTCATAAAAGGAAGTGTAGTACTTGAACAGATATGTTGATATAAGTAAGGTCTTAACAAAACGAAAGCCAATCTATTATGGCTGAAGTATCAAAGAAATCCCTTTGTAAAGGTGCTAAGCCCTGCTGGAGGAACACAGAACTTGTCTATTTATTTGTTGTGTATTTAAATGGTTTATGTATGATTAAGGAGCCAAGCCTGTATTACTGAGCTGGCTGGGGTTTTGGAGCTCTGTGGCTGTAGGCAAACATTAGTAAAAAGGTACAACTTCTCCTCTGCTAGGATGGGTTTGCAGTGTTCAGCAGGGCTGTTATTTAAAAGAAAGCTCTCCAACCATGAGAAAATAGGTGCTTTTCTGAAAGATGGCCTTAAAAAATAGACCCTCTCTGTGCTGGTTCAGACCTCCAGATCTAAGGGATCAATTCTGATCCTATCAGATCCTGTGGATGAAGGCTGAGCTTGGACTGCTGCTGCAGTGATAAGCCCTCCAGATCTTTGTATTTCACCTCATGGCAATGTTTTAAGCCATATCTTGGGTATTGAGTGTAGTGCCACTCTCTGCTCCTCCTTTGTGCTTGAAGATGAGGAGGGAGAACTAGGTCAATAAATCACCTCTGAGGCTAATGGTTGTGGGTAAGAGCCATATTGCTTTGCTTTCCTCTACTTGGAGTGGGCAAAGTGCTCCTGGTACAGCCTTGGAGACCTTCTTCTGCAGGGGCCAGGGCTGGAGATAACCACATCAGTTCTGCACGGCTGTGGAAACCACTCCCCAAGGGGAATCAGTAGCAGAAGGCTGTCCCATGGATTCAGCCTGTGTGTGCTGGAGTGGTCCCAGGAGCTGACTATGCCAAGAACACACATTTGACCCCACATGTGGGGCTACTCAATCCCTCCTCCAGACCTACAGCCGAGCCCCCATCATATGACCCTTTCCTGTCCCATGGCCTGAGCAACACAATTCCCTGAGAGCTTAGAGGGGTCAGGATCCTGCCCTTCTCCTTTATGCAGCAGGGAAACAAACAGTTGTGTTACCATGGGGTCCAAGTGGTGCTGCTGTAATTACAACAGGCTGTGCCTCGCCTTGTCCTTTTCTCCCTAAAACACACTAGGGAGAAAGACAGTACATGCTATTTCTTGGCCATGCCAGTGAGGACCCAGGAAGAGTGTGTGAGCAGAAGGCAGGTATCTCAGGATGGTCAGAGAGGTGCCATGCTTTGGCTAGCATCTGCTTTGGCCAACATCTGCAAGCCAGGAGATCAGCTTGGAAATTGAAGATACTTCAGTTGGGAACCTCTGGGTTTGCTGAAGCACTGAGCATCCTGCTGAAAAGTGACTTAATTGGTGACACTTCATAGAAACCCCAGCTGCACGGTTCTCCCAGCTTCCCTATAAAAAAAAAAAAAAAGGCTGCCAATGTTTTAACATAAACAGGATGCCGAAGGCTGATCCAGTGCAGTTCCCTGATGGAAACGAGCGTGCTCCCATGCTGTTCTAACGCACCGCAAGCTGTGATGCTTGTCAGCAGGATGATAGTCCTGAGCGACAGCTCATTTCCCTCTGCTCTGGGAATGCCACTGCCCTAAAATGAGGCCCCAGTACAGCCCAGCACCTAAGGAGAAATTTAGGTCTTGCCAATGCAAGAGCTTTGCTGAGCTGTGCGTCGCTGGACTGGGGCTGATGGTTCCCCTTTCTCTTTACTACTTCTCCCCACCTTATGATCAGTGGGGCAGCACCTGCTAGAGATAAGAAAGGGGAAAAAAAAAAAAACCAAAAAAAAAGGTTTTTTTCTGCAAGTTTTCAGAGCCAATGTGTCAGTTTGGATTCTCAGTCTTTGGGCTACCTTTGTGCCATGTCACCAAAGTGCCTGGTTTACTGACCCTCCACCCCAACACCCTCTTTTTGCAAATCAACTCCATCTGCAGTGCCTGTAGCTGGCCCCCTAAAAATGATAATTCAGAATCATTCTTGGAAAAAAACCAAGACACCAAACCCCACAGCCTGGGCCCCTGCTCAGGAGGAGCTTGGCTGAGCCAGATGCAATGCCACCAGCAAGGGACACAAACAATAGAGACTTGGCAGGGGGCAGAACAATGGGGCTGGCAGCAGGCAATGAGCTCAGGAAAGTATATGCAAGCTCTGGGAGTTGGGTGCACGTGCCTCTCCAGAGCCTGAGAAACTGCACTTTAACTGATTCAGGCAGATATTGGGTTGTTTTTCTCCAGGCAGAAAGTGCTGTCCTACCAAAGGGCACCAAATTATGTCCTAACAAATCCATCCTCAGTTCCCTGTGTGGAGCTGGAGGACACTGGGGATGCTCCTGACAGGTCCCCAAGTTGTCCTTCGCTGCAGGAGGGAAAGCAGAGGCAGGACCCATGGAGAGCAATCCTGGACAGGCTCTTGGGACTAAGCCCAACTGTGAGCATAGGCAGAGGAGGTCATGGCCATGCAAAGGCTCTGCCAAGTGTTCTACCTATGTCCATGCAGAGGAGAAAACCACACGCAATCTGTCAGAGACAGCTTGGAGAGGCCCCAGTTAATGTGCTCCCATCTGAAAGGTTTTTCTGTTCTCCATTCAAAGTCTCCCCTCACCTTGAGCGGTGTCTCTAATTGTAAACAAACATGAAGGAAAGTCAGAGTTAAAAAAAAAAAAGCCAAACCCAACAACCAAGACTCAAAGGAGGCCCCATCCTTTTTCTTTATTTTCCTCTCTCTCCCAGTACTAAAAATGCAGGTAATCCTGGTTTTATTTTCCTGCAACTAAAATTTATGATGATGTCATGTGTGTGGCTGAGCAGAGTAGTTTTCCAACTGGGCAAGTGAGGCTCGAGGATGTATTTAGTATTAATTTATGCACAGCAAATAAAAGCTTTGGGGCCAGAAGATGGGCAACCCTGTAGAGCAGATGAAAAGCCAACAGGGCTCAGGTCTGCTCTCCTCTGTCTAGCCCCGAGGTTTTTTGCCCAAAACCAAGGCTTTTGGCATCAAAATCCAAAGGATCATCCGTGTGAAGGAGGAGGAGGTCCCTAGGGACTAACAACTCCCACTTTGGGGTTTTGGGATACCCTTATTTAAGGTGTCTGAGTAATAGGGCCGTCTGGCAGCAAGAAAGAGTAATAAGCCACTCATTAGAGCCCTGGCAATTGAGTGAGAAGATTTGCATCTCAGATAATGGCCACCAACAGCCAAGTTGAAGTTTTATTTTCACATCATAGGAAAAATACCAAGTGCCAAGCCATGTGGTAAACCAAAATAGCTTATGAAGTGTGCAGGTTTTGGAATATGGGTAAGGATGAACCAGGAAGGAGGGAAAAAAAAAAAAAAAAAGAAGTAGATTTATATATAGATACTGAAAACCGAATAAATCACATGACCCATCCCAAAAAAAGCTTCAGTGAAAAGTTTGTGTCTGGGATTAAGAGCACTAGTCATTACTTTAACTATGTATGGTATGTTCTCATTTTGAAAAATGTGTACACCAAATATTTTAGCCTTTTCTCATGGAAGGATCCGAAAGGCAAAAAGCTTTTTAGTATTACGTAAATGTTAGCCTTTCCAGGACGATGCTGGCTGGCCAACTATGTACTATGGTCCTATAGTTTGCTGTCTGTACTTGCATGATGTCCCCTCTGACTCTTTGTGGGGATTTCTGTGGGTTTTTTTGAAGAGGGACTTTCTTTCTCCTGTTAAAGGTGGTGAAATTGAGGGATCATCTGAGCTGCATCTGGTTTCTCCCCTGACTTCCATCAGGCCTGGCTGATAAACTTTGAAATCTTTTGATGGAATTTAGTGTGTTTTGGGGCTATTGGACATTGCCTACTCTAATTTAATACCCCACTAGGACAGTCCTTACAGGGGGCTTTGGGAAGGTCTTGGTGTGATGCAGCTTCTTCCCAAGCACCACATAGTGGGGATAAGGATTGTTCATGTGATGTGAATGTACCAACTTGATATCAACATCCTGGTGAGAAGAAGCCTACAGCCTCATAGGAGAGGGTTGGGGGCTCATGGCAGCTCCCCTAACCCAGTGCAGGACCTGGGAGCCTGGCATCCCAATCACTCCTTCATTCTTCTTAGTGCTTTGCCTTGAGATCCCGCTTGCTCAAGTCTTAGTTGCTTGCTGTCTGGGAAGCTCTCTCAAAGTCACACAAGGGATGCTGAGACCAGGATTTGGCCCCTGATCTGTCAGGTTTATGGACAAACTGGGCTGTTCTCACTCATCTCCTAGTTTATTTGTATAAATAGGATAGGATTTAGGGCTCCCCAGGACTTCCAGTGTCCCCAGGCATCCCACCACAGCCATCAAAGGGGACATCAAGCTGGAGATACATTTCTGCAGAAAATGGATGTAAAAGTTAACCCAGCCAGACTTACCCTGTGATGGACAAGCAAATAGCAGGTAACACTGCCAAAGGAGCTGAATGTGGGATGGAGTTCAAGAGGTGTGCTCACTCTGTCTGGTGCTGCCATGAATTGTCACGAGGCCTTTGGGAAGTCACACGGTGTCCCTGCCAATAAAATGGGGATAATGACACGAGGCGGCTCACCATGTGCTTTAAGTCCTGTTGGCAAACAGAGTGGTGTAAAACCAAGGTATCACTCTATTATTATGGGTCTCAGTTAGGAAACATCTCAAAGAAAATCTTGGTCATTTGTCTGCTTGTTATGTTTTTAGTTAAAATAAGTCTCTTTTTTAAAACTGGATGTATTGACTATGGTCAGCAATTTTTCATGCTTCTTCGTTTATAACCCCGTCCCCTCCAAAAGAAGCAGTTGTTAAACAACTTTAATTGATCCAAAGCTCTGTAGTGGTAATGCTGCTTTGGGGCATTTTGATAAATAATAATAGAAAAAGCAATTTCTCAAGTGTTGTTTGGCTGTCTACTGCACAAACCAGCTGCATCGCCCTGCCTAAGCGGGGATTTCGCAGGGCATGGAGCCCCCTGACTTTGCATGGTGGCTTTGCATCTCTGTGGCTTCTTTTGCTGCTGTGAGCAGCATTTGGGACTTGCAGAGACTTCACTACACTGCGGGAGCTACATCGGTGCCAGAGTCCTCCGTCTAGACAAGCCCTTAAACCTGATTGCTTCATTCCATTACTGATAAAAAGCACTAGACATGGGAATGAGTTTTCCTCTCCATCCTTTTTTTTTTTTCTTCCCTTATATCCCCGAGGAAGGAAGACTTGATTTTTTTTCTGATCCACCCAAAAGAAACCACAGTAACCTCAACTGCAATTATATATATATATCTTTAAAAAAAAAACCAAAAACCTTTCTGGCAATTCTTTCACGTTCTTTTTTAAGCTTCTTTGCTACATGTAGAACAATAAATGATTTAAAAATGAAACATAAAGGCATCTGTTTGCACTATATTTGAAATTAAATTGGATAAAGCTGACAGGGAGCAGCTAGTGACTAATACCAAACAGTGCCCAAGTAATAGTGTGACGAAGTTAACGGGACCCATGTTAAGCTAAGTTTCTTGCTAAGGCAGGAAAGACTCCTTTTCTTAGCTCCTTCTAAATGTCACACTGACTTTTTGCAAGATGGGGCCAAAATATTTATTTTCTAAAGTTATTTTCAGTACAGAACTGGTTTAGTTTTTTTGGTTTTGTTTTTTCCTTTGTCCTAAGAACATGACAAAGTCAATTAGCATCGACACCAAGGGATTACTGTCTGGTGACTTGGCTGATACAAAACCATCTCCAATATAAAATTCTCACATCAAAGTATTTTAGTGACTTACTGGAGAAAACGAAGCACAAACCAAAAGTGATGGAAAAGAAACATCTGGATGTTTTGCTTGGTTTTATCCCATCTGCCTCTTCATTCAAATTGCTCATGCTGTATTATTGTTTCCAAGGAGGCCAAGCTCTAACTGGTTGATGGTTTTGAGGACACAAGACTGGGGAAAAAGTGGATTTGTGGCAAGTCACTCTGCAGTGTCCTGGGAGATGCTCTGTGACCATGTGGTAGGTGGGTGAGTAGCGGATGGACTTGGTGGGTCCCACAGAGGGACTGTGGTGTTGCATCCATGAAGTCCTCTGCTCTCAGCCCATCTCCCTGACAACACTGGTTATCTTGAATAGTAGTTCCTGATTTTGAGAGACATGTCCTATGGGTGTCTGCATTTCCAACAAACTACCCTAAGAGATCAGCTTTGAGCCTACAGTCATCATTTCTGCCAACATCCCACCATCTCTAGGCTCCTGGAGGGAGAGCAGATGACCAGGAAAGCAGCTGGCAGCTACAGTTACAGCCACAAACCTGCCACTGAGATACCTGGTGTTGGATTTGATCTTATCATCTGCACAATCAAAAAGAAGTATCAGTTCCACAAAGCCCATAACCACAGCACTGGTGTAATTACAGCAGTCTCGCAGCACATTCACACTGTAGGATTATCCCTGTCCTGCCAGCTATAAATTATGTACTAAATACAACTCATAATGAAAAAAATGGCATCCTTAGAGCAGCTACCAAGAACATTTTAAGTGCTTGGTTATTACAAAATTATGGAGCATTTGTAATGAGCCCATTGTTATGGTTTGGTTCTCTTTTGCACTTGGAGTGATGGTGGTGGCAGGGAATTTATCCTTTTATTTCGTATGTTGCCATCTTTTTTAAGGCTTTTAGCACTCAATAAAGCTTAGATTTTCATTGCAATATTCAGGCAAGCTAGTTGATGAATCTGAGTCTTTAACAATTGCAAACTGACTTTAAATTAAATTTATATTCTGAATCTGAGAATATTTAGTCCTTTCTAACTTTAATTTTTTTGTCTGTTTGCCTTGCAAATCAAATATATGTGTGGTGTCACTGCTTATAGATGACCCTGGGGCCATTTTTTCATTTTGTTGGTTAAAAGAGAAAAATATGGTGATTATTCATCGGAATTGAAGGCCTCTGTGCCCACATAGCAAGTGGAAATCTTGGTTTACCTTAGCTGTTTCTGTTCTCTCTAAGAACAGGTCCTTGAATCAGCAACATCTTTGCTATTGCCTTGACCTGTCAATATGGAAAGACTTTTCCAAAATGGAGCTAGGTACAGGTTGTCCAAGATTAGACACTGATGGACATAGATGTACTTAGATAGCCACAGTTTCCACGCTCCTAGACAGTTTTAGTGTCATATTAAAAAGAAAGGGAAACTCAGTCTTCATGGGCACTTTGGTCTATTTTTCCTATGACTGAGCTTTCCAAGGTTTCATTGCTATTATGCATAAAGATTTCTATTAATCATGGTCTCCTACCTCAGAGATGGGGCAAGAGTTGGTTTGTGAAAAGTTAGATTAATGAGCTGAAAATGCTCTTCTGAGCTGAGAGATTATTTTGTCCCTTTGCCTCCACTTTAAATTCAGTGCTAAGGACCAGTCTGTGACAGGCTAAGTAGCAGGAGCCCCATCAGTCCTGTCCTTTCTCTCAAACTAATAAATCTTTACAGTTAACATGGGTGATACACCCAGCTCTTGATTGCTGCAAGATGGGACACTGATCTCTGAGTGCACACTTATAAATGAAGCTGTGAAAACACACAAGGAGGATAGGATGAAGGACAGAAAAGAACAGTGATATTCTTGACTATTGTACTAAGAAAGGGCAGGCAGAATATTGGTCTCTGGTGTCTACTTTACCCAAGGAAAAGGTACTATATAACCTGAAATATCCAGTCACAGAAGAAGAGCATTTGTAAATAGAGGAGGAGGTTTTACTGGGCCAATCCATCCAAACTTCTCCCCTCTTTGAAGGCAAAGTGGGATTAAAACAAACAAACAAACAAAACAACAAAAACACCCAAAACATTCAATACGCTCCCAGAATCACAGAAATATTGGTGGGAAGGGATCTTTGGAGGTCTGTAGGTTCTGTGTGGAAAGGGATCAGATCATCAATTACTTTAGCAGAGTCTTGAAAACTTCAAAGGATGGAGATTGCCACCACATCCCAAGTGACCTGTCCCAGTGCTGCACCACCTTCTAGTGAAGGCATTTATCTTAATGTTGAATCTGAATCCCTTGAGCTTCAAGGTCACTGCCCCTTGTTATAGTGTCTGCCCTCACTGAGAAGAAGCCCTGATAAAGCTGTACTGGTAGCCCTCCCAGTTGCTCAATATCCCTCATGAACTGAGGGGATGCCCAAAACTGGACATGTTATCCAAGGTATGGCCTCATCTGTGCTGTACTGTCTGATCTGCAGCATCTACCAGAAAAGCAAGATTGGGGTGTATCCAGGCTCTCCTTAAAGGGGGGACATCAAAAGTCAGAGCAGGCTCATACAAGTTGTTGCTTGATTGTGTTGCTCCTTATGGGTCTCAGCTGTGATGGTTTGGATGTGGGTCTGGATAGAAGACTTTCAAATTTCTGAGTGTTTGTAGCCAGAACTGTGTTTGGGTTGGATCTGTGAAGTTTGTAGTGCTCCACCAGAGCAATTTATTTGTTCTAGGAAATGTACAAACAAGCAAGCAAACAAATAAAAACAGAAATGGAAAGAAAGTCTGAGCAATTCCACCAGTGATGGGTTTAATAAATCTCGGTTTCCTATGGGTTTGTGATCTGAATCTGAGTGCCCATGTGGATTTCATGATGTTTCATAAGAGTTGCTCTCCTGCTTCAACTTTTTCTCTCTGTCCACCCTTTTATTTTTAACACTGACCTTGTAGGAACTTCAAGATCTCATCAAACCCTACCAAAAACAGACAGGGAATTCCACAGTAATTGGTGAGGAGTGACAGGCAGGTGGACATATAATCTAATCAAACAGGGCCTTGTTTCTACAAGAAGCTGGGCTAAAAGGGAGTAGATAGAGGTCATAAGAAGTCTATGTGAAGCCTGTGTTTATTAACATAGAGATGGGTCCCTGTCTGCCTCTCAGCAGAAGAATTTGTTGTTCTCTGTATCAGAGGTACAAGAAGAGGAGCAGTTGAGAAGGAAGAAGAATATCTTAGACAGGAAAGAGTTTATAGATTGGGGCTCATGCTTGTTCATACTCTGAAATTAGTGGCCTTGAGGCTAAGAAATAATTTGTTCGAGAGTTTAAAGGAAAAAGGTTTCTTAAAATAAAAATAGTGGATTGGGGGAAAAATGCAGAATGTCAGTGAAGAAGAAAAAGGGTTAATCCTGCCTGCACCAAGACAGCCATTTCCTCACTTCCAGCAGAAAACCATGAGGCAGAAATTGCAATTTCAGGAAGAATGCACGAGATGAAAAGTGCGTCTGCATTTATAAGTGGCCGCCCTGACACAACGAGCGAGAAGGTGGCAGGAAAAGCCGGCCTGAGAGTAAGATAGCAAACAAACAGACAAAAGGGCTTTGAAGGTGGGTGGCTTCCATGTCAGACTGTTTGCCATTGACTAAAACAAAGTCATTCTGTGGTTTGTAATTGAGCGGATGAAATGGGAGCGTATGGGCCTTTGATGATGGGTGTGGTTATACGGCATTTAGCAATTTGGCGTGTCCTGCTAAGTACAGAGCGGTCCATATTGTAGCACTTTAGTTTGGCCTCTGAGATGTCCAAAGTGTGAGTTCGGGTGTCAGCTAAGTGAAAGCAAATCCCTTCAAAGAGAGAAGGAGCTAAAGCAGAGGTACTGCTGAAAAGAAAAGCAAAACAACACAAAAAAAACCCCTCCACTCTTCTGAGCCTGTGGAGATAAACCCGGGGGTTAAAGGCTCTGCCCGGCTACTCTTGCTCTCTTCTCCTCAGGAGCTTCCCAAAGAAGTCATCGGCACGGCAGTGCTTCCCAGCATGGGGTGGCAGAGGAAACAATGAGTCAGGTGAAGAGTCCCAGAAAAGCGTTTCATAAGCCCTTGGAAGGGAAACTGTGCAGCACTGCCTGAAATAACTCCGAGGTTGAGAACCAGAGAGCTCAGAGAGCAGCAGCCAAAGCACACTGGCCTTGAGGAATACAGCCAAGCACGGCGAGGGAAGCACGGGCCCAGGTGGTGAGCTTACCCATGAGTAGGACAGGAGATGTCAGGTCTCTTACGGGGCCAGGATCAGTACAGGCCACCCCAAATCCTCTGTTCCTTGAATCCTTGGCCACAGTGATGGGGGTGGAAGCAAGGGCAGAGATATTGGCTTCTTGTAGCACTAGGCTTGCATACAGCATCTGGGAAGAGGAAGACATAGGTGACCACTGATAAGAACACCCCACTTTCACCTGCCAACCACTTGCATGAGAAGGAGGGTGAGGAGGTAAAGTTGAGCAGGAAGGGAGCAGAGGAAGAGGAGGGAAGGCTTGCAGCAGGATTTATCCTGCTGAGGTCGATGCCATCCTGGATCCTGGGAAAAGAGATGCAAGAACACTACCGTGTCATCCAAGAGGAACTGAACCACAACGTTCATGTTAAATGTTATTATAAATACAGAAGTACACACTGAAGAAGAATGCAGGGCTTCAAAACCAGCCTGGCAATTTTTTCACCCCAATATTTTATATTTATTTCATCTTTATATGCACATCATCTCAAATAGTCAGCTTCTATGGTGATATTAATAGATGTTTGATAAATTTTGGAGACTGGAAGTTGGTTAGGAGCATATTTTCAGCCTAAACTGTACAGGCTCCCTCCTGTGGTATAATTAAGGTCTATCAAACAACTATGTATGTTACAATATGCTCCATAATTCAACACAGGATAGAGCCATCTGCCATGTCAGGACTCATACATATCTATAAGAAATTTAGCCTTGGATCTTACACTGACAGTGGAAAGATCAGTTACAAGATTGGGGCTTCACTTCTTTGCACGATATTAAGCTGTAGAATTCAAAGTCAATCCAAATTGCATAAACAGGCACTGCAAAAATTCAGAACTGCTGCTAACCACACATGGCTTAGGCTGGACTTCTAACTCACACAGCAGCTCCTTGCTAGCATAGATGCTTCCAAGCCAAAACACAGCATTACTGGTCATATGGTGTGTGAAGAGCACCAACTACCCTTGCTCTAATTGCAGAGAAGGGATTGAGGATTAGGAGTTCTTTGAGTTCAGGAAGGCTGAGAGTTTGTCACTGTCTGTACATACATCAAAGGCTGTGTTTTTCCACAACTCATTAATTTGGGTTGTAAATCTCACAAAAACAAGTTTTCCAGAAATTCTGTGTTCTGGTTTAGCCGGTGGCAATAGCAAGTGACAGCAGACCTTGGTCTGGGCTGGGAAAAAAGTGCAGAGGCAGACAAATATGATCTTCATCTCCTGTAGTAAGCAGAAATAATGACCTTTGATCAAAAGAGTGACTTTAGCACCTGAAGAGGACTCACAACCACTTCTGTGTATCAGCCCCAAGGTAGGAGACAAGGACACCAGCCCTCAGATGGGTACAAGGGTGCAGCCCACCCATACTGAGTTAACAGGGATGAATTAACACAAATGCAGAAGATTACAACACATATGCCCACGACTCACATGGCTGTGGAAAAGGTTACCAAAAATATACTTCAACCTTCCAAACTCTTGCTTTTGGCTTTGAGAAAAAGGTTGGTTTGTTCTCTTAAGATTGATGTCCTCCAGGAGGAAAGTAAGACCTGTAGGAAGATGTTGGGCACAGAGCACCACATGGGAAAGCTATGAAGAAACACATCCCTGCACAAGATCTGGACAGCTCTGAGAGGGTTTATGTCAGGGATAAATGTGTGGGCAGCCTGAAAGAAAATCTGAAAGGGCAAAATCAGGCACTTGTACCTCACTGCATTAAATTGTGCAACTCTGACCACAGCTTTTGGGTTTGATGTTAATTCTGACACCAATGTCCAACCCTACTCCCCAGGTTGTCTCAGCCCCAAGATAGACACCTTCCTTAACTGGGGGTTTAAACCAGACATGACACGTTCCTAAGCCACAGGCCAACTTCTGCCTGGTGGCACAGCCTAGAGATAAGGTGTGTCACTGATGTGGAAGGCAGGAAAGCATGGGCCAGGGCTGAGGACAACAGTCAAAGGTTGAGTCTACCATGTCCTGGCAATGTGACATTGCCAGAGGCTGTCAGCATTCAAGTCACCTTGGATCATTCCCAAAGCCTTGCCATGGCAGGAGGCGATGCCAGTGAGCAGACAGCCCAGGGTCCAGAAGTATTACATCAGGTCCTGGCTTTGATGTTCTTTTAGCTTTGGTCTATTCATTTCCATTTTTCTATGCCTTAGTTGTCCTGGGTGCAGTCTTGGTCCTGGCAGAGACAAACAATGCAGTCTTCAAGCAGAAGTGCATTGAAGTTGATGAAGTCTCACCTGTGTGAAGGCATTAGCTGTAAAACTAGAATGGAGCCCTTTCCCCTGGGAGGCAACATTACAAATTCCATTTAGATTATTTCAAAAACATAGCGATTTGGTTACATAACGAAATCCAGGGCAGAATGAACCCGAGTATTTTGCTTAAAAGGCCAACATGTAAACTAGCTGTTTTGCTTAAAATAAACAGGACTCTCCAGAGGACAGAATTTCTCACAGTCTCCTCTGGGCTGGCTGTGTTCCTCCAGGACATTGCTCCAAAGCAAAAGGTTTAGATGTTCTGGGTCCTATGGTGATATGAACACACATTGCCTCCAGCTGGTGAGAAAAGTTGAAGGTTATTACGTTTCACAGAGAGGATGAGGCCTCTGGAGAGAGAGAGACTCTGACTGCACAGCAACAAGTGGCACATCAAAAAGTCCGTGCTGAAACTCATTATGAAATGATGCCATGGGCAGTATCCCATGCTTTACTTCAAACCTTTCTCAGGAAAGTCATTAAAACAAAGTACCACGTGGCTGAAAACCTTTTCATTTCTGCAAAGCACTTGGATTTGCCAGAGCTACCTGTAGTTGCTCTTCCTCATGACTAGGTGGACCTCTGTCTTGGTCTGGAGTTTGCTACTGGCAATGTTACAGCACCCTGCTAGAAATGCAACGCTCTGCCATTGCAGTGTAAGTCTTAATGAGCCTGGAGAAATGGGTACAGTGAGTTGAGTTTTGGAAAGCAAATCAGAGCAGCTCATAGCCAGGCAACAATTTCTTAGGTAAGGCAAAATGATTTAGCAACTGAGGTGGCCTGAGACAACCCCTCTGAGAAATGACACTGCACCAAAATAGTCCTAATCCCTACCTAGAAAGAGTACATTAAGGTTGCAGGTATGGGTGCTGACTTGAAGAGGGAGGGTTGGAGCTAGGTCTGGTGAAGGTAAAGGATGGTCCATTGCTTTCTTCCAGCTCATGTTTATTTGGCTTTTTTTCCTGAGTGTTTCCCATCAGACATATTTCAGTAGTAGTTTTTGACAGATCAGGGAGGGAGAATCATACCTCCTAATATATCCATCCATCCATCACTGATCTGAGAAACAGCTGTGTGCTGAGATGAGTCTGGCAGAGAAGGATATCTGCAGAGGGTGGTGGTTGCTCAGCTGCAGTCTATATCTAGACTGAGGGGGTTTTGTAAAGGGAGGACAGTCTGGGCTGCTATTTTTCATAGCACAGAGAAGGAAGTAAGAACTGTGAGCTACAACATCTATGTACTTTCATAGGATCCTGAGGCTGAGAGCAGCTTGAGAGGTAAGAAGGACACCTTGTGTCTAGACTAACTTATACAGAATTGTCCTCCCATCACCATCATTTTGTGAGGGACACCAATGCTCCAGAGCTAGGCCTTTGGATTGCTTTTTATCTTTGTTATTCTCCTTTCTGGTATCCACATGAATCTTTGTCTCCTTCCTTGGCTTCCTCCAGAAAAAAAAAAATAATTCTGGACTCAAACATTATATTCTGATGGAGAGCTGGTAGAAGGGACAAGGACCCAGTGAAAACCAGTATCTCCTCCTAAGCCAGTCCTGCTAGAAGCCCAACCAGAGTAGCTATGTCTTCAAGCCAGGGAGGGAGTGTAGGAAGGTCTACCACATTCATGGTCAGCAAGGGGGGCTGAAAGCACTGCTGATAGGTGCCAGAGAGACATGAAACATCAACTGTTAAGAAAAGGGATATCACCAGTAAGTTACTTATGGAAGCAGATGGTTAGAGTCTTTCTTAGCCCATGGTGTTTAGGTGGTCTGGTGGTGGATGTGCAAGAGCACGAGTGCTCTGTTTCTCTCAGCATTGTAGCATTCTTTAGTTGGAGAATAATTCTGTATAATATCATAATTAGTGCCGTGTTTCAGTGTTAACAGAAAATTCAGCTTGGACTCCTGTGACTCAGCACTGCGGCATATTGCCCCCGCTCAGCTCCCTGCGAGCCATTGTCTCTTAAATTTGAAACAGAAGGTTGGAAAAACAAAAAGCCCTGACCTTTTGGGAAGGTTGGGTTTTACACCATGCAGAGGGGCTGGCAGGGGGAGGAAGCCTCCAATTCAGTTTACCAGTGAGGAGCTGAAACAGAGCAGCCAAAAGGATGTGGCTAAGGAAGCTGAGGGCAGCACGGCCATGGGCGATGACTTGTGTGCATGGTGGGGAGCTGGGGAGAGGGATGTAGGTGCAGCAACAGATTCAATGAAAATAAAGCTAGAGCCTTCCCTGTCCAATGGGTCTCACATTTGGCTGAAATCCTCCCACAGGCACCACACTGGAGGTAATGTGTGGACATGCCGGGTGCTTAGGCAGTACCTGCGTGAGAGTTTGGAGGCTGCAGAGCATTTGCTGTAGCTGTTTTCTTAAAAAAAAACAAAAAATCCCCCAAAAAACAAAGCCAAACTGTAAAATAAGAATGTGTTGAATTAATTCTGCTATCCGAGAACACTGAGTGTCTAGTGGTGAAGTCCCAGGAATGCGATGCTGCAGCTTTGCAATTCACCCTCGCAGAGCCTGGGGGTGGTGCATTGTCTTCCAGCTACACGCTGAGGGCCCAGGGAAGAAGGAAAAAGCATACAAGTCTCACAGGAAAGTCAAGATGTCTGTGTTTCTTGGTCACAGGCAAAGGATTAGTAAAGCACCATTAACCCTACTATAAAAACACACCAGCTAGGGCTTCTTTCATCCCAAACAGAGTTTATAAACACACCCTTATCACTCGGAGAGTGTTTATCTTCATGTGCTATAAGCGGATTCCAAGAAAGCAACAGTAGCTAATGAAATTAAATATGATGTTTGGAGATACATTTTCTTCATTTAACTAACTATGCATGCATGTGTGCGTGCATGTGTGTGTGTATTTAAAAAAAAAAGAAGCATCACTGGGGTTTGGTTTAGTCTAAACCTCTCATTCTAACTTTAATTTACAAGCTTGGCTGATAAATGTGGAAAAGCAGGAAAGGGAGGGAAGGAAAAACTCAACTTTTTTCTCTTCTCTTCTCTTCTCTTCTCTTCTCTTCTCTTCTCTTCTCTTCTCTTCTCTTCTCTTCTCTTCTCTTCTCTTCTCTTCTCTTCTCTTCTCTTCTCTTCTCTTCTCTTCTCTTCTCTCCTCTCCTCTCCTCTCCTCTCCTCTCTTCTCTTCTCTTCTCTTCTCTTCTCTTCTCTTCTCTTCTCTTCTCTTCTCTTCTCTTCTCTTCTCTTCTCTTCTCTTCTCTTCTCTTCTCTTCTCTCTCTCTTCTCTCCTCTCTCCTCTCTCCTCTCCTCTCCTCTCCTCTCCTCTCCTCTCCTCTCCTCTCCTCTCCTCTCCTCTCCTCTCCTCTCCTCTCCTCTCCTCTCCTCTCCTCTCCTCTCCTCTCCTCTCCTCTCCTCTCCTCTCCTCTCCTCTCCTCTCCTCTCCTCTCCTCTCCTCTCCTCTCCTCTCCTCTCCTCTCCTCTCTCTTCTCTTCTCCTCTCCTCTCTTCTCTTCTCCTCTCCCCTTCTACTCTTCATTTCCTCTCCTCTCCTGCTCTTTCTTTCCCCTTTTTCCCCTTCCTCCCTCTCTTCCTTCCCCAATTCAGCTCAGAGAAGAAGGCTTTTCAGACTGTGCTCTGAGAGGATTCTGAACACGTTTGTAATTTACGATCATTCACTTTAGAAGCGATTAACGGCAGCAGAAACCTAATTACAGCCTCCCTGGCTGAGTGCAGTATCCTTTGGGGCTCCAGTTTTAATTGTTTTCTATTTACATTCAAGTTTCCAGGGGCTAACTGCCTAGCAAAGACCCCCAACTAACCCCTTCTACTAAAAGCTTCATTTATTCTTAATAACATGTTTATAGACTTTGCCTCATTTTTCATGAGAAGGTCACATTTGTTATCCGTGGTTGTTAAGGAAATGATTAAGGAATCCCGGAAACAGTGGAAGTTCCTACTAAGGAACTGGACAAATATCTGTTAACAAAATGCTCTTCCCAGCCTGTGAACAGCCGTTCATGGACATCAACAAGAGGATGAGGATGGCATATGGGATCTGTACCAAGGAGAAGAGCAAGAAACTGCCTGCACAGTTCAGCTTAATATGCTCTAATTAGTCCTCTTGGCCTTGACCAAAACATAAATTATTGCCATCAGTGTTGTTTTTTTTTACTAAGGGGAAAGTGGAAGAGGTTCAACCCACCTCATAGAGGTAGGAAAATATTATTGCAGACAATAAATTTGTCAGTACTTTATTTGGGGAACTGGAGTGCAGTCGCTCTGTCGTGCCAGCATCCAGGCAAACACGGAAGCTTTCAGATAGAAAGATAAAGCTCTAGAAAGATCTCTCAAAAGAAAATCTCCTTAAGCAAACTGGAATGACAGCTCCTAGTGAGGAAGATGTTTGAATTTGCATTTCAGCTTCACTTATTTGTATTAAAACTGGAATGACCATTCATGAGTGAAGAGCTCAGTGTGGTGGGTCCTGTACCACTTCAAATCAAACATGTTAGTCCAACTACAAGCATGCTTACAGAGCAAGGCCACTGGTGGGTACAGACACATGATGCTACCATGGTGTTGAAGTGTTCATGACAGTTAGTTTTGACAGGAAAAAAAGGGGGGGAGGGGGAAAGAAGTTTAGTGCAATTTATTTATTTATTTATTTATTTATTTTTACTAACTCCACTTTTACTGGTTATATTTTGGTCAGCTCGAGTATTGCATGTTTAAAAAAGGTGCTTAAGGTGTGACTTGCAAGGGGACTTACAGTATTTTTGGAGGAACTTAAATACATATTTAGATTACTGTAAATTGCTGCACATCAGCTAAGTCTCAACAGGGATAGAAGTAGATGTTCCTCCAGATGTCAGGCAAAGAACATTACCTTGATTCCCTGTGAAGGGCTTTTCAGGACAGCCTTTAACTCATGAGAAATATCAAGCTAGACTCAAGCAACTTTTCCCAAGAAAAAACTTGGTTGGAACTGGTACATTCCTCCAGGAAATTCAGTTTGGACTCATCATTTTCTGATGAAAACCCCATTCATCACAAGGACATTCCTGACATCTCTTTTCTGAATGGTTTGAATTCCCTTTGGAAAAAACAGAGCAGTTAGATTATTTAATACTTGTAGTAAGGAAAGGTGCTGTCCTGCTTTCAGACCCTTTTCTGCATGCTCATAAACATAGCCTCCAGCCACCATCTTTTCTTCATCATCTGTTGTAGACAACCTGCAGAGGACACAGGATGTACTGATAGTCCAGACTGGACTATACGAAGAGCTCCCTCTATCTCAGGATCTCACTAATCTTGCTTGAGCCTGTGAAACCTAAGCTTTTTAAAGCCCACATACAGAACTGTGGCCTCTTAGTTTACCAGCAGCCAAGTTCTTCTTCTGTAGGACATATTAGTCCCAAAAGCCCTAAACATGGTGGCAATGAAGAGGTAGAGCAACTCCTCACTGCTACCAAGATTGCTGTGTGGGTTTGGGTAGCAATGTTGGATGGCCTGATGCATGGTTCCCCTTGGGAGAGGACTGAGTTTGACTAAAAGTGAGTGATGAACACTGGGCAGCATAAGGCTGGGCTGTCACAAAGCATGGAGTAAAGAGTGGTTAACTAGCCCTGTGACTTTCAATGAACTCCATGTTTCAAAGGACTTTCTCACCTCTTTGCTAATCACAGTGCTCCTTCCCAAAGGGAATATCAAAGGGCTGGCTCCATGGACAATCATAGACAACTACACATCTTTGTGTTGTGGTGCACAGTGCAACAACTCATGGAAGTGCAGGGCTGGGGGATTTCAAGAGGTTTCCTACCTCAGCTTGCTGCACTGGTGCAAGTGTGACTCTTTCTGGATCCTGAGATGAAGGGTCTGAACCATCAGCCCATCCTCCCAGATTGGCCATGAAGAACAAGTGAGGCCTGATGCTTTTAAAACATCCTTTTCTGTACAAGAAGTCCATTACCTTTCCCTTACTGCAGCCTTCTCCTCTCTAAACCAAACCAGGGCAATTCTTTCAGCTTTTCCCTGTAGGTTATGTATACTCCTTCCATCACCTCCACTAACTGACCTGTTTTTAAACTCCCATTTTTCCCTTTCTTTTTCTGAGGGACATTGAGACATACATAAATGTTCCTGGGGGCTCCACCAGACCATTTTCTGCTGAGTTACACTGCTGGACACCCAAAGCAATCCAGTCACTGGAAACACTGAAGTCAGTGGAGCTTCTGCAGTATACACCAGTGGGAGCTGAGCAATGTCCTGGGCAATTTCCCTGTGTGTTTTCCTCCCTTTCTGTCCCTCTTGTCTTCCAAGGGGGTGAGTGAGAAAGAGAAGATGAACCATGCAAACACATCGACTCCCTCTAGTGGCTCTGACTCCATATAGAAGCTAATGGCTTGTTCCCTCATCTCCAGCCACAGATGTTTGTGGCCTGAGAATCAGAAGGTCTGGGTTCGTGCGTGACAAGGGACATTGCTGGAAGACCTTTCATGCTGGTAGACTCATTTGTCTGAAGAGTGAGCTGATTGTGAGAAGAAACAGCTCATGTGTATTAGGAGAGGAAAGCAATAGAGGCAAGAGCTCCTTGTGAGTATGGAGAGCCTCGGATTGAGTATGTGGCAGCCTCTTGCTTGCAATGTCTCTTGTAGAGAGCACGTGTGCCAAAAAGGACTTTTATTCAGATTTTTTAAAGCCCTGTTAAGAGACCTTCTTTGATTTGCCTGTTGCATCAGTCCTGTACTGATTATTTTGTTGGGGCTCCCATTTCTCAGCTCCATGAAGCCACTCATATGTGTGACTGCTACTTCCTTCTATACTGAATGAAGTCCTGTTGTTGCTTCTGCAACTTCAGTAAGCTCAGCACCCCCAGCATCATTCCAATATCCTCTCTTCTGTATGCACAAATGCAAGAGTTAAATTAGTTTTACTTTTTCAGTAAAAAGCCTTTTTAATTTTTGTATTTTTTTTAACCAATACCACAGCTCCCCAAGGGATATATTTTTTTTCCTCCCAGAAACAAAAGAAGAGAATTGTCTTCAAATTGTAGCTACAGAGGACAATGCCAAACACATGCTCATTAGCTAACTAGGTCCTCAGTGCAAAGATCCTGAATGTCCCTTGAGATTTCCTTGGTTCCCTGCAATCCCCAGTCCCATTTTACTGGCATTTGGCAGCTATGAAGTTTTTGCATGGTCACACTGCAGTCAGTGTGAACAGACTCACACCTTCTTTCAGAACATAACTTTTTCAGCATGGCTGACTGCTGGTCTTATTCACTGGCCATCACTGGGAGCCAAGCCTGAGGCTTGGCCATGGATTGGGCTTGTCAAATCCTCTAAAAACTCCACTCTGAGCCCCCCAAGCCCTTGATCCATCAGCACAGTCCAGGAATAGTCTTCTTGCAACATTGCCCCTGTTGTTGTCTCATGCTTCTGTGCTGTCCTGGCTTTGTGTCTCACTCCTTCCCTTCAAACAGTGCTTCTGACCTTGTTCCTTCAAGTAGGGCTTGCTTGTGTACTTCCTAGGTGGTTCCCCATCTGATTTGTACTTGTCCTCTGTGCCCCTTGTGCTATTCTCATGCCACTTTTCACTTCCCATTCAGTAGCAAGAAAGTTTGCACGGGTCGCTGATGTTCATTCTCCATTGCATGTGTGCTGGATTTTGTTCTCTCTCTCATGCTTGGACAAAGCAACCAAAGCCTCTGAGACCTCCTTGCATCTCTCCTTTAAAATATCTTTTGTCACAGTGCTAGGAAAAAATGCACAGAAATGGCCTGTGACAGTGGAGCTAAACATAGAGGAAATGCCAACAATCATCATTAGGATGGGCTAATTTTTATTATTTTTCCATGGAAGGGGGGTGTTTCTGTCGGTGTAGTCTTGCAGAGAGGTTTCCTTCTGCAGCCAGAGGAGATAGAGAGGCACAGTCTCTACAGGGTGACTCAAACCCTCTCCCATTGAAGCAGAGGGGGTCTGGACCACACAGCTGAGCTCAGGTGAGACGGATCCATGTGGGCTGGAGCTCGGTGAAAGTTTGCAGCTGCCTAAACCCCAGTGCTTTTAATGGGTCAGAAACTGTTTCAGGCTTTTTGAAGAGGCAGCCCTTAAATTCTTGATGTGAGTTTTGGTTTTCCTTTTGTAAATTAAGTTAGCAATCCCAATTCCTGACCATTCTGTGTTTGCTGACAATGTAAACTCCTGGGGCAAGGGTACTTTTTCTCTCCAGTTGCAGCCTGCTTGCTCATCCTCTCTTGCCTGGGACTCTGGCTGCTGCAAGGGCATGAAGGGATCATCATTTTCAGTTTACAAACACAGGCAACTCCTATTTTTTTTGTGGTTTCCGGCTGAATCTCCAGACTAGGACACTGAAACACATACAATTAGTAAATCTTCAAATCCCCAGCTGAAACAATTACAACTCCATGCCTGTGCAGCAATGAGATGTTGTTGGATAACGTAATCACAGCTTTACATGGCTGCCGATGATCTCTTGGTTTATAATGATTTCATTTCCCCTCTCCCACTTCCTTTATATTTTCTATTATGAAAAACTTAAGAACTAATTACAAGTGGGTGGATCAAAGATCATACATTTTAATTTTCCTTCCAGCTTCACCCACTCATGGTGAGGAATCCAGCATAAACCATTAAACTGTAGGTACTTGCTGACAGAAAGGGAACCATCTGCTGAACAACTTCTGTTAATTATTTTGGAACAGACTAACGAGAAGAAAGTACAGGCCCGTAATGACCTTTCCCTTGGTGGCAGACTCCACTGCAAAGTAGACACTTGTGGCTTGAAGCCAAAAGTTAATGGTTAGTATTGGCACAAAAGACTCAAGTGAACTAGTATTTATTAATTTCCCTGTAGTGGAGAAAATATTCCAGGCATTCTGAGTATAAAACTTCCTAGCACCTGCACAAAACCAAGCTCCAAAATATTCATTTAGAGCATTTTTCAGAGTCCCTCAGAAAATGTAGACTTCACATGTTTACTTCCTCGTGGTGTTCTTTTCCTTTTGTCACATCTGATTTGGTCAAACAACCTTTTGTTTTGTTTAGCAATGAGCAATATTTACACAGGGCTTTTTTGGCACATAAGCATCACAATTATTTCATGTCCCTGAGGCACAGAGGTCGATGGAAAGTTATGCCCCTGGTAGACACGTGGACTGGTCTCTCATCCATTTTATTTTTATCTATTTTATCTGTTTTAGTGCAACTGAATAAAGTGGTTTTCTCTTTGCCCTTTCCAGTAGGTGTGTGCTGGGTTCAACCCAAAGCTCATGGAGGTTTCTGTGAGTCTCCTTTCTGTGGAGCTGAGCAGACTTTGGATCACCCCTCAAAGTATCTGGATATCTTGAGTATGAATTACTCACCTGCCTTAGTACTTAAATGGTGTGAAACCTCACCATATTTCTTAATATGTTTTGCAAGAGAGGGGTGCCACAATTTTGAGGGAATAAAGCAGAAGAAGGATATCCTACTGAATCCTGCGGAGTATTTCAGCTACAGCTCTCTGCCTAGATGCTAAAATATTAAAACTTAGAACTGTATTTTAAATTAGATGAGGAATTTTGCACAGAGGACCTGTTCTGCTCTTTGACTTCTGTAGGTTTTTTTGGATTCTGGAGACTGCGGCATGTCAGTGCAGAAGGGACATTTCAAGGACAGTTTCTTCATGTGTCTAACCAGGGGCTCTAACCAGGAATGCTCTTTCTAGGTCTATGTTTGCACCCTTATTGCTCTAATAGCAGCAGGTAAAGTAAAGACACAACATAAGTGGTAAATTAAAAGCTGTTTGTGTCTAAGTCATCCCATCTGTGTCTTTTGGATGGAAGTCAACCATCTTTGAAACCACATGCATCAAGCAATTGGCTAAATGTCCTTGTAGACAGGATGTCTCCTATTTGCATTCGAAGTGCTGCACTTTCTGTTTAAAATATGAATGCAACTCACTTACACCATTTTCTGAACCTGTTTACAAATAGTGGCTATTGCATAATCGAAAATAGGTGTTAAAATGCTGAAGCTGTCAAAGGGCTTTAAAGCATCTTTGTGTGAAGTACATGAGATTTATTGAAAACACCTGAGGTAGTGTACAACCCAGCCTCTCCTCTGCCTCCAGCCCAGCCCACCACTGCCACTGCCACCCACCACCACCTTTGAAGTCACTTCATTGGTCATAGACACGTTGCAATTTTGGGTACACACCTATCATTCAAAGGGCAATATATTATACACATGACAGATGTAATCAGTCCCTTGGTCTCTTAGAAGTGCAGCTGTTGGTGAATTCTTTTTTGTGAATGTAATATTTGAGAAGACTTAAGTTAAAAACTGACACTTCCATTGAAATCTCATCTCCTTTGGAAAGAAGGTTCCCATTTTCTGGCTCTCCTCTGTGTGTGACAGCCAGGGATATGTCAAAGAGCATTCAGCTGACAGTTTCCAACAGAGACGCCATTAGCAAAGATGGCATGGAAATAACCTTCCCTTAGAAACATTTCTAATGATGTGAGCTGTTTGCCTCCAGAGCTGTGGCAAGGTCAAACCAAGAGGAAAAACCTTATTTAGGAGGAAAGTGTATATTGAAAAAAAAATAGAAATAAAAAATGCTGCAGCTTGGGAATAGGTAATGGTAGGTGCAGAGGTGCCAGAGGGAGCTGGGCAAGATGAGGGATGGGAGAAATGCAGGGACCAATGGTGTTATTTGTGATGTTGGAGCATTTTCACCCTCTTTCACTCTATATACATTGAGTAAGACAACTCCAGCCCAGAAGTCACACTAGAAAGGGACATTACTCTGAAGGGTGGAAGTAAGGCACTCCCTTGCTTTCCAAACAGGAAAGGTACCTGTCCCCAGCTGGGCCCACTGCCCAAAGTCACACAGGGAACTCATGGCTGAATTGGGAAGTGAACCCTGGGCCGCCCAAAGGCTCGTCCAGTGCCTGAACCGCAGGCTCGTCCTTTCCTTTTAATGGTAAAAATAAAAATATGACCTTCTTCTGGCAGCTTTACAGAGCAGATGCTGCTTTTTAGATGACAGCATAGAAATGGAGAAAAACTTTGGGGATTTGCAGAAATTCTTTCCAACGACAGATTGTCTGGCCTACTAGTGTCATAATGTCAGCCCTGAAACATGCCATAAAGCTTTCTTTCAGCAGAACAAACATAACCCTCTAGACCAGCTCTTTGACAAGTAAGTAAAACAAAGCAGGGTAATTGCAGCTGGAAACCCACCAGGTTCTTAATGTGACCTCTTGAATACTAATAGTTATTAGAGATGCAATGAATAAACGTCAAAAATATTACAAGCAATTCGTGTTTAAGAAAAGGACTCCAGAGGAAAGTTTGTGAACGAAAAACTTCTGAATGTAAGTTACAGTAATGAGGAAGTGCTCATGTGGCTCCTGGGGAGCCTGAATGTATTTTTCATGCACTGGTGGACTGAAGAATGGAGATGGACGACTCCAGGCTGCTGCAAGCTACCAAATTGTTGAATCCCCTGACACAGAAGATAAAAGTCCAAGCTCTTTATGGAACTGCTTTGTTCAATAAACATAAAGACAGAAAATAAGTGAGGAGGGAATAAAGAGGGTACGGTTGCAGAAACTTAGCATCTTAGGAAGACCACAGGTTGCTTAGAAAATGTCTTTTGTTTGTGTGTGTGTGTGTGTGTGCATGTGTCAATCACAGGGATGAGGCATGCATGCATATGCAGAAATCAGCCCCAGGTGCCCGAGGCTCTCAGGAGATCCCTCTCCTTCCTCCTTCCCACCCAATTACTGGATAACTGGAGAAGGTGAACCAGTAGCGTGTAACTTGTAGGGTTAGGGTCAAACTGCCTCTGGGCAGGAAAGCTACCTTCCCTGGCAGAGTTTGCCTCTGCCTTTAGCTTTGGGCATTCTAATTATAGTCTCAATAACTTTTCCATTTCCAACTATTTCCCTTGTGTTCTGGCACGGCGTGTGACATGTCAGTGCACAGGTTCTGCTCAGAGCTAATTTTGCAGAGAAAACAATGCCAGAACATTTTGGCCCAAGGAAATTCTGGTTTTGGTGAGAAGTTTCTGCTCCTCTTTGCATGACAATGGGAACAGAATTAACGGAATAAAAAGAGTACAAAAAAAGGCCATATTTCATTTATGTAAGAACTGGAAGAGGAGAGAAATGGGATGCTGGGGTTTTTCCATACACAGGCCCTGCTGCAAAGGAGAAGCCAAGAGGCTTGGTCCCAAATAGCTGCAACTGTGTGACCATCACTGTGTCCCACTGGATAGCACCTTTCACATCAGGCTCCTTACACTGCTTGTTTGATTGAGATGATTCAGATGGCACAGATGCTCCTTTGGCAAGTGCTTGGTCCTATAACCATGGCAAGGGATAGGTGGACCTCTGTCAGCTACATTTAATAAAGGTGCAGAGGTCTTGTGGCAGTGCAGCTAAAAGGATGTGCAGCTCCTGCAGAGCTGTTCTCCTTTAAATTGGCTTCTTAGCTAAGTCACTTCTGACTGTGATTTCAGCAGGTCAGATATGTCAGCCTGTTTCCTTTTTCTCATTCCCTTTTCCAGCGTCACCAGTGATATGACTTAAGACTTGGGAGGTAGCACTGAAGCTCGTTGGGTGGTGTGTGTAAAATGAGACACTGTTTAGTTTCAAGGCTGGGAACTCAACAGTTTAGCTGCACACATTGGGTAGAAAAGTGTTTCTTTTCATTGGTTTTGAGTGTGTCACCTTTAAATGCTACAGAACAGCCCCTTGTCCCTGAAGGAACAGGGGACATGGACCTCTGCCTCTTCTTGGCTGCTTCCTACTCTGCCATGTCCTCACCAATTTTCCTCCTTTCTAAGGTAAAAAATCACTTGGGTTGGTTTGGTTTTTTTTTCTTTTTTAGTGGGAATACAAGGTTTCAGCTCTAAAATCAAAAGGTTTGATTGCAGTAATTGAGCTTGACAAGAATATAACCATTCCCTAAAGGTATGCAAGCACCCAGCTTCAACAAGAGGATGAGCCAACCCTGGGGGAACTGGGTTCACACATTGCAAATCCACATCTCACCAAAGAGCAGAGGTGTTCTGCAGGGGAACCTGTGATCAACATGCTAATGATTAGACCCAAAATGGCATGAGATTGAGGTCCTAATTGCTTTAATGGGTGCTTGCATCTAACCTAGCAAACCTGTGTGCTGCAGGATGGGGGGCATGGCTGGAGGCTGTTTTGGTGGAGATTTTCTTGTGTGAAGAAGTGGATTACCTGGGCCAGTTACACAGGCTTAGTGTTGGTGGGCTACCAGAAGGGTGTTTCATTCTGTTTCTCACCTGCTGCAGTTAAAGTTCCCCTCTATTAGCTTCCCCTACACTTCACAAAACCTTCTCTCACTGCTAGCGATGCTATGACTCTCCTGCTCAGTCGCTCGCGCTGTGTGGTGTGACTGCCAGCCAAGCAGGGTCAGACCAGTGCTTTCTTAGTCATGAAGTTCAGAAAGATGCATCCACCTTATCTGATCGGCCCGGAGAGCCTCACTGATCACTTTGTTCTCAGATATCCACTTAGGGAGCAAATCCCACCATTGCTGTTGCATGAAGGGGTGAATCCTCCTAGGTGCAGGATGGGATCTAAGTGGATGGGAACCCACAGAGACACTATCAGATCTGTCTGTCTGCTTATGAGTCCTAAAAAACATATTGGCTGCGGCATGCATACCCCAGTGTGAAGTCAGCCAGGAACAAGCCAGAGAACCTGCCTCTGACCCTGAGGACATTGCTTGAAAAATATTTTCCAGAACTCGGTGCCTGGGGACCTGCAGCTAACAAACATTCTGGAAGTGTAATCACAGCCTTTGGCTCTGCTGCCGAACCACCTACGGGAGGTGAGTTTAAAGAGAGCGGCTTTAAAGCTGTCAACATAAGAAGGGGGGAAGCCAAATTGCTTTCGTGCTTGCGTTCACGTGCCAACTGGTTTGTCAGAGGATTGGTATGTAGCAAAGATAGAGTTGTCTGCAGAAAAGCTGTATTATTCTTTTTTTTTGAATGGGTCCAGTGGAGATCAGTCAGGGCCCACAGTAATTTCCTGAGGGGACAAATCTAGCCCTGAGATAGGCCACCGGCTCCTCAGTGGTTGCATGGAGCTTTGTGTTGGGTCAGAAAGTCAACCTTTGAGAAAAAGGGTTGGAGAAGCCTTCCAGGAGTGAGACCTGATAAGACAGCAGCTCTCCAGCTGTGCTGTGGCCACACAGTGCTGCATATGTCATTGGAATAATGAGAATTAATAACCCTGGGCCAGACTCTGACCTCTGCTATTTAGGCATATATCCCTGGCAGCTCCATCAGCCTCTCTGTTGGGCTGTGCATCAGCTTGTGTAACTTGTCTCAGCCCTCCCACAGCCCAGGTCTCCTTGTCTCCCACAGACTCTAGCCAGGGTTGGGGACATCTGGTCCCTCTCTAAGGGAGGCCCATGGAGAGAAGGATGTAGTGCTGAGGAGCAAGATGAATGCCAAGGGCTATATTTCCTGTAGAGCATGGAACACTCTTCCTCCTGGCATCTGAACTAGAAAGATGTGGTGAAAGGACTACCCAGCCTGGGATGCAATACTTTGTGTTGGTCCAAGGGGGACCACTTAGATTTGGTGAGAATGTGGCATAATGGGTCAAAATTCATGAGCCATGGTACATATGCTTGGCAGAAGAGAAATCCCTGGTCCCAAGCAAGGCCTGTGGTGTATTCCTACAAGGGTCCAGATGAAACTAAGGTCAATCCCATTAACAGGAGCTTTTCCAGATGAAGAATTTCCCAGCTGTCCCTGCTGCAGGGTGAAAGATGTTGGTCAGCAAGCAGCATCCTGAATATTGGTCTCACTGCTGTGAGCTCTGCTCTTGGGACATGAAGACCCTGAGTGACAACTGATGGGGACAAAGTGGCTCCATGCAATGGTGAAGGGAAGGAACACCTGCTCTTTCCATTGAGAAAACATCCTGGAAGGATGGGCAAACAAAATCTTCCCCCTGCAAAATAATTCCCAGTGCCCTTTCAGGTTTTTTTTCCAAGACATGGTCACACAGACATTTGAGGTGGCATACTCAGTATTTCTCTCACAACTTGTTAAATTCATTTCCTCAATAACATACCCTAATGTGAGTGGGAAGGGGTGAATGGACTGTAGAGAAGCAAAGGTCTGAATTTATGCAGCATAAATCAGGGCTAAAGTGTCCCCAGCCTGTGCTCAAAGAGCTGCCTTTGTGATTTGTGTGAGGATGGGATGTTCGCTTGGCTCACCCGCTACCCGCTCCTTGGGCACCTCAGGGTGAGAAATCTCATGGCTGGCCAAGACAGGCTTAAGGAACCTGATAAATTGTCCTCCTACAAAATCCCAGCCAGGCTGTAGCAGTGTGGGTGTCATGAAGCCAGAGAGTTTTCCTCACCTTCTTCCAAAGAGGTGCCTTCCCAGAGATGTGTGGTTGGCACCTGCCACCTCTCCACTCCTGGTGCTGCAAGGACAGCTGTGCGTGAGCTGGCAGTCCCCACAGCCTCCTCCCCAGATGTGGCTGTTCCCTGGGTGATGCTCAGCCCACACCCTGCATCCCTGTCTTTCGGCAAGATGTTCCCACCCTCCAGCTGGCCGGGGAGAGCCGCCAGCTGCCTTCGTGAGTCAGGAGCGCCGGCTCAACCCGTCCTCACCTTTCCGAAAACATTGGCAGCCTCTTGCAGGCCCCCTGGGACACCAGGAATATTTTCTCAAATATGGTCTGCCATGTGTAAAAGGTGTGGTGAAGAAAGGCAGGAGGAAAGCTCAGCCCCAGCTGCTGCAGGGCACCAGGCTTGAGGGAGAGAGGTCAAACCCATGGGTCTTGGGGATGGTGGATTTGTTAAAGTCTCTTTTCTTACACCACTGTTGCCTCGTTGATTAAATCATGAAGAACCAAGCCTGGCTCAGTGACTCCTTGGTTTATTGGGGTGGATGGATTGAACAGCACCTTGCTTATTTAGTGGAGGTGATCTGGAGGTAAACTGTTGTACTTGCACCTGGCTAGAGATGCTCAAATGAAAAACACGTGCGGTGCTGAAGGGCTGGGAAGGGACTTGTTAAGTCCATGTCTTGCATAGTATTTTCTATCAGTCCCAAGCTGCAGGCACTTATGGGGCCAGACAGACTCTCTGATGCACAGTTCACCTGTAGACCTCATCTGGGCTTTCCCCTGAAGCACAAGAGACCCTGCAGGGCTGGAGAGGTTCTGGGTTGGAGAAGACAGAGCCAGGCTGGTGGACTCTAGCAAGGATGAGGATGGTGTTACTCTCCAGCCATGAAGCAAGGGTGTTTCCTTCCACCCCACCTCAGACTGGAAGGATTGGCAGAAAGAAGAGGTTTTTCATTCACTTTTTAGCATGAATATATATAGGGGGAAATGGTAATGTACCTACAAGACTATCTGGGCATTTCCAGGCTACTGCAGGGCTTTAGGACATGAGTAATGCCCTATTTTTATTTTTTTTAATTATTTTTCTTTTTCTGGAGACATGTTACAGCTTGTAGTAGAGAAGTCCTGATGTTTGCTGGAGTACTGACAAATGCTGTGAAGCTGGTGGTCCAGGGAGGCCCAGGCTAAACCTCTGCCTGCCCAAGCCGGTTGGTACAGGTGGTCCCTTCCCATCCTCAGTTCCTGTGATATTATATCATATGATGTGCTTATCCATCTGTTTGCAATCTTGGGGAGGTTGGTGTGGTTTTAATTAATGAGCAATTGTTTTTGTGGTTGTTGTGCAGTGCCCTGAGCGATTCAACAGGGGTGGGGGTGCTTATAAATAAAACAATTATTATTACCCAACCTCATTAACATGCAATGCTGCCATTCTTCCCTCCTGTCCTGCCCCCCTGCCCCCCACCGCTGCTGTCTCTACCAGGTGGGTCTGGAAAGGAGAAGAGTTGTCAGAGTCCACCTGGTGTGAGCAATGGCAGTGTGAACTATCTGGTGTCTCCTAAGGGCTGAGCCTTTCCCTCACCCAGGAGAGAAATAAGATCTCTCTCCTTCAACCATTTCTGTGAAACTTACAGAAGCCAAATTCTTTTGAGAGTTTCACTCATCTCCAAATTGGGCTGAAATCATCAACAGTTTAAAAACTACTTGCAATTGATAGATGTTGTTTATATGCACCTGTGCACAGCACCTAGAGAAAATCTGGGGGGTTTGCGGGGGGGAATGAGGCCCAGAAATGCACACAGGTGCCTAAAACCAGATTTAGACAGAGTTTAGTACCTGAGTTTCAAAAATTCCTCCTACAGGGACTCTTGGGTGCTCTCAAGGTGCTGGATGCTTGTGTGCCCATCAGGTGTTGCAGCTGGTCTGTTCCCCATGACCTGCTTCAACTCAATAAGGGTTATTCCCAGGTCTACTTTTTTACTGCCTGCCTTCTTGCAGCTCCTCACACAAAAAGAATCCCTGGAGCCTTGTGTTCTCCCTTCTCCAGAAGATTTTATAATTGCTGCTGCCACAGGACTTTCTTTTTCCCCAATAACCAGAGCCACCTAATGCAAATCAGCATGCTCAGCTTTGCACCTGATGTGAAGATGGAGCCAATGCCCACCCCCACTGCTTTGCATTGTATTTTGGATTTAAACCATCAGGTGGATATTACACAGGGGGAGACCCCACCATGGTACCAGACAGCTTTTAGGGTTCTTCTTGTGCCTCTCCAATGAAAGGGTTGTTAGCACCATGGCTGTAACCTCACAAATTAAAATAAACCAAGGCCCCTGTGTGACTTTCTAGCAGCCTGTTCCTGAGCCCTTGCTTGTCACCTTATAAACATGTGCAGCTTGTGTCCCCTCTCTGATCCAGGGAATGAGTTTGCTTCCTTAATGACCAGGACCAAAAAGATTTGTTAAAATGCAACATCTGGGCCTCTGAGCACTGGGTCATCTGATGGGACGTGGCAGCCCAGTGATGGAGTGACTGTGGGAGTGCATGAGCTGGAGCAGTAGCCTGCCAGTGACATTGCTCTCCTTGTCACTGCATGGCCATAGCCTTCTTCTGGCTGTGGGACATGGAAGACTGAGCTGACTAACGTCTCTCCAGGGTCCAGGTGGTTACTGGCCCTCAGGATCTGCATCTTTGGGGATGGATGTGGCCCAGCCCTGACTCTTTCCAAGGGCTCGAGGGAGCAATAGCAGAGCTGAGCTGGCTTCTCTCAGTCTGTGCTGATTTACCTGGGTCTTCATCCCTGAGTCAGGCCAGAGTAACTCACATAAAACCAGGATTTTTTTGGGAGAAACAAGCCCTGCACTCACACCACAGAGACCCAGATGTGCTCCACAACCACAGTACAGTGTGGAATAGGACCATCCCATCAGATGGCTCTGCTTGACCCTCCATGTGCATGTCTCCTCTCTGGGGAAGGATGGCAGAGACCACCACATCCTGGTTTCAGCAGTGAAAAGGCAAATCTGGCTGTGCATTGGACAGATCCAGCCACTCAGGTCACCATCAAGCTGTAAGTGTGTGTCCTGGAAGCTATATTGGTCCTGAGGTGTCAGCTGGAGCTTTGCAGAAACCTGAAATGTTTGAATGCTGGGACAGAAACCTTTGGGATGTCTTTTGTGTGTATGTATGGGTAGCTCAGATGTTCAGAAAACAGCACCTTTGCTCCTTTTCTTCCTTGCAGTTCCCCCATCCCAGCACCTTGCATGGTGGGAACTGCACCACTTTCCAGCCCCTCTTTTACCAGATAAGGGACCAGGAAGGGTCACCCAGCCAAGCTCTCATGCTATGGGTGACATCAGCTCTCCTGTAGCTCTGACCAGGCGGGAGTGACCGGCGGCCACGCTGCAGGAATAAGCGCAGGCTCCTGCTTTCAAAGAGCCGATGAGCTGCTGATCAGCAGTGACCAGTGGAGGCGGTTAAATGCAGGAGGGGAACATGGCTGGAGGGCTGGGCTGCCAAACTTCTCCTCCAAAACACGTGCTGATCCAGGGAGAGCACTATAGATTATTTCTGCGTGTGCGCTCGCCTTGCCAAATATAACTAAGTAGCGGGAGGTTGCTCTGTTTCTAATTGGGTGATGAAAGCCCATTTAGGAGGCCAAGACCAAATGGTCAGAAGCAGGGAAGGGGGGAACTGAAATGGCACTGATTCCTCATGCAGCAAGCACTGAGTGTGAGCACCAGCTCTCCCCTCTGTGCCAACCTTGGTCCTCCAAGCGGCACAAAGGAGAGAGATGAGGCTCAGGAAGCTGGAGGCTGCATTTGGGGAGGATAAGTTTGTCTCCTGGGAAGGCTTCTGTATTAAAGGGGGGTAGATAGTTCATTTTGAGCATTGAAAGGTGTTGGTTGTACATTGTATTATATTCATATTAAGCTTTCTAGAAAAAAAAAAAAGGAAAAAAAGAGATTATTGGAATGACAATTTTCATCAAGTAAAAATTTCCTGTCCCAGGGAAGGCTTCAGTATAGACAAACTTTCAATTCCAACAGGGAAGTGCTCAGTTTCTGCACAGATGCATTGCTGACTGCCCCTGCCTGACATGTCCTGCCTGAGGAAGAAGGCAGCGTGGACCCTTCAGACAGCAGATGAGCAAGAGAAACCCCAGCCTGGGAGATGAGAAAGAACAGTTTGGAGACCTGGAGCATGTGGTGAGCACAGGGCTGAGTGCAGATGCTCCCTGCAGACTCAGTGGCTTCAAAGCCATTCCCAAGTCACCCCTCCTGCCAGCCCAGCCTGCAGTTTGCAATACTGCTATGGGTACCCTATCTCTGTGGGGTGAGAATGAGGGACTTCTAAAGGCATGAGCTGTGATCCTCCATACCTAACAACACCTTGCTCCTCAAAGAGAGATTATAATACCCTTAACTCTACTGTGATGGTGGTATCAAGTGTTATGCCATAGCCTTGTGCTTCAGCAAAGCCCCTGCTGTCATTTGAAGATCTGGCAATTACACATTTGGCCCACGTGCTGGGTTTGCAGAGGAGGGGAGAAGAAGGGATCCGTGTACATGTGAGATACAGGGAAGTGAAGTGATGGAATAATTCACTTAGTACTGGGACATTTATGAGTCACCTTCCTCTTCCCCTCCCCTTAAAGATAGATGTCATAATGGAGACTAACTCTGCAGTAATCTCCATATAACATATGTGATATGTTTACTTATTTCTTTCCTCTGTCTTCCCTGCTCTGCAATGTAAATAGTCATTTGTTCCTCTTCCAGATGCTGGTACATGGTCTCACCAGTAGGAAATATATTATCATCCAATAAAACCAAATTCTTGGTGGCAATGATGATGATTTATTGATTTTGGCTCTGCTGCATTCACAGATGGAAATAGGAGCTGGCAGTTAGCTCATGTCTTACAACCCAGCCTAGACCATTCACTTTAGCTTGCTGAATGCTGCACTTTGGAGACCATATCTGCTCCTCAAAAGACAGTTTCCAGGGTTGTGGCTGGATTCATTTAAGACTGCAATCAACATCATTTAAATGTGAATGCATCATGGGGACCCCTACTTCCTAATGGTGAGCTACCTCTGGGATAGAGACATCCAGGGCACATCTCCAGCCCTGGAGTGACGTGTCCACCCCAGTAAACATACGCACTGGGAAGCTTGCAAGCCAACCCAAACAAACACTGCAGAGCAGCCTGCAAAGTCCTGACCCATGGAAACTTCCTGGGTCCAAGGGTCTCTGCATCTGGAGAGGATGTCCTCGCTCACAGCTGCAGTGCCTGCTCCCTTCCCAGAAGCAACCCTTCCCTTTCCTTGCCCACCCTGACCCCATACAAAGTCATGGGGCTCTGGGAAGTGGCTTGGGAGACCCAGTGTACCTCCTTCCCAGGGTCTAGTGCTGGGCTCCTCTGCTTGCTGGCTGGTGTTCAGCAGGCAGAGCCTCCTTTGGAGCAGGGTTTCCAGCCAAGCCCACGCACTTGCGCTGTGGGAAGAGCTGAGACCTCTGTGGTTGGTTAGTGTTTCAGAAGCCACTTGTGTGTGGAAGCCTCTTGGCTGGGCACTACTAGCTCTGCAGAAAGCCTTTTTTTTTTTTTTTTCCTCACCATTTCTCTAACTGGGCCAAGAGGAACCCCGAGAGCCACCAGTCGACACGATAACAAGCTCAGGGCTGAGCAAATATTGGTGGCTTTTGTGCAGGGTGAAGATTAATGGAGTTAATGACTGAATTGCCTTGGGTTGCCAAAGCAGCTGTTTTGGGGGCCTGGTTTGAGTCCCCATAAAATGCCCCTGGTTTATAAAAGAAAATCCATATGCAGTCCCTGAAGCCTCAACCTTTTTCTGGTCCTCAGGTCCACATCTTCTTTGGAAATACACCACTGGGGCTGGAGAGAGTCAGGGCAGGGCTTGCACTTCTGCATTGCCAGCTTCACCCTGGTAACCCTCAGGGCAACCTTTCCTTGCTGGTAGTCCACTTTGGGTTGTGTTGCCCCCAAGGGACATGAGCTGGTGGAGAGGGGTTTGCCCAGAGCAGCTGATGAGCAGTAGCTTGTTTTCCCCATCAGTAACCTGCTGGCATGGCCATACCTGGAATTAGACCAGATTACAACCACCCTTAAAACTTCTGCTTCATCCTCTGACTGCTCCTGGTCAGAATCTTTCATCTGTTTTGGGAAAGTTTGGTTAACTTTCATGTGGTTTCCAAAAAAGAAAATCATCCACCAGAATTTCCTGTTATGCCATCAGTCTCCAGCCTGGCCAAAAGGAGCAGTTTATTGTTGTTTACATAGCTGCAAAAAATGTACTAGGACCTTCCCAGTCCAAGGTGCCTGCTTATTCTTAAAGCCTGGCCTCCCGAGGCTCCAAGTGCCACTTGCAGCTGTGTTTTTGCTCTGCAGGCTCTTGTTTCTGGGGAGGGAATTTCTCTGAGGCAGGAAACCATGTCTTCACATGCCTCTGCACCGTGTCTCATGCCAAGGGGCCCTGATCCTGATGGAGGATGTAGGATGCTCTGGCAATTGCAGATGTGTACAGGATCTGGGAGAGCATAGCAGGGAGGGAAGACACTCTGAAAGTTCCTCTGCCAGCATGAACACTATTAAATTTGTGGCATCTCCTGGCTGATCATGGAGGCAGGAGAATGGCTCATGGTGCAGCAGGAGAAAGGAGGGACTGTGGGGCTGGAGGAGGGAGGGCAGGAGGAAAGCAGTGCATCAACCTTTCCAAGAAAACTTGCTGCTATTCAGGGAATGATGCTGAGCCCTTGCCAGGTGGAAGCTAGGCTTGGGACACCATCTAAAAGACTTCTAAGATCAGTGTGAAGGTAAGTAAACAGTTTCTATCACAGGAGGTTTCCTGGAAGCCAACAGAGAACACGTGGTCTTGTATATTTTTGTGTTAATTGGCCTCTTTTCTGGGTAGTGGTTTTTGGCATATGGAAAAGTGGGCACTTGCACAGCAAAATAAACTTTCCTTTTGAAGTAGACCCTCCATGGGATTCAGAGAGCACAAGGGAAGCTACTGTACCCATCTGCTCTCTGTGCCACTGCCATGGGGGGACCTCTGGAGTCCTTCAGACAGTCCCAATGAAAAACACCCTCTCAGCAAGCACTAGTTTAAATGTGAGTATTAAACAAACCATCTGTCCTTGGGGGTCCAACTGCTGACTGGGGAGGCAGCACTTGTGAAGCAAGACTGACTTTGGGTCATCACCCAAAAGGACCCTGTGGGAATGTATGTATGGGGAAAACCCCACTGTAGATAGCCAAGGGTCAGAGGAGAAGAGGAACCATTTTAAATTGTACTTGCTAAGTGTTGGAGGCATCCTTTGAGTCCTGAGTGCCCAATAACCCTGATACCCCCAGCTGTCTAACGACATGTAGATGTGGCACTTAGGCACATGGTTTAGTGGGCATGGTGGTGTTGAGTTGATGGTTTGACTTGATGATCTTAGAGGTCTTTTCTAACCTTAATGATTCTATGATTCTATATGCAACGATGCATTTGTTTCTTCACTGAGACCTAAGGGATTCGCTGCAATGGGACTGTGCTGCTTTTGGTTGGCAGAGCAACACATGTTTAACAGAAAGCAGCAAAAGCCTAGATCTAGAAGTGACATCTGCAGTGATTTCAAGGTCTCTGGTCTTTGAATCTGCCATGAAGATAATTCCCATTACCATTAAGTTCCTTTCACCTGCAGGGTTTTCATTTCCCAGTAGAAAGAGCTGAATGATGAGCTTCCCCCAAGGGTGCTTATCACAACTCATGAAGTGCCAAAGAGGTTTATGAGAGGACAAGCTGAGTTATGTTGGTCACACATCATATTTGAAGTTTATAAAGGGTTAATAAAAAAACCTAACAGGCAGTTTTGCAAATGGTTACTCTCTTTGGTGCCTAATGTGGTCCTTCACAAGCATCATTTGCTCATTAAGATCAATCTGTAACACAGAGTATTCAGACCTGTACTCTGCTTATGATTAGAAATAATTGGGTTTCGTTTTTCTGATGACAAAGATGTTTTAATAAAAACACAGCTCTTTGCAAGACACAAATAAAATGTTTGAAATGGCTTGCTCTTTAAGGAAAAAATTAAACATTTAAACATGTATTTTGTTTTCATGGGAAAAAAAAAAAGTTTTTCCTTTTTCCTCTTGTTCCTTTTCCAATATGGAAAACTACAAACAAAAACCTTCAATCTTTTTCATAATATACTCATCCTTTTTGGCAACACTGACTTTAAAAAGTAATTCATAAGCATACCCTTAACAAAAAGCCTGTGCTTCTATGTTTACGTAGCTGTTGATTTACAATATTCTTAAAATTATAGGGCCAAATCGCTAAGTCTTCACTTTGTTTTGCCATTAATGGAAAAAGTGTAAGTAAAGAATGAAAAAAGAAGTCACTTTTGACCTAAGTAAGCCTGTGAAAATTGTGCCTGGGAAAGAAGTGATAAGGATTTCAAAGTGTGGTAGGAAGATCTCTACGCAAGGCAAAATAACAATGTGACCAGCATAGAAACCGGTTTTTTTTTCCCAGAATCTTTTATCAGTTTTTAAAACATTAACAAAACATTCTCCTGTATGTCCTTCAGTGGATTTTGGAAAAAAATTCTCTTGTACAGCAAGGCAAGAAAAGTGGAGTCTGCAGCGCAGTCTTCTTGGGGGTGCCTGCTTAATCGAAACCAGCATCACATAATGCTTTCCAATACAAAGAATGTTCTACCCAACTGGAGCTCCAGTCCTACAATAACCAGTCAGAATACAATTATCTATCCTGGAATTAGATCACTAGAACTAGTGAAAAAAAAAACCCTGCTATTTTTATGAATTTTTTTGCTTTTCTGTTTTCCTAAATGAAAAGCTATTTTCAAGATGTGTTTAAATTTGCTTGAACATCAAACACTGGAAAAGACCTCTTTTGATTAAAACTATACTGTTTTCTGCACTCCTCCTCCGATTTAAACTTGGCAAAATAAAAATATACCCATAAAAATTGCTCATTTACTTTCTCCATGGAAAACATCTCCTGTTTTCTGACTCCCTGTGCTGACATCAACAACGAAGTTATTCAATGGGCAACTTCTCTGCCCAACAGTAGGTGCCCTGGGAAGGTCAGTCCAACAGGTTCAGAAGAATTCCTGCACATTTATGTGTTGATAGATGAACAGACCCTCATCTTCTGGGCAAGGGTGCATGATCTGCAGTGGGAATGTGGTTGAGGAGGCCTTGGATTTCTATCTCAGCTGCAAGGCAGTATTTTAAGCAGGAGCCTGAATAAGTTCTGACCACAGTCCATCCGGTGCAGGTTCTGTCTCCAACAGGAAAAAGACACAACAGGAGAAATGCATATGGTGTTTCTCCCCAATACCACTACCTCCAGCTTGGAGAATTTCCTTAGCCTAATGCGTCTTATCTATTTAATAATCCCACTGGATTGCTCCTCTAAGTACTTGTCCAGTCTCCCCAGGACCCCAGGTAAAATTTTACGCCTGTGATTCCCCTTGGCAAAAGTTTTCACTGGTCCATTGCCCACCGTGGGGGAAATAACTCCTCTTCTTTGTTTTGAGCTTGGCTCCTGGTGTCTTTGCATGGTGCCTCTCCTCTCCCACATCCTGCACAGATATAATAGGATCATAGAACGGTTTGGGTTGGAAGGGACCTTAAAGATCATCTTGTTCCAACCCCCCTGCCGTCAGCAGGGACACCTTCCACTAGACCAGGTTGCTCAAAGCCTCATCCAACCTGGCCAAGAACACTTCCAGGGAGGAGCAGCCACAGCTTCTCTGGGCACCCTGGGACAGTGTCTCACCACCCTCACACCAAAGAATTTCTTCCTCACATCTCATCTCAATCTCCCCTCTGCCAGTTTCAAGTCGTCACCCCTTGTTCTGTCACTCCCTGCCCTTGGCCAAAATCCCTCCCCAGCCTTCCTGGAGCCCCTTCAGGTACTGGGAGGCCACTAGAAGGTCTCCCTGGAGCCTTCTCTTCTCCAGGCTGAACAGCTCCAACTCTCTCAGCCTGTCCTCACAGTAGAGGTGCTCCAGCCCTTGGATCCTCCCCGTGACCTCCTCTGGACTGGCTCCAGTAGGTCCATGTCCTTATGTTTTTGACCCCAGAACTGAATGCAGTGCTCCAGTTCAGTACTGCTTGGGGAGGAAGGTTTCCCACATATGAATCATCCACAACGCTCCCCAGAGCATTTCTTGATGCCCTCCATTCATGTTAAGTAACCAATAAATTTCAACATCCTTCAGCTTGTGAGGGCTGATAAGATCACAGTGAGAAAGGGGACAGTGCCAAAAATATTGAGCTTTTTAAAGGATGTGGCATATAATGCTTTTAACATTTGTAGTCCTCAAGGCCAAAGGGATCATTAGATCATCTACTGTGACCTGTATCATGCAGGCTGGAGACTTTTGCCTGCTTACCCCTAGGCTGAACTCAATAATAACTGGTGTTTAAGTGAATGGGTGACACTGAAGGTATTAAAAGCACCAGCACATGAAACTGCAGCTCCAGTAGCACGGAAGGATAACCAATCTGTCAACTGGGGGCCACTGTCCTGGGACTGGAGAAGGAAAAACTATTGCCTAAATTCACACAAGTGAGGTAAGGAAGGCAGGATGCTGGTGGCTACTGCATGCCTATTAGCTGACCTCATTTTAATGGAGGTTCTGAGAGCAGAATTTGATGCAAGGAGGGAGTGGGAGCATAGGAGATGGAGAAAATCCCATGTGGATTTGTTAAGGACAGATCATGTTGCTCTAAGGTTGTATATAATCATAGATTCTCAATAAGATAACTTCATAGATATTTAATATGACTTCTCCAATGGGGGAACTAATGGTCCAAATCTGACCCTGCACAATTTATTATTGGGTTTGAATAAAAAAGGAGTGGGGATCTGACTACAGGGTTACACTAGCAACCCCTTGTACCTTCAGTGGAGTAACAGGTCAAAGAAAAATTTCCTGTGTTTCTGGGGGACATAGGATGTGACAGCTGAAGAACGTGTCACATGCACATCACATAATGTTAGGTAATATTATCAATTCTGAGCACTACCTAAGAGGTAGCCAAAGCAATTTTGTGGAGTGACAGACACCTGGCCACACAAATGCAAGGTCAACTGCAAGCTAGAACCATTCCCTGAACTGGACACCAGTGGGTTGGAAATGTAGAAGATGGGAGAGATGGATATTGTCCTTCATTGTGGACTGACTATGGAGCACCAGCATGAAAATAGCTAATATGTTGGTCATGAACATGGTTAGGCTGGAAATCAGAAATCTGACCCTTAAAGGCATGGGATTCTGGACCCCTTACAAGCTCAGAGCATGGAGAGCCCAGAGCTGCTCGTGTCACACCGCTAGGCATGATCCTGGAATTAGAAATGAAAGCTTGTGGGATGATTTCTTGGGTGTTAAAGTGTCTGGAATTTCCAAAAGGGGTTAGAAAGAAAGCTGATGCCCAATGTTTGTCATACAGTATTTACAGTACATTAAATTAATCACAGGTTTTAGAACTTCCTGGCTCTTGCAGAAGGTGAGCATTGTTTCCTCACCACTGCTCCTCTCCTACTCCTTGTGCAATTCTCTCCTGGATTTGCTATTTTTGCCTTTCTCTAAAGATTTTGTGACTGGTCACAGACAGAGCTGATGACCACAACACCAAGATGCTTCTCAGGTGGGCCTTGTTCACTGTCTCTGTCATAAAAGCATCAGTAGATCTGTGCTCAAGCAGGTATTTTCTCTCAGCTTAAACAGGCAACTACAGTTGGGACTCCTACTTCTGCTACAGGCTGAGAGAGTTGGGGCTGTTCAGCCTGGAGAAGAGAAGGCTCCAGGGAGACCTTCCAGTGGCCTCCCAGTACCTGAAGGGGCTCCAGGAAGGCTGGGGAGGGACTTTGGCCAAGGGCAGAGAGTGACAGAACAAGGGGTGATGGCTTGAAACTGGAAGAGAGGAGATGGAGATGAGATTTGAGGAAGAAATTCTTTGGTGTGAGGGTGGTGAGACCCTGTCCCAGGTTGGCCAGAGAAGCTGTGGCTGCTCCTCCCTGGAAGTGTTCTCGTCCAGGTTGGATGAGGCTTTGAGCAACCTGGTCTAGTGGAAGGTGTCCCTGCTGATGGCAGGGGGGTTGGAACTGGATGATCTTTAAGGTCCTTTCCAACCCAAACTGTTCTGTGATTACAAATCATTGATTGCCAGCAAGTGGGGCAGATATGATACATAAGTGCAAATGGTGGAAGGATGAGCTAAGATGTGCACAAGGAGCTGTATTTTCATCACAAGTTTCAATGGAGTGCTTACACAGAGTCTGCCTTTCAGACACAACCAATGTGCAGGTGGTTGTTTCTGAGGACCTGAAGAACCAGGTGCCACACTATGACCATTACTCATAAGTGTGGTCACCCTCTAGGCACATGTCAGCCAGAGCCAACACTTGCACTTGGTGATGAGAAGCATTTTGCCCTATCCTGCTAAACCTTCAGCCTAAAATATGGCAGAAATATTTACATCTCATCAGCCCTACAAATTAGGCTCAGCCTTGTGAATGCCTCATGTCACTCTATGTGGAAAGGTCAAGGAGGGAAACATCATTTTACATTAAGAAAGGTCTGAGCAGGCACCATTTGTCTGCAGAAGAGTGTGGCCAGGCCTGTTTCACTGCTGGGCACTGGGGACAGCAGCTTTCTTCCACCATCTGTGTATAATAAATGAAGAATTTGGGTCATAAAAATTTCTACCCTGTTTAAGATGCACGGTATTGCTTTTCTCAAGCTAACTGCCCCTGGCAGTTCCAGTTAATACTTCCGTTTGAAATAAAAACCTTTAAAACCTTTTAAGTTGACATTTAAAGTAATTTGGGAAACAATGTGAAAACATAATCGCTCTTCCAGGGTCTTTTTGCAAGGTATGGAGTTTAGCAGCTCTGTAAACTCTTTGCCCAAGGCAGACAGTCTCCGTGAAGCCTGAGGAAGAAATGTTTATCCTGGTTGTGCAATACCATCTCTGGCTCCCAGCCTGGCCTTGCACTGCTGTGATAGTTGTAGATGCATCTTTTATCCAAGGATTTGTACCAGCTAATGGGACAGTCCTAGTAAAATAATATTGGAGCAGATGAAGATGCTTAGGGAAACCTTGGCACTCTCCACAATGTGGGGCACATGGCAAATCTCAGCCTTCCCCATGTAGGCTGGAACCATCCATCTCTGGCAAGTGATGAATGGAGCAGCCTGATATGGGCTCATGGACATGGTTCCACCATCTACACAAGGTCTGGCTCTCATGTCCCACCTGCCTGCAGGGCAAGGGGCTGTATCTCATGGTTTCCCCAAGGGAACAGTGAGTCACCCCTTCTGGGCAAACCCCTCTGCACCTGCAATGACCCCTGGCAAAGGAAGTGGGAAGATGGTTTTGTGCAAAATACCCCAAATGTTTCCACTTTGCAAGGGCTGAAAGGGCACATTTTCCTGGCAATTGTTTTTAGCCATTTTTCCACAAACATTTTTCCCCTCAAAAATACAAGTTTTTGCTGGTTTTGGGATTTGTGTTTTGTTTTTTTTTTTTTAATTATCTGGAAGCCTGTCTTTAGCAAGTGCATGGCCGAAAAGCTGTCTGTGAAATGAAGAATTGCAAACATTGTTTCAACTCATGATTTTGTTTACATAGTTTGTGGAAAAATGGTAGAACTTCAGTGATGTCAGAAAATTTTTCTCAGGAGTTTTGTTTTATAAAGGAGAACTTTCTGGTAAAGACATATCTTTACATGCACCACACCAAACACAAGTGACTTTGATCTCCACTAGTGCTCTGAGTTTTACTATAAAACAAATAAATAGAATTTCTCAAGAGACAGGTTTATCACAAAAACACCCAACTCCCCCCAAAAAATATCCCACCAAAAACATGGAGAAGGAGTTGTTTTGATATTGCTTCCAGGTTTATCTTTTCCAGTTAATCTGCAGCTGTATTACTGTTAATCTGAGAGACTCCAGTTTAGACCAGTCCCAAGAGGCACATGGTGAGAGATTTCCCAAAGGCATTCACCAGGTACATCATGAACAGAAAATGACATGTATTGACTGAAGGCACCAGGGGCAGACTTCATCTGATGGTACATCATATGATCAAGGTCTACATCTACATCAAGTTCTACATCTGAGCTACCCACCTTACATCTCTCTATAGGCAAAAGAGATCAATATAGGGTATAAGCTATATGGATGGCTATAAGGAAGATGTCCAGGTGCCATCCTCCTCAGCCTAAAGTAGATGCCTACATTTGGTCATGAAAATCACATGTGAAATACGATGGGTTTTTTGCCCATTCAATATAAAGAAATTCCTGTGATGAATTGTCATTGGCAACAAACTCAGAAAATAACATATCTTAAGTTGACCAAGTGTCTCTAGGGCAGATGGGCAAGTGGCTATGAGTGTTGTGGTGACACTCCTTAATTACTTCCATCAGTTAATGAGTTTTTAAAGATGATCCTGGACTACCAAGCACAAGGCAGATATTCAACACTGTCCAGGAGCAGGAATTTCTATTCTGCCAGGGTTGCCAGTGTTTTGTAAAATGAGAAATCATTCCCATTTAGAATTAAAAGCTAAAAGTTGTTATTGCCTCCAGGATAAAACTACTGAAAGAAGGTGTTTTGTTAGACTGTATTGCAGGAGGTAATTTATTTTGACTTTTACATTATATTGGCTTTTAAGGATAACCAATTATGTAGAACTACATAAGCTACTCTAATAGAACAGGGTTGTGTTATGATATAAAATTCAAATTGACATAAATTGAAACTACGATATCAAAATGCAATGTTTTGACTTTTTCCTGACCAAGAACTGCCATTTTCATTTGAACAAGTTCCTGCTTGATTTCAGAAAGAATAGCATTTTCTAGTGGAAAATTTCTTGCTCAAAAATATTTTGACTGACTCTTCTAGGGATAGAAATGGAGGGTGACTGCAGCAGAAATAAATGCTCTGGCTTTTCTACCTGAGTCATTCTGCTTAGCCTTATTCTATCCATCTGGGGGTCTATGGGCCAGAAGTGGAGCTGGTACCAGGGCACATATAGCCACACACAGCTGGGCACATCCTTTCTTGCTTTAGACAACAACTGTGGAGTCCCAGTGACCTGTCCTGCACCTTACTCTGCTGAGAGACTGTCCTGGTTTTGCTAGGATAGAGTTAATTACAGAGATCAACCCTCATGATAACCCTGAGATCATCTGAAATTGCCTTACCTATAGGGACTGTCATGGAAAAACAAGTCTTGGTGGTCTCCTACTCTGCTTGGCTTAGGAGCAGCTGATCATGCACATTGGTGTGTACCTGCCCATTTCAGGCACTGTGTAAGAGAAAGATTCAGGATCAACAGATCTGGTGATGTTATTGCCATAGTCAGAATATTGGGACTTAGCCAACAATAAGAAACAAATGGCTTTCCCTTTCTCAAATTTTGGATTTTTTCATCAAAGTTCTGTGGAGCAGATGGGAGGTTTCTACTCTGTACTTTTCATATGAAAAATGCAAGTTTTTTGAGGTGGTCATTTTCTTGCTACCCAACAGGTCAAACATCAAACAGCCTTCTTTGCCCCAAAGACAAGTTACTGCCAATCTGCTGCTGATGGTGACCTGTGAGCAACAGAAATTGTCACCAAGGACCCTTTTAGACTGTGGCTCAGGGCAGTGTCAAACATGTCCAAGAAGAAGTAGTTCCAGGGATGTGGTTAAATTGAATCCTTGTAGATTGGGAACCTCTGGTCTAGGAAGGAAATGTTATTTTTTTCTCCTCGTCCCCTTGATGCACACAGCATTTGTGGAGTTTCTCATCATCATAGAATCCCAGACTGGTTTGGATTGGAAGGGACCTCAAAGCTCATCCAGTTCCAACCCCCCTGCCAGCAGCAGGGACACCTTCCACCAGACCAGGTTGCTCAAAGCCTCATCCAACCTGGCCAAGAATACTCCCAGGGAGGAGCAGCCACAGCTTCTCTGGCCAACCTGGGCCAGGGTCTCACCACCCTCACACCAAAGAATTTCTTCCTCACATCTCATCTCCATCTCCCCTCTTCCAGTTTCAAGCCATCACCCCTTGTTCTGTCACTCCCTGCCCTTGGCCAAAGTCCCTCCTCAGCCTTCCTGGAGCCCTTTCAAGTACTGGAAGGCTGCTAGAAGGTCTCCCTGCAGCCTTCTCTAACACTCAAGACACAGAGAGATGTGGTCATTGCTGCAGAGGTGCCCAGCTGTGTCCACGAAGCATTTTCAATGCCCTGACACTTCATTTCAGTGCTTAACTTTACTGAGTCCCAGTTCTACCCTTACATTTAGTTGTTAACTTGGAGTAGCACCATCCTGAAGATGGAAACTTCCCTCATTTGGAGCCTACAGAATTTATACAGTGGGTAAAATTACCCATTGCTGAGATAAAGAGGTTTCTTGCCCCAAAGAGTCTACAGTCAAAGCCTTGCTGCAGAGAGGACTGGTGGTCAGGGTCTGACCCACACAGGCTCCATTCACATGTGTTGTCAGGTCCTTAACACATGCTCTAGGACCATTATAAATACGTTTTCCATCTAGGCCCTTCCTAACCCACACTGAAAATGATGGTCTTTTAGTAAAATTTTATGCTGTGCTTTAAGGTTTATGAGTCTGTAACACGTAATTTACCCCTGGTCAGGGACGCAGCGGTGGTTTCATACTCTATGTAATGCTCAGCCAACACCAGCCCTCAAGATAGATCCTCAGTGTTTAAATTGTGAAAGGAATGAAAGAATGTTGATGACATTTTCTTTTCTTTGCTCCACTAAAGACAAGAGAGGTTCATGTAAAACATAAGCTCTGGCCCCTTTCCAACATTAATGCAATTTACTGCAAAAGTGCTCCCTTTTTTAATTAAGCTGGAATGCTGCTACTCTTCACAGGAATGCAAAACGAACGGGTTACTGACAGAGGGAAGGGCTAATGACTGCAATCTGCTCTTAACTGAACAGAACAAGACATTGCCACCTCTGCTGGGTTTTGCTCAGGAGCAAAGTTTGCTCAACAGAGCAGGCAGCGAGCAGCGTTTGGTCCCGGCAAGCAGAGAGCCTATTCAAATGTCTAAGGAATAATTCTGCAAGCCTCTTCCCTTTTCAGTGAAGTCACCATGATCAAGTGGCTGGGATGTGAATTTCATAGGCTGATCTAGTTTCTGAATAAATAAAAGTCTGGAATTTATTTTTTTTTTTAACTTCAAATGGCTCAAAATGAAGAATCTACACCCCCTCCACATGTGCCCGTAGCAAGCTGTTTATGAAAGTAGAGCATAAAATATTTGATCATGGTTTTGATCCAGAACATGCAAACATTTGTCCTCTTGTGCTGGCTTCACCTGGTGGCTTTCATTTTCTTCGACATAAAGACAGGGTGAAGCAAAGTAATAGAAAAATAGAAAACATCTTTGTCGAAAATGAGATTGCAGCTGTGTAACTGGAGCGCACAACCATAAATCAGAATGTCAAATCCAAAGCACATGACTTTTTGCAAGTTCTCCATGTGTGCTATAATGTGATTACAGCCTGGTTACTATTATGATTTAAAACAAAGTCTTTCATGCTAGAAACAAAATGCGGAATGTGAGCAGCCTGGGGGAGAGAGACGGGAGACTTATCCCTGACTGTCAGAGGTGGGCTAGAGGGTTTCAAGTGCTGCTCCATCAGGTGTGAGGGGATGAGGGAAGGACTCAACCCCAGCTTTGGCAGCGATCTTAACATCAGGGACAAATTAGCTGGTGGTGTTCAGCTCTGTCTAACAATCCTCAATTAGGGATGGGGTAGGTTTCTGTCTCCCCACATAGTAGAAAATCCCGAAGCCAAATACACAGATTACAGAAGTCATTCTTTTCTGTCTATCACATAAACAAATGGTCCAGCTGTTATTGCTAAGATTCCAGTTTGAAAACTTGGACTTTCTTGTATAAACTTCAATGTAATGGTATTTAAAGTGTCATAGACAATAAGCATCTAATCCTAGTCAATAAATTGCAGACTAGTTGCATGAGCTTCGAGAGCTGTTAAAGACAGCTGTGCTTTTTTTGTAATTCAAGTCATTTCCAAATTGGGCAGCCCTCCTGGTGTATTTTCAGACAAACACAGTGTGCTCAGAAAATGTGTTGTTTGGAGCAGCACGCGCATGAATGCAAGGGCGTCACATCACCCAGAGACAGAGCGAAGATCGCATTCTCCATTTCTAAGAAGCTCAGGTTGAAAAGAGAGAATTGCTGAGATGTCTGTGAAATTAGTAAATGGTCCTACAGATCTCCTGAGGGAAAAACGTGGCCCCTGCGGAGAAGAAGGGGAATATTCTTATTAACTTCAGTTGAGCCAGCAATATAAATGGGTCCATAGAGACTCCCATTCCTTTCAGAGAGAGGGGAAAGAGGGCAAACATTTTTTAACTATCACTCAGCTGTTTTGGAGAAACGACAGCCTGTAAGGGCTGAGGAGGGTGGACAAAGCAATATTTTCCCGGAGCCGGCTTGCTGCCGTGCTGCTGAGGAAAACTGGCTGGAGCCACATGGGCTCCACCAATGTGAGGTGTCTGGGACACATCTCAATGCATGTGACTTCTCCTACTGAGATCAAACGTGAGGGGTCAGAACAGGGTTCCCTGGGTAGCAAATTTTGGGATCATGATCATAGTTTTGCAGAAAGAGCGGCAACCACCAGCCTCTCTAATTCCTCTTGTTGACCTCAGTAGGAGATCAACGCTTCTGAAGACCAGACAGGTGCTTGCAATAAGCTTTCAGAGCCTCCCCACCAGGCTCAGGGTGGAAATCTTGGCTCTGATATATATTTGCAAGGTATTTCAAACATTACATTTGAAACTGGTTAGCACAGGGTCACTGCCTGGTATTGCGAGGTGCCCTGCGGGATTTGGTTGAGTTGAAAGGTGTCTGCGCACTTGCTGCTGGGCTGTCACTCTCCCTCCATTGGCAGCTGTGGTGAAAAACATCCAGTTGAGCTATTTCAAGGGTATTTTTCCACATCTGTGAGCACTGGGCAGATTAATCTTTCTTTCCCTCTCACCCCCCTGTAAGCCATTTTATGACCATCAGACAGTTTACACCTGAGAAGCAGCCTTGCTTCCTGCAAGTGCTGCTCTGTGGTGCTCAACATCTGCCCCTCAGCACGTATCAAATATCCCTCTCCTTGTCAGCAGCATGAGGAAAACAGACAAGCTGGCGGAGAAAATATAAATCAAAAGCCTCCACTGCAGGGCAGGATTTTGCCGGACCTTTTCATGGGGCCGAGGCCCCGGCACGCTCGCCTGGGGGTGCACGAGTCCTGCTGAGCACCTGCTGCCAGGGCATCCCACCATGGGGCTGGGTTTAAATATGGTCAAGCAAGGTGCTTTTGTCCAACCCATGTCTCCCTGCCTGCATTGGCCCAACATTGAATGGGGAAGGGTCCTGGGATGGTCCTGAGCCCACTCTGGAGCCCCAACCGTGGAGCTGGGAGCTTTGGGTTCGATTTCCAGCTTGGCCGCAGGCTTCCTGTGTGGTCTTGGGCAAATCATACACTGCGAGGTCCACTCTCAGTTTGCTGATATTTTGAGAGAGCCGTGGTTTGGCAGGTGAACGAGCTGCATACGTATGTGGGGAGAGGAGGTTTTATTATTAGCGCTGGTCGAAACACAAGCGCCGGCTCCGTCTGTGCGTGCTGCAAGCGTCTCAGCACAGGGTTGGGAGGAGAACACTCCTCAGAGCGTGTGTACGCCAAGGTTTCATCCCCGCCTTGTGTGCAAATGGCAGCATCTCCGGGAAAGCAACCCTTGCTGATCAGAGCAGCCGTGAAAGTAGTCCATCATCACGTATGTTCTCAGGAATGCGCGCTTGTGTGGGTCTCTGTAGACAACCCTGATTCATCACCTCCGAAGCAATTAATAAAACTCGGCTGGCCCTTCCCCAATATATTGAAAATGATTTGCAATTTGAGAGCGAGAGTCAGTGTTGTTTTTCACATGGAATCAGTTTAATTAATCACACTGTTTGAACAGCTGGGTCCACCACGCATTTCTACTCGAGTTCAGCATTCCTAGAAAACTTGTCAAGTATGAATCAAAATAATACCATCTCCCTGCTTCCAATGATTAATCGCATATCTCTCCTTCTCATTCACACCTAAACATCAGCTAAATCAAAAGCAGCCTCCTTCCCCACCATCGAGTTTGTGGCCATTCGCCAATCTAGGATAAATTATCTAGAGAAGGCTTTGAAAAGCTCTTGGTTTACCCTCAAACTTTTGTTATCAATGTCTGTTGCAATTTCACATGTATTTGTAGTCTCTAGGAGCCAGAGACCGCACAGGAAATGTGCACATTCCAAAATTAAGGATTTGTGGCACAGAATTAAAAAATAAAATTAATTTCTAGCATCTGGAAGTCCAAGTGAGGTATTTGCGGGAGGTCTCCAAAGGGCGTCTGAACAAAGGGCCAGAGTTTTGAAGAATATGGCTCTGATTTCCAACATGAAGTCTGGTATGTCCCAAACATTTCTCTGCTTAAAACAAGACTTTGTCTTTGGCTTTGCAGCAGTTTGCCGACACAGATGGTGGATCCTGGTCACTAACACCATGTGTGTATTGTGAGCTTGAGCCATCAGGCTTCATCCACGAAGCAGTGGCCGTGCGAGCAAGGATGAACACACAAGAGGTGAACACATCGGGGATTTCTCCTTGGGTGCCTCCAGGTCTGGGGTGGCTCTTGGCAAGTGGATACAAGTTCCAGCCCCACCAGCCCTGCGCAACAAACAACTGGTTTTGAGAATGCAAAAGTGAAGATGTCTGTAAAAACAAGGGAGAGCTTCAGGCAGAAATGAGAAGTTTGGCTCTTCAAGGGCAGAGAAGAATGCTTGAGGCTGTTCAAATTTCCTACCCCAACAGAATAACTGTATTGAAGGTCTCTCAACAAATCCCCACCACAGAAACCTGCTCCCAGCCCTGGGAGTGGTCATGGCTTGTTTTCCTTCTGCCATGCACGAAGGCAGGAATATGCCATTGAGCATGAGCCTTGAGAAAGCAAAAAGAAGTTAGAAAGAGCTGAACCTTCCCTGAGGACCACCCAAGAGGAGTTAAATACGGGGTTTCTTTTAAGTGGGGTTAGAATCAAAGAAGAAAGGAGATTAGAGCCAATAGGGAGCTAAAAGGTAACATCTGGTCCTTTTCAGTGATCACCAATAGAAAGAGGCTTTCTCTAGAGAAGCAAAGTGTCCAGAGGAGCCTGTCCTTGAGCATGCCAGGAGACACAAGTGGGAAATTAAGGCTCAGAGATGATGCTTTGGTGTCTCCTTTGGATCCCAGCATCTCTCCATGCTGCATAAGAAAGGCACCAGACCTGGAGCCATGATCTCAGTCACTTTAGAGGCCACTTTAACTCATCCACAGGGAGGTGGAGGCATTTGAGCTACCCTGAAGCAAGGAAAGCGCTGTCTTAAGGGAATAAATACTGTCCTGGTGCTGCCTCACCCCTGTCACAGTGTTATAGGGCCAGGACAAGGCAACATGCCCCATCTCCAGATGGCACAGCATCCTCCAGGGACGGACACATTAACAGATAAGCCTGAGGTTGCTCAACCACTCTCCTCTGACTGCAGGCTGCCTTGACATTAGTGGCTTTATATCCATCTATTCCCCATGGATGAGTCCTTCTCCACATCTCCTATTTCCATGGAAAACGCTGTAAAAGATGGTTGGTGAGGGTGGGGAAAGCTTTTTGTCTTTCCTGGGCTCACCATGAGAGGAACTGATGGGAAGCCATCAATCCACCCTGTCACCAGGGGTGACAATTAACCAGAGTAAAGTGCCTCTGGGTGATAAGCAAATCCAGTCGTTGACCTTCTGAGGACTGAGCGATAGCAGGACAAGTTCTTAACTTGACAGCTTAGTGGGCAGCACGTGATGAGTCCCTGTTACCAGGGGTTCCTTGTCTGCTTTTTCAGCCTGTGGTCCAGTATTTTGGTGGTGATTTTGCTAATGATTAAGGAGTGGAAAAGGGTGGGTGTTATTTTCTCATGACCATTGTGTTTTTCCAGGCCTGCTGTCCGCTGACCCATCTGCAAGAGCCTTGCCATGACTCCTGGCAGAGCAGATGTCTTGCAGGCTTTTAAAGAGTGACATGCAAGTACATTTGCCAGAGTACACATGTCAAAACGCCAGCCACAGTTTTGTCCTTAGAATGTGCTGCTGGGTGACAACCCCCAGTCTGCCCCTTGTATTAAATACCAGATTGCTGCAAAAATTAGTCCTCAAAATGAATCATACCTCACTGTTGTGCTGGTGTTCAAAGTGGCCAGGCAAACCTGGTTTACTCTGCAGATCCTTCAGGAGCTCTCAGTCATGCTATTTAGCTTCCCAGCGTTGTACATGGCAGCAAAGGGAGGGAATAATCTGTCCCTACATCCATCATTGGCAGGAAAAGCAATCCTGGATGTATCTTGCAGCAAACTCAAGAACTTTTCTAACAGGGGTGATAACAAAGTCAGGATGGGAGTATCTGGGGAGGATGTAGTGCCTCCATCACCAGGTTGAGCTGGTTCTGCTGTGGGACAGAAGGATGGAGAAGGAGACCTCTGGAGTCCTCCCAGCCCTGAGACCCACACATCTGTGCACACGAAGGATGTGACGATGAAATCATTTTGCTGCTCCCTCAGGCTTCTCACCCACAAATTCCCCCCATCAGATCCCACTTCTTCTATATGTTTCTGGCAAGAAAATGCATACTTTCAAAAAAAAAAAGAAAAAAAAAAAAGAAAAATCCTCAGTTTGCTTTCCATAATGATATCAGATATCCTGCCAACAAAAATACAAACCCTGAAATGGATCTAGTTCTTTTCCCACATTTTTCTAAATATAAGGTCTGAATAGCAGCTCCAAGCTCTCACTTGGAAAGAAGGCTGCAGCCCAGGGCTGGGGTCTAACTCAGCAGGGAGATGATTACCTCCGGCAGTACCTCAAGATTGCAACCCACACCAGGGGTTTCCCTGCAAGTTGCCACTGGCTGAGCTGCTCCATCGCGGTTCAAGCACGTGGGTGGCTGTGTGGGGCCAGCCCAGGCCAGCAGTAGCACATTTTGCTGCATCCAAGCTAGTAGGAGACTTTTGTTGGGATAACAAATAGAGCAACACCAGTAAGATGTTGGGATCCTTGAGGTGTCTGGGTAGACTAGGGCACCAAGGGGACTTGCAAGCAGGTGAGCAGCCACTGCTGACCTCAGATCCTTCCTTGGGGGTTCCCTACTTGTCTATATTTTGGTCACATCCTAAATGTGCATACCTGCATCCTTATGAATTGTCTTCAAAAGAGCAATCGGCAGTTCCAAGTGGAGCAATGAAGTGAAGCAGTCATATTGCCTACACCAGGCATTTCCAGTAGGTAATAGAGACTCTTTCTGGTTTCCCTTCCCACTGCTTGGATTGAAACAAAAAGGTTTTAAAATTAAATTAATTAAAGATAGAAGAAAAATACAACCTTGGGAACAGAATTTTTTTCTATTTGTGCACATGCAGTTCATCTCCCTTAGGTCTTGTTGTAGGGTCTGGGATGGACACCATAGGGATTACAGCCCAGATGTGCACAGGTATCAAGAGGATATAAAGCTCCTGATGAGTTCAGCAGCACTTGGGGCCAGTGCAACTCAGTGTGCTGCAGAAGTCCAGAGTATATGAATTTCTGATTGCTTCAGCTCTCTTTAGATGCTGTTGAATTGCTCGTGCCCTACCTGGGGCAGAGTTATTGCTCTGGAGGAGGAACGGCTGAACCTGGGAACATCACAGACAAGTTCAAGGCCAGGTGGGGAATCCAATTGAAAGAGCAACTGTCTGAGTGGGTTGGAAATCTCCACTAAAATCTGAATATTGTCTGTTTTCAGCTGTAGTATCCACCTGCGGGCTGCAAGGCCAGATTGTCTTCCACCCACACTTTCATCAGGTTCTTTCCAGGCTTTTTTCCAAGGCTTGGATTACATTAGATTTACAGGATGATCCACCACCTCCCCTTCAGGTTGTTCCCATTTGCTCCTCCCAACCCCTTTGCCTTAGCAGGAGCTGGGGAGCTTGGAGATGCCATGGCTCTGGAAATGCAGACCATGCAAACATCAGCTTCTAGCCCTGGAAGAGAGGGATGCACCAAGGAAGCCTAAAGAAAACCTTGTTGGGTGCTGGAGGTGGGAGTGACATACATGTGGAGAGCCCCATTGGGCCTGTCCCCAAGCCAGTGCCATCCTCCCACGTGCTTCCTCAAGCCACGCTTGTCAAACATGGTGCCTGTTGAAAGAAATGAACTTTATTCCAACAACCTTTTGAAAAAGGTCATCATTTTGGAAACTGTGCATTTTTTCAAAGGACATTGGTAAACACAGGGTTGTTTGGGGTTTTTTTTTTACTTTTTTTCCTCCATTTTCATTTTTTCCTTTTCTTTCTTCTCCATTTTCAGTGTCTGGATCCCCCAGTCCTCCCAGTAAATGAAAATGTTTCTTTTTACTGGGAAGCTGCAGGGATGTGTCTGGGCAAAGCCTCCCAGGGCCGTCTGGCCCCGAGGTCGGTGGGAACGGAGGCTCATTCACTCAGAGTAGACTTTTTTGTGTGGCAGTCACTGAAAAGTGCCTGGTATCTGCCTGTGCTGTTTCAAATGTAAGTCATTCAAAACAGTCCCTGTGTTTTTGAGCTCATAAAACTGTTGAAGTACATCCTGTACAGTGAACAAATTACTCAGCTTTAAGCAGATATTTATGTTAATTATCCATGGGAAGCTGTTTCTGCCATTGTAGTTTTTCATCTGCTGGCATAATATTCGAAAGGTTTTATGTGGCGTTAACTATCAGCAGTAAAATCCCCCAAAAGTAACATGAGAAGGAAGAATCTGCTCTGCATACATTTATTTCCTTTAAATGTTCTTGATTTGCCGTCTATGAGATGAAAGTGTTTACACTCAGCCCTCCCTCCCCATCACTACAGCAGCATTCTCTCCCTGCCTGCTCTTGCTTCAGTTTATTTACCAAAGAATATTCATATTTTGTAAATCCCAGGTATTTATTCCCTTGATTATTTTGGCATGGTGCATTTTGAGGATGTTTGCTTTGTTTTAAGCAAATCCTTTTTCTGCCTTTGAAAAGCAGAGTACTAGTAAAAACAAAGGCAACAGCAATATTTGTTAATGTAAGTCCACGCTCCTAAAATATTTATTCTTTTTTCATATGAAGAAGATTAAATGCTTGCAAAATTCTACAGACACATGCACATATTTGACCCAGAAGGACATCTCTTGGGATTTGTAACAGCAAATGTGTGTTGAACAAAACGTCTTGGCCCTGTACAAACTTACTTTGTGTTCTAAAAGCCAAAAACTTCATTTTAGCATGACCTTAGAAGAATAGTGATACTTTTAGTATTTCCTGGTATTTGGTGCAAGGAATGTTTTTATTTGAATGCAGATGTCATTTGGTTTACAGGAAGGATTTGGTAACATGTCCATGCCAGTACTGCACTTATCCCAAATTTCCTGCTATGGAGGAAGAACATATGTCAAAGCTCACTGTTTGTTAAATTGAAAAGATTCAGTACACCAGAAGCTTCTCTTCTAAACATTGTGACTTTGTGCAATTTACAGAATGTTCTATCTCCATTAAACAATAAACCCTTGACCCCTGGAGCTGGCTTTCAGGATCCTGCTATTTGAGAAGGTAGACATAATGGATGGCAATAATAAATGAAAAGTTCAAGAGGTTAAGAAAAACTGTTTAATTATTTCTCTAGAGCGTGGGCTGCAGAAGAATTGCCTATCTGCCTTCTCTCTTGTAGCAACCCTGCAAGGAATGACTCCAGCAGTGCAGCTCGGGCAGGGTATAAAGCAGGTTGCTGGCCCTCAGCTGTGTTTATGAACAAACAGTCTCTAGATACTCTTCCATCTCTGAACCTTTCAGTTTTCTGTGAGTTAACTCCCTGCCAGCAGCAAGCCCGTGCCAGCCCCACAAACCTCAGCATCTGTTTTGCAAGGATCTTTTATTTGTTAGCATGTGAAAGCTATTGCTCATGTGTGCTTCCCAGCTGTGGTCTACTTAGGCTTAGTATCTTTAAAGAAATCTTTGCCTTATTTGCTTCTTAAACACAGACACACACAAACCAGAGAGTTTTCTCTTTGTTACGTGAGCCTGTAACACAACCTCTGCTAACAGGTCACCGTTCCCTGCCTTTCCTCTAGATCAAAGCAACTCCAGGACAAACTTCATTATGACAAGACGTTCTGTAGGCTTTTCCTTCCTCCCCTTGAACAGCCATCTCTCTTTTTTACACTCCTGTTTGGTTTCTGCCACATCACTTGCTGCATTCAATTACTACGGGCTTTATCATGGGACCAAAAGCCTTGAGCTAAAATCATCCTTCAGTTATGCAAACTGTTTGTCACTGTACAAACACCCAGTGAGAGAAAAGCTGCTCTAAAAACATCCACGGCAGGGCAAGGGGCAAGGGCAGAGACAGGGCTGAGGGTGATGCTCAAGGTCACCAAGCACATCCAGGGCAGAACCCCAAATAGGACCCTGTTCTTAAGGTCAGACCCTTGGGCACCTGCTGATGAGCATTTCCTTCTCCTGGACACCACGTGCCCTCCATTGTGTTGTCTCTTGGGAGGTCTTCCACGTGCATGGAGTGTGGCAGGGCACAGGTACGGGGTTGGATGCAGTGGTAGGGTCAACCAAGGAAGAGCTGGGGTATCTCTCTGATTAGGACACAAAGCCCTGTGCTGCAATGGGGGGTCCAACCTGGTGAATCTCCCCAATCTGTTTACAAGGGCAAATGCTCTGTTTTGGAGTCACAGCTTGCCATGAAATAGGTCCAACGCTCTTTTTTTGTGTCTTGCATGGCTTCAGGTAGCCTCTGAGGGTGCTTTGGAAAAGGGAAGTCATGATTTAATGCTGGGAACAGAAGATGAAGCAGACCCTACTTTGGGGTAAATCAGCTTGTACATGTGACCTCCAAGATGCTAGATCAGTCTGCACTGGCTAGAAAGTGGACAAGGGGGGTTTTTTATGACAGCTTTTGAAAGGGTTTTAAAAGCTTTTCACATTCACTTTCTCCTTCCGAACACCTTGATCTGTAACTTACCCTATCAGGAATCATTTTTCCAAGATGGGCCTGGTGCAAGAAGCATGGCTTGACTTTGTTCTTTCTAAATAATTTCTCCCAAATCATCTTTCCCTCTCTGCCTACTGTGTTGGATATGAAAGCATCTCAAACACAAGCCTCTAATCTCCCCACAGCACCGTCAAGCGGGTGGGAAATGAGACGTCAGGTTGTGACCCTGATGGGACCCTCTCTGTTTAAATAAACAGTCCAAGTTTCATGTAATGTTATACTCCATCATGATCCCTGGAACAATAACAGTGCAGGAACCACTCACGTGACTTCTCTGGGATATATCAACAAACAGAAGGAGCGGTGAGCATTGGTGGCTCGTGCTGCGGGTTGGATGGGACATGTTCTCAGTCTACTGCCAGATGAGCAAAACAGCTTTCCAGAGCCACCACCTGTAAAGCATGAAGGAAAAAAAGCTTAGGGTGGAAGGTTTTTTTGGCCCAAAGTAAGTTCTAAGAAAAAGTACATGTGAACATGGTTTCCAAGTGTAGAAGTTAGGCAAAAATGTCTAATGTTTGTTTGTGGTGATAGAGAGTATCATCCCCAAAATGCCTTTGCAAGCCATCTCCTTTTGCACTGCTGAGCTTGTGATGCAGCTTCCTGCTCAGGTTTGGTTTCTTTCCACAGGGAAGCTGGGTTTTGTCCATTAGCTGTAGTGAGAGGCTGCAGCCATAGTTCATTTCTTTCAGCTTTTAGGTGATAAAAAAACCCCAAATAGTCCATGGAGGTTGGAGGTGTCACAAAGTGAGAACACAGCCTGGCCAGGCCGGTTGGACTGTGTACAGGGCATGGGAGCTCATCCTGGCAGAACCACCGAAGCAGAGGGTTTTCTCCTCTCTGTCACTGTCCTGGAGTACGTGCCATTTTCCTCACACTGGCTACTTCTGCAACGAGAAAACCGTGGGATTTTGAGCTCAGTCTTCCTCGGTAAATTCCCCATCAGCTAATGACTAAAACTACCATTCCCCACCCTGTCCCCTCCCTTCCTCTTGTGGGTGTGGTGGGAAAGCAGTCAAAACCTCTCATTTCCACTCAAGAAGGTGTAAGGAGGAGCTTTGGCTCGTGGTAAAAGCTGTCCCTGCTTGACCTGGCTGTCGGCAGTATCTGGCCCTTTGGCCTGGGGAGGTTCAAGGAGACCGAATGGGATGATGACCAGGTCCCTCCCTTGGATGCTGCTGGCCATACAAGCTGGCAAGCCTCAAGCTGGGAAGCTTTCACTGCTTTTCCTCTCCATGCCTGCTGAGTGCCTCTTGGGTCCATGCCACCAGGGCAGCTCCACATCCAACCGGCATCCTGACAGCACCCATCCAACTGCAGCACAGAACAGGCTTTGGGCCATGTTTGAACCACTCACTGCAACCTCAATGAGAGATTTAGGCACATGGACTCACAAGATCCTTCCACCTTACCCTTTGGGTGATGTGTCCCATTCTCTTGTTGCTCCTTTTTGGAGCATCTCCAAGTGGTTCCATCTTTCCTGGACTCAAAGCCCAGACAGTACTGCAGTGCTGGGGAAAGCCTGAGTGACCTGCCTGGCTTACAGACCTCACTCCTAATTACATCCCATGGTAGGACGTGTGCACTGGTGACTTTGCTCAGCTTGTGGATCTTCCCTGTATTTGCACAGTTGCAGGTTATGTGCAGAACCATCTGCTTGTCTTGACTTGATTCATGTCCATTTTTCAAGGCTCTTGTTATCCACAATGAAGAAAAATATATGTTTGTGTTGGGAAAGGCAGAAGGCCAGTTGGTGCATGAGACATTCAGGGATGCCTGCTGCTCCACTGAAATGCAAGGGGGGGACAGTGAGTCTGGTGTGTAGGTCCACCTGACCAAGCTCTCACAATGTGGAAGGGCAGAGGCAGACTACCCAATACCTATGGTTCACTTTTACTGTCCACTGATTTTGTAGGAACCAGGGTAGCCCAATTACAAGTGTGCCTGGGCCCAGAGCAATGCTTGTGTCCCTGTAGCCCCAGCAGCATGGTCTTTACACTCCTCCACCCCATAGAGAGGATGAGGGGGAAAGAGGGTGTGCAAGTTCCTGTACCACTATGGACCTTTCAAAGAGCAAGCATGGCCAAGCTGTCACAGGCCCTTCACTCTTTTTGCAAACTGGAGCTAATTTGGCCTACAATCAAACGCAACCAGCTGAGGTTCTCCTTCTACCTAAACCCAAAACCTCATCCAAAAAATATTCTTCCTCATGCCAAGGTCATCAACTGCAGGATCTCTGTCTCCAGAGCTCCTCAGGCAGCTTTTCCATCGCCTCAGGCTAGCATGTACAAAGTGAAGGCAGCAACTGGAGAAAACCCTCAAGCCACTGGTCCATCTCGAAAGCAAAGAGCACATGTTAAGTTTCCTCTCAGGAGAATTTTATTCTACTTTCTTTTAGTGAGGAGGACCCTGAAGCATACAAAAGCCATGGCTGGGGCAGGATATAACTAAACCCTGTGGGGTTTTTTTGCTTCCCACCATATGTCAGCAGTGATGTCTTCCTTCTACAAAGCCACCCTTTCACCCATCCAGGGCAGATACAAACCCACCAGGCTCATTATTTTCTCTTTTAAGAGTGACTCAGGTATCATTGATGGCCCTACTTTCTAAGAAATAGATGACACCATATCTTGGCAATTTGATAACAGAGCAAACCAAACACCACAGCCAAGTTTCTGCTCCTGCAAATGCGTAGAGGCACTGCCCAAGTGACCCCCACAAACTGTCCATTGTCACCTTTGCACAGCAGAATCAGGAGTTTTGGTGGCTTGCAGCTCTGCCAGAGGAACAAGGGGGAGGTAGGTGGCTCAGGAGCTACAAATCTCTTAGGGACACCCTGGCCAGAGGAAAGCCAATGAAAATAATGACTCATTTGACCCCTCACAAGACAGCCAGCACCCAAAGTTTTCCACACGGTGTTAAAAAACACCACGCACTGGCCTCAAATCGTGTCAGCCATGCCAGACTCCCACCTGTTTATGTGGAAAACATTACACACCTAAAGCATGAAGTTTTTTAGCATAATATGTTGCATGGATCAAGGTTTCCATGTGCTCAAGTGCTGTCAAAAAATGGTGTCTCAGCCAAAACAGGAGGATACAAGGAGGGCACAGAAAGTTTGTATCTTTAGGGACTCATTTTCAGAGGCTCCCCTGTTCCTCAGGCACTCAGAAACCTCTCACCTCCTGCCCTTTTGTACACAGAAAAGCCGCAGATTCAAGCCAGCTCTGGAGAATGAAAGAAAAACCCCACTTCTGTGCTGCTTTGCAGCTGTGTCCTGGGAGAGAACCTTGACAGAGGTACCCTCTTCCAACTGAAATTGTGAGGTTAAAGGGTCAAAAACTTGGCACAGGTTACAAAAATAGAGAACTGACCTAGGTAAAACAGTGCAAGAGGTAGGAGTTAAAAGCAGAAAAGCAGGTGACTAGAGGGCCTGGTTAGGTAAGAAGGTATGTGGACTCTGCATAAAATGTTTGTGTCAAAGGATGAAATGCAAACATCCCCTCTGAGGAGAACTGCCCTTGTCCAGGGGCACTGTCAGAACCAGTGTTGAATGGCTTTAAGCTAGGATGGGAGACTTGTCGTGGAGAAACTGAGAAAGCTACCTGGACAAAGGCAACAGTACTCTCATGCTCTGGAGCACATGAACATGAGACATGATGCAACGTCCCAGTCAGCTCGTGGGCAAGGGCATTGGGTGTTCTGATACCAAACTTCAGTCTTCTTTGTTGCCATTTGAATGCTTGGCCTGTGTTCCATCCCCTGAAAGCATGGAGAACAGAGCATTTCTTACCTCTCTGCAGCAGCCTTCTACATATTTTTATTTCAGCCACAGAATGGCAGAACTGTTCAGGCTTGGAGGGACTCAACAGCTCGGTAGCTTAAACAGGGTCAGCACTGAAGGCAAATCATTTTGCTCAGAGCTTTTCCAGTTGCATCTAGAAACCTTCAGGATTTCAGTCTCCAAATTCCTGCCTTATATTAAGTCCCCTTATGAACTTAGGGGACTGAACAAGACCTGATCTCTCTGCATCTCCTTGTAGGAGATGCTCCAGATGCTGAATTCAGTCCAGTTTATCAACATTTCACTTGTACTGGGGACTCAAACCTAGACACTGCATCCTGGCCAAGGTCTTATCAGTGCCTCCTAAGTGAGAATAATCACAACCTCTCATCTGCTTGCTTTGCTCCTCTTCCACATTTCTTCTCTCTTTACTTGTCACAATTTGCTATGGGTGCCTCATCAAGCAGCTAGAAAAGCTCCAGGCTAGAATAATTTCCAATAGCAGAATGCAGTTGCATTTCTCAAACCCAGAGCAAGAAAACATCAAATAGTAATAATAAAAAGTGATGTTATTTGACTGAAAAAGACATGCCCCAATTACTACAAATTCTAGTGATGAATTCTCTTGCTAAAGAAACCACGCTGCGCAAGTCCGGGTATCCTGGGGACAGTCACACCAAAGCAATGCATTTCTTCTTTGATACCTTCTGTTCTTGGAGATTGCTGAGTTGAACTCTGAGTTGATAGAGGTCCTGGGACTGCAGCAGTGAGTGACAGCTTTGTTAAGCTATGATTGATGACTTTGCTACCAAATTCTGATTAATGTTTCCTTTCAAACCCTCCTTGCCCTTGCAATATGCTGTCCATTAGCCCCTGCCAATATCTGAGTAGAATAACCTTCTTGCTGTGGTAGGAGCTGTGTGATTATAGTTATCTAAACGTGTGAATAATTGGGAGGTTATGCCATATTACATGCTTCATCAAGTTCTCTATTCAAGTCTCAGGGAAACATTTGAAGTTCAACACTATGTCTCAATTATGCTTGAAATTCTGGCAAGGGAAAAAAAAGTCCCATTAACGAAGCTGTCAAAAACACATTCTGCTTTAAATTTCCTGGGACAATTGGACAATGAAACTTGCTCACTCAGTGAAGAACTGCCTTCTCCTCCACTATTAACAGGCTCTTGATTTTATTGAATTTCTTTCTTGTTTAGGCTCTGAAACTAGATCTTGATAAAAACGAGTTGCGCAGCAAATGAGTAAGCTCTGTAAACAATAAATTCTGTGCTGAAACATTTCTCTCCAGACAGTCTATATGGAAAGCAATGTGATTCTGTTGGGATATGTAATCAGTTTGCACTGTGGTAATATTTGTAAATTATAAAAGAAATAAAATAGGTCTGTTGTTGCAGCCCTGGTACAATGAGACTTTATTCTTATTTACGTTCTGGAGGGCACGGCTCTGGACTGGGACTCTGCTCCAGGCAGCTTTGTACTTCAGGATTTGAATGGGGGACAAGCTTATCTATGTTCTGACAAATTCCTTTGAAATTTCAAGAGCAAAGAGCAAAGTGTTATTGTAGAGTTCTAGATGTCAGCATTGGACACCATCATGAGCTCTCCAAGAGAGAGTTGGCCTTCTAAGAGGGAAGCCAGACCCCCAGCTGGTTTTTCTCCCAGTGATCACAGCCCTCTGTGCTGGCAGCTCACTCTGCAAGGAGAAGGGAGACTGGTACAAGCTGATGCTCAGTGTGAGTAGATACCAACCAAGAATTGCCTGGAAAAGTCCAAGAGGTGTCCAAGAATAGATGTGAGAGGTAGGAGGATATCAACAGGGTGGTTTGGGACTGGGAAGTCACCATTGAGCTTGTCACTGTAGAGGTAGGAAACACCATCAGACAAACCCTTTTTCTTTTAGGACAACATTGAGTTTTTCTTTGCACAGCTTCCCCAGGGAGGGGAGTCCATCTGCATATCAGCTTCCTGTCTACTACATTGGGGTTGTAATTCTGTGAAGAGAAAGGGCTGCTGCTCTGTCGTAACAGAGACCAGGAAGGGACTTGTTCACTGTCATTCATACAGAGGTTGTACAAGGTAAAACAGGGCAGGAATATCAGTGATTCCAGAACAGGGATGGTGGGTAAGGCTTTATGGTCTCACTCTATGAGTGCTCAGCAGGGGTCACCACCTGCAGCAGCTCTTCAGGCCAGAAGTTGGGAAGGATATTTGTCCAATACCAGGTCACCCATGAGATGATAGTAGAGCCAGTCCCATGCCTGTCATTGGACTTTCTCAATGCTTCAGACAGTTGTGTCACCAGGACTGGCATGACTAGGAACATCTCTTCATAGTGTTGGTGCCCTGCTCTTGCAATGGGAGAGCAGAGTGGCAGACTCTGTGGCAAGGTGCACAACCCTACATCATGCCAGAGCATGAAATCACCTTTGATAGAGACAGTAGGCATGTGAGTGGTAGCTATTCCCCACCTGCCCCCTTTTTAGGGTCTTCCCTTCCTCTCTTGGGGTACTTCTCAGTGCAAACCCCACAGCAAATGTCCTCTCTCCAGCAAGGGGCTGGTCATACTGCAGCCATATTGCTTCTTGCCATGCAGTGACAGTGGGAAAAGCAAGGGAGTGAAAGGCTGTAGAAAAATCTTCGCAAGGTGAATGAGTGAAAACAGACCAAGTGTATTTATCATTCCCAAAATATTGCAAAATACATCCAGGCTTGGCCTACGCTGAGAGCACGAGCAGTGAAGAAATCTAAAGCGTACAGATGCATTGCATACCAGCATGGAAAAGTGACAGCAAGACAGGGCCAAAACAGGCCAACCACACTCCCTTGGGAGTCTAGGAAATAAGTGAATCAAAGAGGGCTTGGGGCCAAACCAGGCCAAATCAGAATCCCTCAGGAGTCCAGGAAATAAAATGAATCAAAGTGTGTTTGGGGCTGATACAGGCCAACCACAATCCCTCTGGAGTCCAGAAAATGAATTTAAGTGTTGTCCAGGCCAAGACAGGCTATTAAACTTTCCCCCACCACAGAACAAGTCAGCTGTGAACTGAAGAAATTGGGGCCATTCTGACTTAATACCTACAGGACCCCAAAGCACATGTCAGCAACTCCTGCTCATCCAGTTCCCCTTCTGAAGCATGATGCCCTGGGAAGCATGGCTGGTGCTTTGGGCTAGAGTCACCTCCTGGCCAGGACGCCCCCTCTGTAGGTTCTCTTTAACTTTCCTTAATGAGCTCCTCTGCTTTCCTTAAGCCTTGCCTTGGAGGGCCATCTGCAGATGCCTGGAGACAAGAGTTATCCTGGCATCTGGTCTACTCATGCCTGTGGCACTGTTGACCAAGCTCATGACAGTGCTGGCCATGTTTGCAGCAGTGTTGGCCATGCTTGCTGCAGTCTTGCTCACATTCATGGTGGTTTGCCATGTTTGTGGCAAAGCTGATTTGTGAACTGCAGTCTTTAAAGAGGAGCAGGAATAATCTTCTTCCCCACTTGGTCTGGGCCCATGGATACTGGTGGGGAATGAGATGTTGACTCCAACTTCTTATGCTCAGCTACTGCTTCTCCAGCATGTACTACAGAGCCCCTGGGAATCATAAGACTTGAGTAGGACAGCTAAGAGCATTCTCTTTGGCCTGTTGCTCCTGCTTCCTGGCACCCAACTTGTGAGGTTAATCTATCAGCTGTGGGTCTGTACCTACCCCACTGCCTCCAGCCCTTCCTGCTCCCCCAGCACTTTCCCACCAGGAGAGTGCCACTGAGCAAGGCCACTGCCTGTCCATCCCATGGCTCCTATGGCTGTGAGGCTGATGGCCACAGTATGGGATGGCACAAAGATCTATGACCCCTTTCTCAGAGTAAGGGGAGATGTATATTTTCATGGAGACCTGCTGGAATACCCCACCAACAGTGACTGGTGGCCTTGTCTCTCTCATTATGCCTTTCTCTGGGTACCCTGCATTTGGGTATCTCTAAATGAGAATTTTGGGGGTTTTTTTGGCAAACAGTCACAACCATAAACCATGGGGGGCCTCAGCACTTTCTCTCGGAGGCTGCCACCGCTATCTCTGAGAGGTCATGAAGGGAGTAAAACTAGAGGCCACTTCATTTTATCCATGAAGCAAATGGTGGGTAAATGGAGAGTAAATCAGAAGAGGTACTGACAGTCTGCAGTCAGGCACAGGGATTTACTGCTGCAGAAAGTTTATTAATAGAGCTGTGGATATAGCAGCAGTGTCTGTAAAGGGCTGTGGGATAATTTAATGACCAGCAAGAACAGAAAGCTGAGATAAGGATAACTGTAGCATCCCTATTAGCAATGTTTCCTCTCTGTGGTGGCTTAGCTCCCCCTGAAGGGCCAGCCAGAGATGAAGTAAATCATGGTTAACCTCATCTCGGGTGTCCCTGTCCTGTGCTCCTCCATTAAGGCAAATTGCTATTTACTAGTGAGAAAAGTCTTAGATACCAGCATCCACCTGATGGCTGCAAGCAGTCAAGTGTCCCCTTAGGCTGAAGGGCAGAGGGGAGGTCCACCAGGACAAGCACCTCAGTGTGGCCTTCAGCAGGAGAGATACTACCAGCACGGTGCTGTAGCTCCAGAGGGTGGAGTGAAGAGAGACAAACGCTGCCTGTCAGTACTTAAAATGGGACTTTTAAGTAAGTGACCTAATCTTAGTCACCCCTGAAAGCCATAAACAGCTCAGGCAAGGCCATGAGGAGTCTCCTGTGAGATACCTGCTGCTAAAAATGCCACCATTACTCATGACGCTTTTGGTGACCTCCAGAGCAAACAGGTTTCTTTGCTTCATTACATGCTTTACCTTCTTAAAATGAATTGAAAACATAAATTTTGCACCTCTGGGCTTTCTCTCAGCCTTTTAGCTTTGGGTCAAATTGCTGCTGAGGAGGGGAGTTGCTATTGTAGAAGGCAGAGATGGAGGCAGCAGCACAAGTGGCTGCTTTGTCTCCCAAACTGAGTTTATTGGTGTCTTTTCCTGATGGACATATTGAAGCAAAGTGCACAAAGTTATTCCCCTCCCTGTGTCTGCGATGCTGCAGTAAGTGAATTGACCTGGAGTTTATAACACAGCCTGTTAGAATAAGTTTCTGGAATTAAACTGAATTTCCTGGATTAAAAATGCAAATACACCCAATGGAGCAAAATGAATGCAAACTTCTTTTTATTTGGTTTAGTGGTGGACACTCCCTAAAGTCTTCCTGGGGCAAGTAAAAAACCATGTATGTCTTGTAATTAGATCTAAATGATTATGAAATTTTGGGAAATTGGTGTTTATGACACCTGCTGTGGTACACTTCCTCCTCCTGCTGAGAGACGACAACGCAGGAAAAAGACCGAACCTAACTTGTCTGACCTCCTCCTGACCTACGACAAAATCACTCAAGACAATTTAACTTGGAAAAGTGATGGGCTCCCGGTTGTTTGTTGAACTGAAGAAAACCCGTTTCCCTTCCAAGTACTAATTTTCATTATTTTGCATCTTACTTCAGGGGAAAATTTGGAGCTATTTTGAAGCCACAGGTGATATGAGCCATTAAAACTGGGATTTAAGCATTGGTTTTATGCAGCAGATGGATAAACTATCAGTCACTCGCCTGTAGGTGGAAAAATCTTTGCTTAAGCCATTAACACTCCCTAGTGTAATACTACCAGTGTTAAGCAAAGGGAAATCTGTTTTCTTACTGTGATTTGATATTGGGAAATAACAGGAGGAGATAAGCTTTATAACAGCACTGGAAATGGGTCTGTGGCAATAAATGAGACACGCAGCAAAATTGTCCTTGCTGCTCAGTCTATGTTGGCATGAGTTTGGCTACCCCACTTTCCTGCAATTGTTCTAGGGGTAAGATGGTCCTGAGACAGGCTATGGATGAAAGGAAGAAAAGAAGAAGAGCATCATGACTCACCCTGTGGGCTTCCACCATCCCTCCTGCCATTTTCACCATGCTATGCGAGGGGATGCTCCAATTAATGCAGCAACAGCATTAATGCAACTGGGACTGGTTGTGGCTCTTGTAGAGCACTCAGTGGCTGCAGCACTCTTGTATCACTGTGGAGAGCACTGCTTTACAGCAGAAATTTTGTCCTTAGCTGCTCCTGTTCATTTCCGCACACTCTGAGTGTCCAGATCCAAGAGGGGGATGGCTTCCAAGGAGAGGAAGCACAGATGTTGGGAAATCCAGGAAGGAGGCTCATCTAAGTATTTAAATATGTAGCTGCTTAAGTGCATGGCTTACCCATGGAAATTTGTGCTTCTGATAGGCCCCATCCAATAGTCACTGAAGTCAATGAAAAGACGCCCCTGGAGTCAGATGAGGTTAAGCTGCACTTGGAGAAACAAACGATTGTGCTCCCTTGAAATGCGTGTACTTAAAAAGCCATAGCCCATCCATCCATCACACAGCCCTTGACTTCCACAGTTCCCCCGAGTTATTGGTTTCCATGCTCTAAGCACGTGCCTGTTTCATTGCTACTGGCTAATCTCACTGTTATTTGCTGGAAGGGATTTCTGTCTAGTAAGTAAGTGAAGGTCAAGGGGTGTGAGGGGGTGCTGTTTAGCTTATTATACCTTTTTTTCTTGTGGTTCTCCTGTGTTGGTTCCTAAAGCCTTCCACATGGATGAAAACAACAAAAGTTTGCATGAATGATAATGATGATGATGATGATGATGATGATGATGATGATGATGATGAAGAAGAAGAAGATGATGAAGAAGAAGAAGATGATGAAGAAGAAGAAGATGATGAAGAATTTGACCATGGTTTCAATCCTTCCCACTGTATGATAGCAAGTGTAGTGGTGCCCTGGACATTATATCTGCTGCAGTAGTCATTTGCTATTTCCTATGTTATTCCCAGTTAAGATATGTAGAGCTCCTGTTTCCTCTTCCAAGTCAAGGAGAGGGTAGGATGCATAGAAACATCTTTATCATTTCTTGCCTCTTGACACAACTGTACCAAAGACTGCAGAGGTTTAGGAATATCTTCTCAAAGAGCCATGTAGTGATTGTAAAATGTAATCTCACCCACAAATTTAACAAGCTCCTTCTTCAAATTGAAGAGGAGACTTCTGCTGTTGGTAACCCACCAGAAATTCATTCCAGCATTGTATCTTTACAGGGAGAGAGAGGGGTTTCCCATACTCATGTGGGAGCTTGGCTGGTGGAATTTGGAGCAAACTTTTAAAGATTTTGTTCACTTGCAGAGGATAGAAGGCATTTGGCACTCAAGGTGTCCCTGGTGTTTCTGGTGTTACTGTTGGAAAGGTCAGAGGTTAACACCCATAACCGAAAGCCATTGGTCATGGAAGGGTTCCATCCATCATTTTTCTCATGTGCCCACATGAGTCCAAGCCTCTGCCCCGCTCAGGCAGCAATCCTCCCCAGGATACACCTAGGCACCTTGCAGCCAAGCTGGTTGTGATTTCTGGGCCTTTCTGGGCTTTCTCATCTGTATGGAAACATGTTTCATTTTACCCAACCTTTGAACTCCTAGCACGTCAGATCTCCTCCCAGCTTTTGTGGCCACTCAGCTACATTAAAGTCTGACCCCAGGAGTGGCTAGTGGCTGTGTAGAGGGTGCACCTTGTGCAACATCATGGGCATTGAGTGCAGCAGATCCCCACCAGTGCTGGTGACTCCAGCCTATCGCTGAACACCAGCCCAGTGTTGCACAGCTTGAGGCTGTCCCTCAAGGCATAACCCAGCTCAGAGCAGCTAATGCTCAGTGGTGCTTAAACACTCTCACTCCTTACCAAGCACTGGGGCAGACAAGAGCTTACACTAAGAAGTATGTATTTCCTAAAGCACTGTGTATTTTTGCATTTCTTTTCTTTCCTTTTTCTCTTTTGCAACCATGAAGGTCAAATCCACAACAGACATAAATCAGACATGTGGACCTCCAACCAGTTTGTCCCAGATGAAGATCCTTGAGGGATCTAGAATCTCTGTATCTGAGTTATGAGGGTCCTCAAAGCTGACAAAAGAACATTTTCCCAGCTCTTTCTTACTCAAGCCAGGTAAACTCCTACTTTGCTTTTCCAAGCAATCCCTCTCAACCAACCCTCTCTCCAATGCCACCAGCTGTTTATAAGGCAAGATGGGGACTGTTCAGAACACACCAACTCTCATCTTGGTATGACTTACACACTGTGCCTCTTGGAGAATTTTCCTGAAACAGCCTACAAGTGTGCACAGTCTTTTCTCTATTTCCCTCCTTTCCTCTTTTCTTCCTCTGCTTCTGTTTTCAATCATGGACTGCCCGGGCAGCATAATGGTCAGGCTTAAAGACTTGCTAGAACTGGATTCAAGATTTATGAGAACTAGATGTAACCAGGCCTCTCCCAGAGGTTTGGGAAGAACAGCTGGAGTCTGGCACTTTCCATCATGACAAGGACTATTAAAAACTAAGAGTTGAACTGCAAAAGCAGAGGGAAAAAAAATGTTTAGGCTTAAAATGCAAAACAAGCGCCTGCAGTATCCAGGCCATCTGCACAGGGGCCAATTCTGACAGCAAACGGCTTTCGCAGCTGCCGTTAGCTTGGGCTTATTTTAGAAACCACTTTAGAAACAAGAGGTTAAAAGAAAAGAGAGAGGGAAGGAGGGAGGGAGGGAGGGAGCGGGGATTTCAGCATGAGGGCTGTCTGTGTGCGATCTCTGGATGCAAAGCCCTGACTGGAGCGCGGCGGTGGAGCGGTTCACATCCTGCGCTGTCTGGAGGCCGTTTCGGCTGGGCCACCCCACCCAGAGCTGATGTAATGCACCCCGGCCGGCTGTGTTTGTCCACATCGCTAAGGCGTGCATGTGTCCGGCTGTCCCAAGCCAGGATAGCAAAGCTGCTTCGCCACGAGGAGGGAGGGGATGCCGACAATGCAGGGAAATTTGAAGGCTCTGAGGTCCTTCTCATATCTTCAGCATTCCCACCCATCCTTGTCTTCCACGCTCTCCATCCTTATACAACCATCCCAGTGTCCCGTGCCCAAGGACAGCCTGATGGTTGCCCCCAGCTGGGGTTGAGAGATTCATGGACCTTCAACTGTTGTCACCCAGCTTGCAGCCAGGAGTGGGATGGAGAATCTGGAATGGAAACCAGAAATGGTGACACTGCTGGAAAACTTTAAGGACCACTGGCATCAAGTCTATTGGCTAGGTGGCTTGTGTTTTCACCGATGGAAAGGTGTCAGCACAGTCAGGTTGGTCATATTCATTTTTCCATTCCTAACCAGAACAGAACAGATGACCATTTCAGACCTGATTTGCCCACCAACTGAGGTATCAGTGTTGATTTCAGGACAAGAGGAAATGGCCTCAAGTGGCACCAAGGGCAGTTGAGATGGGATGTGAGGAAGAATTTCTTTGCTGAAAGGGTTCTGAGGCATTGGAAGGGGTTGCCCAGAGCAGTGGTGGAGTCCCCATCCCTGGAGGGACTGAAGAGTCGTGTAGACACAGTGCTGAGGGACATGGGTCAGTCGGGGACTGGTCAGTGTTGGGTTCATGGTTGGACTCGATCTGAAAGGGCTTTTCCAATCCAGGCAATTCTGGGATTCTATGATTCATAAATGATCCCACACTCCTGACTCCTGTCCCCCATTTAAATACCTACAGCTTTATGGGATGAATCCATACCAGGATGCTAGCAAACAAGGCAATTTGGATTTGCCTGCATTTTTATCCATCTTTGATCAAGGTTGCCCCATGATGTAAAAGAATATGTTTCTAACTCACAAGGAAAAGAAACAACCTCCCTATATCTGCTTTGCCTGGTTAGCTCCATAGATTTATCTGACAGATAGTCACCAACAGTGCAACATCCCAGTATGGTCAAGTGAGGGGTTTTGTGTTTTCTTTTGCTCTTGGCATTTTGTCCTCCATTTTACTAGGAAATCTGGGTGTCTGGCTAGACAAATGCTCATTGTTTGCATCATCCATTTTTTTTGCTTCATGTCAAATCATGTTTCAAAGCTCTCTGTTAGTCCCAGACATCAGTCCTAAAAAACCCAAAGACTTCACAGGCTGACCCCAACATCTCAACATCTGTCTGAATATCTATATCTGGATATGCACACGGGGGGATCACCCCTCTCTCTTGACCTTCAGTACTAATTGAGGCAACCCCACTACTACCTCTTTGGACCATTTTCCCCACAATACAGGTGCTATGAAGTCCTTGACAGATTTGTGCTCCTGTTGGTGGAAAAAGCTCTGCTAGAGAGATGTGCTGCACAAAGATTAAGTGTGTTACATTTCCAAGCCCACACTTGCAATGCAGCTCCCTTCATCATCCCTTCTGCCTGCTGAGGACAAGCCAAGGGGAGGTTTTTATTCTCAAGTAATATCTCATGTTCTGAGGTTCAAACTCAGCTAAGTAGGCAATGGTACATACAGGACTGTGTCCCTCCATCTCAACTTGTGCAGGATCTGACATCTGGCCTGGCATACAGGTTGGTGGAGACACGAAGAACAAACCAAGTTGAAGTCAATACCCAAGAAAACCAACTGCAGGCTGAGTGAAACAAGGGAAAAAGCACTGGTGTGAAAAACCAGCAAAATGATCCAATAGTCATGATGCCAAACTCAGAAGCTTTTTCCACATTTCCTGACTGAGAAGAGCTTTGTGGTGATTTGCTTCAGTGTCAGAAGAAGCTGGTAGCAGGAGAAATTACCTTGTCCTTGGTCACCTTTTGTATTGCCTGAAGCTCCACGAGCCTGGGAAGAAGCCTACTACCTCCTTCCAGTCTGCACAAGCAAAGTAAGAAAAGCAATGCAGCCAAGATGGAGGGTACTTAAGAGGTAGCAGGACACAAAAGCAAAAATAAATGACACATAAATCACAGCTCCCAAATCCCATCCTAAAAAAATAGGGATAGTTACACAAAAGACACCCTCAAACAGGGGTTGTATGGCAAAAGAAAGGGAATTCAGCCTTCATGTTCCAAATAAATTAAAAAGACAAATAAAACTGCCACTCTCTAACGAGCTGCAAGACTGACTCCCAGCTGGTCTCAACTGAAGCCAGGTTGGCTTGGGAAAGTCCTGTGTGCTGATGAACAAAAGATCTTTTGAGCACAAAGGCATCCTTTGACCCAGTAAATGTCCAGACATGTGGTGGCACAGGCTAGTCCTCCTTGGGGATGGCAGCATTGCTGCCTCTCAGCAGAGAGGTCATTTGGGGTCTACATCTGGCAGCACAGGGTAGTCCAAGACAAGGTTTCTCCTTACCCCAAATTAAGCTGAACTTGTTCTAGTAGCTATACCCAGGAAAGGTAGCTCTAGTGAAAACAACGTTCTCACCTTTCCAGAAAACATCAGTTTAAGAATTTAAATTCCCTACCTTTGATTGCTCCCACCATAGCAATGCTGGTCCCAGAGACCATAAGACTGTGACAATATTTCCCAAAACAGAAAGAGAAAAATGTGCAAAATCAGTATTTCTGAGATGTACCTTTTTCCTTTAAGAAATATGCCTGGTCTTGGAGGTTCTGCAATATCATTTCAACATAGCTCTAAATAGGACATAAAATAGGGCACAGGCTGGCAAACAATGGGAACATGATTATTATCAACACTTTGCTAAAAATATTTGTTTCTGTCTTTATTTTTTCTTTTTGGATGCTAAACAATCAGCATCTCTTCTTCAGTTTTTCATTGTCTCTTAGCAACTGAAGAGTTTTGGTCACACACAGCTTTGGGTAAGGAAATAGGAAGTGATTTGAAAAACATGACATTCCAAAAAGGTGACCTTTTTCTACTCAAGAGTTTTCAGTTTGGGCAAATCTCTTGGGAAAAATTACAGTCAACACCAGCCCCAAACAAACTGTCCCCTAATGCTACAACATGAGGCAACAATCTTCCATTAGAAACCTCAATGTATTTGTTATTTCTCCTGCTCTTTGGGAATTGCCCTCTGCTATGCACTGTGCAAATATGGAACAGAAAGAGGGTCTTCAAGAGCTCATAACATCTGCAGGAGAGTGGGCACGGGTGTGTTATTGCTTCACACTTGCTGCTTCATGTGAGACGTACGGGCAGAACCTGGCCCCGTGGAGTTTCACAGAAATGGGATGTTATCACATCAGGATTTCAGGCTCATAACTCTGCCAAGACACAACAAAAAAGAGCTGTTTCGTGGTGGAGGAATATGAGGAGCACATGTTTGGTCAAGCTGGTGGGCAACGTTGTTCTTTCACCTCCCAAGGCTGGCTGGGTTCTGGTATGCCCCTAAAACCACCCCCTGCTTCTTCCTGTTGCTGTGGGGACAACAGAAAACCTTGATTTCAGCCCATGCAATTAAAACAAACAGTTGACATATGTAAATATTTGTGTTGTTAGCCATCTTGCTTCATCCTGGAGCTCCTGCAAACAAACAGCACAAGGCAACCCTGGCAACCTTGGGATCTGCTGCAGTCTGAGTTACCTTGGTGCCTTCAGCATCAGCCAAACTAGCAGGGCCAGGAGGACAAGGGGAGCCTGAGATGGGACAGTTGGTAGTCTCTGGATCAACACAATGCTTGTGGAGTGGTGCTGATCCTCTCTACCCTCAGTGGTATCTCTGTGAGAAGACCCTCTTCTCACAGCCTCCCCAACTTACTTGGGGTCCCACTGAGTGTGCAATCAGGAGGCCTGTCACACTTCCACGTAAAAACTCATATTCCAAAGATGGAATACCCATGTCTAATCCCTGAACCATGTCTGAACCATCCTCCTTAGGGATGCATCCAGAGCCTTGGTCCTCAACATCTGTCTACCACTGTCAGTACAGGGGGATCATCTCATCTGAGGATAAATCTCTCATCCCTGCTGAGCATCAAAGAGTTTTAACGCTTATCCATGCAGTTTGCACCCACAGGATTGGGTCCAGAGAGAGGAACAGCAGAGCTAAAAACACCCCTGGCTGCTTGTGCCTCTAACCTACTTGACACCTACATATGAGCTTGTATATTATCTGGGTTTGTTTCAGCTCAGCACAAACATTACAAAATCAGGTCTTTACCGCGCTTGTCTCCAGGGTTCTGCCCTTTGGCGTTTAGGAGTGAGGTGGATAATTACACAGGATTTTTTCTTCCCCTGGGAAAAGACATGAAACCTGGATCATTTCTGGCTTTCCTTGGTGGCAGTCCAAGCAGAAGTTAAAGCTCTCACAGCAATTTCTAAAATCCCCTTCTAGATAACACAGCGGCTGGGTTTCAAGGTTATTCTCAAGGGTGTCATAGCAGTATTTCTTCTTCACTGCAATACCATGATCTAATGCACAGTTTTAAGAAGCTTGAGGACAACTTTAAAACTAGAAAGTGTTTTTTTTAAAAGAAAGGAAAGAAAAAAAAATAAAAACCAAACCACTCTGTTAATTCCACTCTGCTTTCTTTGTTCTGTTCTGAATAAGTTAGAAAGCAAACTGGGAAAATTTAATTTACACCAGGGGAAAAAACCAAAAAGAATACTGCTTTTCAAGAGAAGAAAAAATTCTACACTGATACTGTTCCACTTCACCTATTATTTGTAGCATATCCCATATATAGGTATGGGGTACATATATATATATGTGTGTGTATATATATATATATATATATATATATATATATATAAATGTTTTTCCCCCTGGGGTTTTCCTTTTAAAGATTTCTGCCTTTTCACATGTGAACTGTAAACAGACTGACAGATGGAATTCTTTTGTATAAACTGTTTCAGATACACTATTCTTCCATGCCTATGTCAGTTGTTTACAGTATCAAAAAGCCACAGATACGCCTAAAAGTAAGGAAAGTTGGAATTTCTGCCAAACATTTGGATACCATCCATCCTCAGAGGCTATACCCTCGCTGCACCGGGTGGTGCTGAGGAACTTCTCACTAGAGGCATCTTCACAAGATGTGTGTCAGCAGGAGCCTGAGGGATCTTCAAAGAAAGGGCTGAGGAGGGAAAAGAGGGGCAGTTTTGCAGACTGTACGCCCTCAAATTTGTTGCTGCCAGTGTCTACACTTGCTAATGAGTGTCTAATAGACTGGTGGCTGCTGGGGTGGTGGTGGGAACATCTGGAGCTCTCCATGTGGGTGGTGCATGGTCCCTGTGGCTTTATTTTTTTGTGTGTGTGCTTTTTCTCCTTGTTTTCCTACTTTAAATGCCAGGCAAAGAGTCTATCCTGAAAGGCCATCATGTACTGGTACTCAGGGATATCCACCACTGTGACTCCTGAGTCTTTATCAGCCTAGTTTTGGGTCTTTAAGGTATGTAAAAACACACAGCAAACCCACAAAGTATTCCCAAGGAATCTTCTTCTAGGGAAGCACTCATTTAAGCTGTCTCAGCTAGCAAGCTTCTCAATCCTGTCATAAAAACAGTTGTACTGGATGATGGCAAAGCCATGGAGACAAGTCTTTATTTTACCTGAACTCTACTTCTGAGAAGGGCTTCACCTGCATGGTCTTTGAAAACATTTCCAAATCCTTTCCACTCATTCTTTTCTTTCCAAACCATGCTGTGGGTTTACCTGGACAAAGAGAAATGGCCACACATCTCCAACACCACCATGGTCTTAGGCTGGGTCATGCACCAGTTAAATACCACTTTTGGTGGCCTGTGGCTCACAAAGATTGGAAGAGCACAACTGGTTTGGCAGAGCTTTGCAAAAAACATCTTTACTAGTGCATTGCAGCTCTGTTGCAAGGAGAGCTATAAGGATCCATAGGAGATGTACCATGTGGTGGGAGCAGATGAATGCCTCCTAGACAGCCGTCTGTGAGGAGGCAGGGAAAGAGCTGCTCTGGGAGCAAAGGGGAAGGTTGTCAAGGATGCCTGCAGTGTGGTCCATCAGGAAGACCACTGAGACTTCAGGTCTGAGGGATTGGGCAAGCTTGAAAAGGCCAAACAACCTTCAGATGAAAAATCTTCCCACAACATGATAAAACAGAGGTCCTATGAGACAGAGGAAGGTTCTGTGAGTTTTTGAGTTTAGGGAAATTAGAAAAAAGGGCCTTTGAATGGCAGAGTGTCTGACTTTTCCCCATAAGGCTCCCTAGGGATTGTCTCAGGAGCCAACTCCCTTCTTTCACAGAAGACATGGTTTGGGAAAGTTTTTAGCTTTGTTCACCAGTACATTTATTCATCCAAATTTGGAGCTCAAAAAGGTACCAGCACTAAACACTTTGGGAAAAATCTCCATAAAAAAACAACAACAAACAAACCAAAGAAAACAACCCCAACTGGCCAACATATCCCTCCCCCCATATTTTCCATCAGAAGTTGTTTGGCATCAATTTAAGCCCATAACCTCCATTGGAACAAAATCAGTCGGGAGTTTGTCTGCACGAACACCAGCGATGCTCTGGCTGGGGAGTGTGGATACAGCACTGCCTTCTCCGAGTGGGAGAGCCAGAGCTTTCTGGGCACCAGAGCAGGCTGCCAGCCCAGCAGCTGCCCAAACACGGTGGGATGTAGGGCTTGGTGTGCTTGGGCAATCAGGAAATCTGTTCTTGGCATTTACTTGGCAGGTTCAATACCTTCTGCTAGTTATTTCTTCATGCCACCATATTCATATACAGCCACAGTTCCACATTTCCAGGGGGAATAATACATTGGGAATATGGTGGCAGGAAATAAGGATGTGAACAAGAAATGCATGAAAAATTCAAGAACAAGCCTAAGAAGTTGCTGTTTAGGTCTCTACCCTACAAGGTACCAAGCCTTTCCAGGCTTCCTCCAGTCCCCTGTACCACAAATGCTTCAGCACCCACTCATTCCTTGCAAAGCCTGTATCTATCCACCTTTTCCATTCAAAACCTCAGCTGGGAGTCCCTCCAAGGTGTGTTAAAGATTGTCCACTGTGGACTGTAGGCAGGATGGTAGGATGTATCCTGGAGCACTCCTAGATCACAGTTGTGCTACTTTGGTGGGAGAAACCGGAGAAGACTGAGTGCACAAAGATGAACTCAGAGGATGAGGAGGGAGCAAAGGAAGCTCAGTAAATACATGAGAGAAGTCTGTTAATGGATCTACAATATAGAAGAATGACATGACTGTGCCAACATCAGGCTGGACTCTGGAGCTGAGCAAGGACCCTACATGATGGTCCCTTAAACAGAACCCACCTTGACACTATGTGATGTCACTGTGTCTTTGCAATGCCGTGAATAGCATTTGCACCTTTTCCATCTTCCATTTGTAGGTGGGCAGATCAGAAGATCCCATCCCTCCTCCTCTGTTCACTGCTGGTGACGTGAAGCAGACAGCTTGGAGAACATGCACACCCCAGTACCTTCCAAAACACATCTGAGGTGGAAGTGAGGGATCTGGGGGCTACAGGGCACACACCACAGGAAGGACATGGGCATCACAGAAATCCCAGTTGCTCAAATGAGCTTTTTGGAAGGGTATTTTGGCTCTGCAATGGAGAACACCATCACAAGGGTGTGTGGGGCTTTGCTGGCTCTCCCTGTGACATAGGCAGCCCTCAGCTACTTGCCCAGACAAGTGCAGGCTCCACTGGCTCAAGGAGAAGAGGACTCCTCTCCTCCAAGCAGATGCACTGGAGCTGTTGTTCCCAAGGTCTATGTAGCCATGGTGAGGTCTGTGGTCATGTAAACATTACACAATCACGAGCCCCCGCTGTCTGAGGGCAGCAGAGGCACCACCGGACTCCTCCTCTTTGGATTGCTCTTCCTGGGGGAGTGCAGCACTTTGTGAAGTCATGACAGCAAACTCTGGAGGTGCCGGCAAGCCCGCGGCACGCTCTGAATTATACTCACATTGCTGAGAAGATGGGTCACACTTCTGGGAATCCGCCCTGACCTCCTCTGGTGATGCTCTGGCTTCCTGAGGATGGAGACATGGAACAAATAGATGCTTCTTGCCCAGCCTTCAGTTCCATTTGAGGAACTTTATGACTCCGGGTGGTTAACAAGCTCCTGAGTGCTTGCAAACGGGGACTTGCCTGGTGGTTAGACCTCCTGGAGGTATGGTGAGGACCAGGTGATGGTGTGGGCAGCACAGCCTGGGGGCAATGGGGCAGTAAGCAGGAGGACAGAGCACTCTGGATCTGCCCCATCACTCCTAAAGGGCTACCTCTTGGTGACAGCAGGACATCATCTCCAGCAGAAGTCCTTGGTGTGCTCCTTGACTCAGGGGCAACATGGTTTGCAGGTAAGACCACAGCCTTGTCCATGATGGGGAAAAACATTATTTTCTGTACAAAACCACCTCTTCTCCTTGGAGAAAGGTGGAATCCTGTCATGTAGCTAAATTTAAGAGAGTTTTTCTCTTCAATTTCAGTTTAAAACATGCTGGAAGAAAAAAGTATACATGGGCAGCTTTAGTTCTTCCTGAGGAGCTGCTGGCTGCTCTGGTGGGAAACTCTGAGGACAGCTGAAGCAAGGTGAAAGCAACTTGATTTGTCCATCTTCACCCCCAGCAGCTCTCTGCAGCAGCAGGAAAGGGGAAGCTGCGGGCAGAGACACGGACGGATGGATCGAGATGAGCAGAGCATCGCCTTGAAGCACAGACCCTTTCCACAAGCCAGTCTTGGGCCAACTCTGAGCTTCCCAGTCCCAGGACAGCTCTGCAGATGGTTGGATGAATACAAAGTGCCCCGTGAGACACAGCCAGTGTGCTGCCATGAGGAGCTGGGAGTGCTTTTTGTGAAACAGGAGTACGATGAGCAGACCTTTTAGCGCCTATTGGAAACAGATTTCTTCTTGACATACAAGCGTAGAAGCAATTCCTCTGGAATGAAGAGCCCTGACCAAGGCTGGGTGACAGAAAGGGTTTCCAGTGAATTGTGGGGAGGAAGGAAATTCGCCCGTGGGACAGACGATATTGTCTTTTGTTTGACTTTGTAGCGCGGATTGTTGAATGCTTTTTGATTTCACAAGAATTTCTGGGGTTTGTAAACTTCCTTCAGAGATTTTTCTGGGAAAAATGGAAACCGTGCTCAGTGTTCTCCTTTTCCAAACAAACCACTCAACATTTTCATTTAAATCAGAGTTTTCCATGGATAGTAATGCATATTTCTCAACCAATGTCATAAACATGGTAGGCACTGCATTACCATCTAGATAATATTTGTATTCCAGCAGCAGAAACTCAGGTCATAGCCCTCTTCTGATGGACCTTGTGTAGTAAGAGACAACCTTGCTCTGAGGACTTCACAGTCAGAATAAAGAAGACAAAGGGTGAGAGAAAAGAGAAAGATACTATAAATATGCTTTAACAGATGGGGCGCTGAGGTGGCAGAAGATGAAGTGATTCATTTGACGTCATGATCATAGGAAATTTAAGCCAGAAAGAAGAACTAAATCCATCCCTCTTGGAAGGCTCAGCACATATCTTTAACCACAGCCCATCCTTTCCCTCTGGTGCTGTTGACTTTTGGTAGAGCCTTTGCTCTTCAGTAGGGGATGGTCTTTTGTACAGCATTATTTGCTGTGGATCAGTCCGTTTATCGGTGGGTTTCTTGGCTGAGTCATCAAGTTGATCACTTAGCACAAGGCATGATGCCTGCTTGTCCCTCTTGGAGAGACCCAGAACCCTGGTGAAGCTTTGCCCTATGAAGTTGAGTGTAGGCAATGCTGATGTTGGAGATCTAAGGCTTTGACATTGCTTTGGCAATAATAATAATATCACTAATAATAACAACAACAACAAAACTAGACCTGGATCTTAGTGGCTTTCCCTGTCTGCCTGGCACCTGTAGCCATGATTGAAGAGATCTTGTAAGGCGAGCAGAGCACCCATGGTAGCTTGGGGACAGCAGGAAAACAAGGGGTTTATCCATCATCTGGGAACCAGGGAAGACACTTAGGACTTGGTTTCATCCCACCTGGCACATTTATGGATCCCTGGCAGCATTCCTTTGACCATAATGGAAAGTATGTACAACACATGACCAAAATCTGGAGATTTACACCCACTTTGCTTCCTGCAACAGCACAAATCATAGAGTGGCCAAGAGAGTTGGCCTGGTTCTTTGTCCTCCTCCTATGTTTTTTGCACCTGATGGACAACTTTCATAGGCCAAATACATGGTCTGGTGATGGGAACAAGCCATTTGCTGCTGTCCCCAGGAGCAGCTGACACTTCAGGAAGGGAAGGGTTTTGGGGAGTGCAGTGGTGGTGGGGCACATTGCCGAGCTCTGCTGGGGCTGGCGTGCGGAGCAGGCTGGGATTAGGGCTGGAACTCACAGCATTTGGGCCATTGTGCAATGCTGGGCAGCTGGAGGGTTTCACTTTTCAGAGGGGAAAAGAAAATATGAAAAACTAGAACCAGAAAACTCTTTTCTTCCCTCCTTTTTTTTGGACCTATCCAGAGCTTTCCACAATGCTAGTGATTTAAACCAGGCCTGGAATCTGAATGCAACTCTAATATTTCTACTTTACTCAGTTATATTGATGAGTCAAGGAGCTGGCTGAGGCTGAAATGCAGCAATGTATATACACAGGCTACAGCTGAAATCTCCCCTTGCATAGACACCTTGTCAGCTACGGCTGATCAAGAAGGTTAATAATGTTCCGTCTTTTTGGCTAATTCTGTGAGCATGGGAAAGAGGATATGAAATTCATTTAAAATCTAGACATTCCTTTAGCTCTGGGACAGAGAAGACAAAGCTAATTTCACTGCTGGGTGGAGGGAGATGGAAGAGGGGCACATCCTGGATGCTGCATCCATGCTTAATCTGGCCTTGGAGCTGATTTTTGGGGGCATTTGAGCCCATGGGTAGAAGAGAGCAGTGCTCTTTCTTAGGGAGGCATGAGGTTACAGCCCAACATAAGGACTGAGAAGGAGAGCTGGTGTCTGGGGTGCAGGTCAAGCACCTTGAGGTATCCTTCACTGTTTGGACTTGGAGGCAGCAGTGGGGAGAGCTACCGATGTCTCTTCACAGGGACCAGGGGACGGATGCAGTCTCAGGGTCAGACCCAAGCAGGGAGCAGAGAAGTACCACAGCCAAACATCTACCCAGTGCTGGGAGTAGGCACTGGGCTTTTCTCTCTACAACCCTTAAAATGGCCTCCTTTCCCTTTCTGTCCCTCATCCACATCTTCAGCCTTCTTACAGTCTCCCCTCCTCCATCCGCTGTGCCAAATAAATCTCCTTAGAGTTTAAATAAATGCTGTAGTGTCCTAAAAGTCTTGCAGCCTTGGAGAGACAAGAAAAAAAAAGAAGAAAAAAAAAAAGAAAAAAGAAGAAAAAAAGAGAAGGCATTAAACCTGAAAGAGAAATAGTAGATGTGCATCTTCTTCCCTTTGGTCTCTCTGAAGGCTATTAAGTGATGCAGGGTGACTGTGGACAGGTACATGCAAATAATAGGATCAAGGCAGCAGTACAAAGGTTTGTCTCCCAATCTTAATGCAGGTGTGGGAGACACAAACCAGGTGGCTAAAAGGCTCCTTTGTTTGAAGCTGTCAGGAGGAGAAGTTGATAATCTCATGCCTCATCCCTAAACTCTCTTTCAGCCGTGTCAAGGCATCTCCTCACATCAGGAAGTCTGCAATGACATGGCTATGTGCTAAGCTCAGTTAATGTGGTCCGAGGTTTAAACACTTCAGGTTGAAAGTGGATAATTGGTGGTAGTGGATTTTAAAAGCTCACACAGGTGCCTTTGAAAAGAGGTCAGGAGTCAAGTGCATCTCTCCTATGAGAAATGGTGAGCCTTTCCTAAGGAGATCAAAATTCTTCCACAGAGAGCCCCAGGGCCTTGTAGGAACTGTTATTAATTTAGTTCTGTATGTTCCAAATAATGGAAAAATGATACCACATGTGTACATGCCTAGGAACCGGGGCACGTTCACTCTGGATAGATAGGCTTTCACCTAGCACTCCTGGATCGTTAATTAATTAATCCACTCTCAGCCCAAGCAGAAGCAGCACAGGAGCTGCAGTCAGTGGGGCTTGTCCCAGCTGGGGCACCCGAAGCAGAGGAAGCACTGGGTGACAAACAAGGGTGGGGACTGCGTGACTTCAGCTCACCTTGGGGGTAAGGATAGACTCCCAGCAAGCACCTCCCTGGGGGTCTGGAGGGCTGCAATGTCTCTCACTCAGGTTTTCCAAGCAGCAGAGGGATCTGGGCACCCGAGGTGCATCCTTGGTCCCATGGGATGCTGCAGTCCCTGTGCTGTCACCCCAGCCCACAAGCTCTCTGATTTCAGGGCTGTGCTGTAGGTGTTACACACGTATAATGCCACAGTCAGAGCCTTTTCTCAGCAAAGCAAACACTGCAAGTACCTAAGCAAAGTACACCTTTAAAAGATAACCATTCTCCCTCATTGCTGTATTATTTTCTCAAATTTTGCTTAATTAAGGGAAAGCTGGCGGAAATTAAGATCCAATTGTTTTCTTATAGTGGACTTCTTAATATTTTTTTGTTAGCCACAAGACATTAACTTGCCTAAACACGCAGCACATGAAAGCGACTTTTGCCCACGGCATATCAGGTTCCCCTTCCACCGAGCTCTCTCCCCAGTAGAGCCCTGCACCTGCCCAGAGCTGTGGGGAAAGTAAGAGGGCTCAGCGTGGAGCAAAGACAGCTAGGAGGATCATGGCCAGAAGAAGTTGGTTTTGTCCCATGTTCACCATGTGTTTGGATTTGCAATCTGAGCACCCAGGGTGACATGTGCCAATAAAGCTGAAAATAGCACCGTTATTACTCATATTTGCACTGAAAGTGTAATTCGGTCTGCTTTTGTACGTGGTGGCTATTATTAGTTCCTAACCCCACTGGCACAGATGCCTCTAGCTTTACCTGTGTAAACAGCAATTTTGATTAGAAAACATGTTATTTGTCATTTTGGGGCATGCAGCCCAAATATATGCAGAGGCAAGGCGTGACGTGAGAACAAGCTTATTCTAATTATGAGAGAGAGCAAGGAATTTGCTCCCTGAAAATGTTTAGATTAATTTGTTGATATTTTTTTGAATGGATTGATACAGCATTTTTAGTGAGAACACACCTACTGGTCCTGCTGGCTGGATGCTTGGTGAGCAAGTGCTCCTTTTGTCGACAAAGTCATTTAGATAAAATAGATGTTCCCATCTGTCTCCTTAAATATTTGTCTCTGTAGCTGGGGCCAGTTTGGGAAAGATTCCCACTGGTGAAACGATGTTATGTATTTGTTATGATTATTTGCTGTAAACTTATTTGTCTTACAGTAGCACATCAGAGGAACAAAGCAAAAAATACTGTCCCCATCCCAGAAACCTTAAATCACCAGCACTCCCCATCCTCTGAACGGTGGCTTGGAGGTTATCCATTTAATTTCAATTTTATATGGCTTAGTTTGAAGCTGAAAATTGCCAGGGAAAAAAACAAATGAAGTCTTCACCTTTGCAGCATGGACCACAGGAAATATTGCAACACTTCCTTTAGAATTAGTTTATCACTTGAGAAGTGATCAAACTGATGCTTTCTTGCAGAAATTTTCACTTTTTGACAAAGTGATCTTTCCTGAAGGGACAAGTGTCTCATTCAAAGATATTTCCCCAGCACTGGTTGTAAGGAACTTAAGAACAGCACTTTCCCTTTTTTTATTAATATTGTTTGTTGGTGAAATGGCTTAATGGCTGCAGGGTCAGCTGACAGATAGGAGGTAACATTGTTCTTCTCCTCCAGCGAATGTAGTGTTTGGCATGACTTCAAAATAACCCTATTGTTTGTCATCTTCTCAAAATACACCATAAAACCCCTGTTAAAAGGGAAGATAACGTTTTCTAAGCATAAGTCAAGTGCCGGGTTGCCTTTTTTAAAGCTGCTTGATGAGAATTAATGGTGTTGGATCTCCTGTTTTAAACACATTTGGCCAGGTTTTCTGGAGGCACCTAATTTATCTTGAGGCTCTTTCATCTATTATCTAACTGTGAGCTTGTTCGTAGCTCATCAGCCATCCTGGTTTTGACAGGGGGCCTTGTGATGAGTAGCCAACAGCGTACAGTGTCGGGGCCATGCGTATCTCTGGCAGGAAGGTGATGGGAAAAAGCTAACCTTCTGCCACTCCTCCCAGCACTCAGAGAAAACAAAAATAGACTCTTAGATCATCACGTGTCCTGCAAAGCTCTTCAATATGGTTCTCATATCCCAGAGTCAAAGCAAAGCCTTGCTGGATCAGGACCATTTAGTGGGCAAATTGTACCCTCGTCCCCTTGGGAGAGCTTGGGGTGGTGTTTGGGGAACTTCCTCCTGTCGAGAGAATGGTCTGTGATAGAGAATGGCTTTGGCCAAGGCACAGCCAGTGTCCATAGAGCCACCAGTAAAGAGGAGAAAACAGCAGAAGTTTGGGGAAAAAAAATAACCTTATCTAATACGGGGAGGAAATAAAGAGCTTATGTAAAAGCTCTTGAAATGAAAAGCAATTTTTCCACAGTTTGGACCCAAACAAGAATTGTCTGGTACATGATTCAGGATCATCACAGATGTGTAGATTTTGGGTGTGAGCTCAAAAGTCATTCTGGAATCAGCCGGAGAAGTTCTGCAAAATAAGGACGTCTCCTCCTTTTTTTCTGCTTTCAGCATCAATGTATGTGAACGCTTGGAGCAGCAGCTATGAAGCTGCTGGAAAGTTTGTCACCATAACACTGACTGTTTACACTTTGTGTAGATGAAAGAACAGCTTTCTTCAATTAGGCTTTGTACTTCAGCTGGCAGGCGGGTGCTGATTGTCTAAAACTCCACCTCTCTGCACAGCTTGTCTCAGGGAGCAATGGAGGCTGTGGACGTCAATGCACCCAACCGCGCTGCTGATCTGTTCTCTTCACAAAGGGACAAAATGGGACACATCCAACCAGCTACAGCAACCACCTGGATTTGGTTGTATTGACTCCTCTGGCCTGGTGCAACTTTCGAATCACAGAATGGTTTGGGTTGGAAGGGACCTTAAAGCTCGCCCAGTCCCAACCCCCCTGCCAGCAGCAGGGACACCTTCCACTAGACCAGGTTGCTCGAAGCCTCATCCAACCTGGCCTTAGATGTTTCCAGGGATGGGATTTCTACCACCTCTCTGGGCAACCTATGCCAGTGTTTCACCACCCTCATTGTAAAAAAAATTCTTCCTTATATCTAGTCTGAATCTACCTTCTTTTAGTTTAAAACCATCACCCCTTGTCCTATCCTTTCTTGGTGATTTTCCTCTTTAGTCCCTACTCCATCCATGTGCAAGGAGCTGACATACCAGAGAGAAGCCTGCTGGTTCCTAATGAAGAGCTCCATCTCATTTTAAAGCCTGTGGTGTCGTAGGGACAGCAGACTCTTTCCATTGACTTCAGCAAGTTCTGAGTAAGTTGCCTGGATACCTAGCTATGGAACACAGCATGTGTGACCGGCCGATAGATATCTCTTTAATAAGAAACAGTGCATGGGAAGGGAACAGCCTTGATACCAGCGTGGATTTATATGACACTGATTGCACTTTGTCACGCTGTTTTGTAGATGGAGGGAATTGGGGGGTGGGGTGGTGGGGGTGGGTTACGGTTTACCAGAAGCTGATAGCAAAGCCATGGCAAAAAATCAAAATGCAACGCCCATGGCAGCCCCTCACAGGGAAAATTGCCTTATGAATTATGATCTAGATAAATTTGTGATCTTGGCTTGGAATTCCTTTAGAGTGAGATGTGTTTCCTGGGTCAAGCTGTGACAGAGAAAAAATTATGCAGAGACACTGTGACGAGCGAACAATGGCAACCAAATATATGTCTTCACACCCCAATGGGTGCACATACCATACCAATAGCTGTCTGTTGTCATCCCTCCTTTTCTGCTTGTATCTCTTACCATAACCAGCCTACAGAAGAAGGGATTACAGGAGATTTGATTACCTGACCCATCTCCTGCCAGGGGTTCTGAGACCTTCACTGATACAACACAACCTTGGGCACTCACATGGTTGATAATGCCCTGCTGAAACCAGAGCTGGACATGCTCAGTGGCTGTTTGCACTTGCCAAACAGACATTCCCTCATAGAAGATGGACAAATACCTCTGAGAAACACCACTGTATGAGTGCTCTGATCCTCTTGGCCACACTCCCACATGTCCCTGACCCATCCCTGCAGCACATGGTGTGCATGACCTCAGAGCATCACCTCTTGCACTCACAGCCTCCAATGTGAGGTTTACAACCCATTCTAAACTGCATCTTCAAGTGACACAGCGGGGTCTGTGCCCAAACTCAGACAGTTGCCCAGGGTGCCATGTCCTCACTGGGATGCATCATGACCTGCTAAGCCTGAGCTGAATGCCCATAGGAAGAGAGGCATGAGGAAAAACAAGGAGAAATAAAAGAGGAAACCTCACCTGGGGAAAATACCTTGTTGCTCTTAATTAGAGAGAAAATAGACTGTTTTCTTTCCTGCACATCTCTACTGACCCTCTTAGGAGGACCTTAACAAGATCAGAGCACGCTCAAGAGGTCTGAGGTGGGTGAGTAGTGAGTGGTGTTGGTGCACGAGGAGGCAGCAAAACTGTAACTCAGAAAGGAGCAATACTTCCTCATGGCACTTGGAGGTTATTTGTAAATTGTTTCCCTGGGAATCAACACAAACACCAATGCTGCAAGACCCTGCTCAGCCTCGGGAGAAAGAACTGGTCTTGGTGCTCTGAATTCAGACTCTGATTTTTTTTTTTTTCCTTCAGGCTCAAAATATTTCATAATAATAATCAAGGGAGAAACAATGGCCCATTCATGGGTACGTTCAGCTCTTCCTTGTCTGAGGTCCAAATGGGCATTACTACTGAGAACTACTCTAACCCAAGGCTTTGCAGACCCAGGTGCAACACCCTTCTCTCCTGGGGATTTCCAGTCTAACCCTGAGCCAGGTAATTGGGCAGCTAAATCCCTTTAAAAGTCTGGGCCTTTTCCTCAGTTCCCTCACTGTAATTCCTCCTCTCACAGGTGGGTTGTGAGATTAAACACATGAAAGACTTGGAGGCACTGAATGCCGCTGTGATGAGACCCATCTGACAGAGAGATCAGCTAACCGCCGTGGAGTGGAGGGCAACCCGAGCTAGAAAATGCCTCAGATTTTTCTACCAGACAGCAGGATGGCCTTGTGGATAATTGATTTCCCCTGCACAAGGCTTGAAATATATATTTTAGGGAATGCAAACATTTTTATTTTCACTACCTATTTTTCTTTCCTCTTTTAATAAATGGCTTTTGCTACACACAGATTGGCCAGCTGCTCTGAAAATTCAAGAAAAAAAAAAAATCTCATTAACTTTCCCAAAGCCTTAATTGTCCCATTTATTTCAAGGCAGTAGGAAAGTCCATCTTTCAGTGGCTCCCTTGCCCTGCTAACAACTCCCCGTAATCCTTTTCATAATCCCCAGGAATGCTGATCACTCCGGTGGAGTTTGAGTCTCCTTGCTGATGAATTGCAGGGTATTTTATATCCTCTTGTCACAAAACCGTTCTTCTGCCTTTACTCTTTCAGCAAGGAAAGTCACTTTTATGTACCCATCAGGGCCTTCCCCCACCATCAACGACCTTTTTTTTTTTATTCTCTTAGGTACACAAAAGCAAATGTTCTGAAAGCTCTTTAAAACACCTGAGCAACTGGTAGTAAATGAGCCATTTCCTGTACTAACCTTTTTTTCTTCAGCTGAGTAGTTATCTTAGCTTGGTATGTTAAGATAGTTGCGTGTTTGTGTGGATAAATATTATCTCAGCTCATTCCTGAGCTGATCAAACTGATTTTATAAACAGCTTTTCATAGCGGAAAAGGATTTTGGGGTTTGTTGGGTTTTGTTGGGTTTTTGTCCCCTTTCTTTCTTTCTAGACTGAAGTTTGGTGGATGCTGGCATGTGGGAAAACTACTGTATGCGTGTTTGCATAGCAGTAACTGCAAATCTGTCTATTCCAATCTTTTTTGAGTTAGCACACTGGGCAAACTAGGTGGTTTTGAAATGACCTCATCCCAGGATCTCAGCAGAACACAGCCCGAGTACATAGCTGTACTGTAATGCGAGTGGGACCTCATTCATAAACTTCCTTACCATTCCTTTACACTCAAAGGCAGGAATAAAAATCAGCCAAAACAAGCAGAAATGGTGTTCCAGAGTTAACCAAATGGGAAAAAATATAGGTAGACTTTTTTGTATGATTGTATTTTAACCATCTGCAGGAGACTTTCTATGGTAATACATTCATGCTCTCTCTTGGGTTAGTCTATGAACTTTATCAAGCCTTTTTCTTTCCCTTTTATTTTTTTATGAAGTTATTTGTTGTGATAATACCACTATTTTCTACCATAATTTTCTGTTTCGCTGAAAATACAGAGCTTGAAAAATGTGTTAAAAACAGGAGGTGGTTTGAAAAGACTCTGTCTCAGAGAAGGTGCCTTAATAAAATTACAGGGGGGGTTTGTTGTTGTTAAATTGGAGGGGGGGGGGGGGGGTCAATTAATTTTTGCCCTTTTTCCAAACAAAAGCACCTAAGGAATTCATCATCCTGAAATATGGAGGTGGGTTATACCCTAGTTGTGAACAATAGGTATATGCACAAGGTTATCCTGCAGTGCTGGACCAAGGATGAAATTCATCCTGCAAAGTCTGGCTTGGAAACTCTTTACCTCTCCACCTGGCTCCCTGGTGGCATTGGCTGGAGGTCACTGAACAAGGCACGGGCAAATCTGGGGGTCTTCAAGCATTTCCCCAGTGGGATGCAGTATTATTCAGGCACATTCTCAGCCTCAGCCAGATGTGAGGTCCACCATGCTAGGCAATGGTTTCACTACTTTTAAGTCCCTCTTGTCAGCTTGGCAGTAAAAATTAGTTTGGATGATTATTGCAGTCACTGGAAGAATTTTCTGTGGTCTAATATAAGTGCAACCAATGAGGTCTGGCATGTGCCTCCAGCAACTTGGATTTGCAAGTGGTCTTACTTTTCAGTGCTGGACACTCCCAGGAGGAACTTAGTTTCCAAGAGAAGATGACAGTGGGTGTATTCAGTCCAACACAGCTGTAGGTATGGTACAAACATGCAATTAGAGACAGTTCCTGCCCTGGAGAGCTTGAAGTCTAAATAGACAAACAGATCATCTCCAGATGGTAGGGGCTTATGTTGAGTTGGTGGGAGAGCGAGTGAGTGTGTGGCACTTCTGCTGCTGGATACAGACAGATGGTCAAAAGGCACAGGGAGAGATAAGTGCCTCAGCCCTTGCATAAAAAGGAGGGGCTCAGATTTCCTGCAAACAGCTCACAGGGGTGCGGTAAATACGTGGCAATGGCTCGTTATTGCAAGTGATGGGAAGAGCTGGAGGAGGGAAGAGAGGGGAGAAGGAAGGAAGTCCATTTATGGCAGCTTCTTCTGAAATGCAGGGGAGTTGCCAACTCATATCCATGCCTGGTGGTAAAGAATGGATGTGACTTAACTTTATTAGACGACTAGAAATTTGTTGGAGAAAGGAGGATTGATGGAGAAGGTATGAATTTTGGACAATTTGTAAATGAATAGTGCAATGGTAAAGAGCTTTTTCACCTTTCACCACCACCGACATCAAGTGTAGCATCCGTGTCCCAAGACCAGAGGGTGGATTGCAGAGGTGGGTCACAGGGACATGTCAACAGAGCAGAAATTCACTGAGAGGAACTACAGGCAGTCACATCTGTCTCAGAAAGTCCCTGATCTGCAAGTATTTAGGAGCTGAGTAAAGTTCCTAGAGAAGGTCACATAAATCTCATATTCTTCCTCAGGCCTGTTGAAGTTTTAGTCACCAGAGACAGGACATTGGACCAGTGAGACCTATGGTCTGACCCACTGGATTGCTCTTACACTCCTGCTCCCTGTCATTTGCTCTGCCTTGGTTATCTCAGCCTCCATTTTGAAGGAATGCAACTGAAGCAAAGAGAAGAAACCACTGGTTGCCTGGGGAAACTTCTGAGTGTTTATTTCAGACCACAAGCACTGTAGGTGGCTTTAAGGTTTGGGAGAATGTAGATGAGAAGGATTTGTGGGAAAGTATTGAATTTCCAGAACAATAAAGAATAATAAGCGAGAGGCACCTCTCCAAGTAGATGTAGGGCTTCACCAGAGTGGGACAAGGAGCAAAGCACCTACCAGCAGTCAAATGCCACATGTCTCTGTGCTAATTGCAGGAGTTTACCACCAAACATGGGAAATCCATAGTATTTAACTTGGCAAGAGGTGAGGTGATTTAACTGGTATAGCAGAGATGTGGTTGGGCAGTATAAATCAACAGGCCACAAATTACACAGGAAATTTGGGTCTAGCTTTCAGGGTTGAGGAAGGTGGGAAGATGAAGGAATTAAAACCTGATACCATTAAAATACTGCTTCAGGGTAGAGACGACCTTGCTGTAATGCTTCTTGGGTTTCAAGATGCCATATAAAAAGGTCAGGAATACACAGCAAGTCACCCTTTTCCAAGAGCTATCTGGTGACACAAAGAGCAAATTTGGAGCAGGCAAGATGATGGGACTTGCATAATGAAAGACATGGGAGTAATCCCAGTTCTTTGGATGAAAATAAAATTATACTGAGTTAGGATGATTTGGGTATGATGAGGTCATCTAGCCCATCACCTGCTCTTTAGCTGGGCTTCTTTCTAACAGAAGTATTGCTTGGATGAGGGCAACTCATGGACAGTGTAAAGGTACATTTAGAGTCTTCTGTATGAGCTTTGTTATTACCAGGAAAACTTTGGTCTATTAGAAATAGGAGCTTTACCTATTTCTAAAATTGGACTTGCTATCTTCAGACTTCTGCAAGTTCACCATTTTAGGCTAAGAAGGAATCACTATGATCACCCAAATAAGATTTTGTAAAGCAGAGGTTGAAAACCCAGTAAGGTCAGCAAGGAGGTGTAGAGTATCTCCTTTGGAAAGACATTCAGTTTCATTTAAAGATTCCACAGAACTGAAAATATTTCACTCCAGATGAATGGAAAAAATGCATACCGAGTTTCTGGTCAGAATTTGTTTAGCTATTTGCTTTTTTTTGTTTGTTTGTTTGTTTGCTTGATTGTTTTTCTTCTAGAATATTTATCTTTCCATCTAGTCCGTAAAGCTATTAAGTCTAAACTGAATTTCCAACTGCCTTGTGATTTGATTAAGTTGAGCTAATTCTCATCAGATGATATGAAACAATCTGGTCCAACTTCTTCAGATACCTTGGAAGTTGCAAACTGATCTCTACCTACTTGCATCTGCCTAGGATCCCTTCTGATAATTCAGATCATCTGTGTTGCCTTTAGGGACTGATCCAAATTCTGCTAAACCAGCATAAAGGCTTCCCTTGATCTAATAGGCTTTGGACCAGCCTCCAAAACAGCAGGTCATATATCTGATTAAAGGTAAAATGTTTGGCTAGATGCCTACAAAATGCATGGTGATACAAGCTGGGGATAATCAGAAGACAAATTTTGTGTATATGCAAAGTACTGGTGCCCTTGATAAAATGTTTGTGCTTGACATAATTTTTGGATGAGGCTTGGAAACGGCAGGCTCAAGCTACTTTTCACATGGAAATACCTTGCAGGCAGTAAAGAGCAGATGGAAAAGATCAGCATAAAGGGAATGAAGTGCTCCTCATGCTACAAACCCCAGGATCTGTGGATGTAAGCTACTGCCACTTTGTTATTAAGTGTTTGCACCTAAACAGGTATCCTCACAACACAGGAAAACATTTTCCTAGAGGATGAGGCCATCTTGAGTAGAGCATATTGAGTTGTCACCTGAACTCATTTAGGGAACATCTCTGGCCAATCTGCTGGTCCTCCCTCAGGAGGTGCTGCATTCCTTTTCCTCCCTGAAAACAAGCATAACACCAAGAGTAGGATGGTCCATTCGTCTGAGCAGCAGGATACAGTGAAGGCAACCTGGTACCTGGCTGGTGTCTAAGGGAGATCATTCTCCCACCAACATCAGTAAGATTCAGATCAAACCGGGGACACCAAGCAGGGTGTCCTTCCCCATCTCCTTCATCAGCACAGGTCAGTAGAGCACCCAGATTTCACCTGAGAAGGGATCTCTTTAACCATGTTCCAGCTGCAGGCAGCCCTGAGCATCTTCAGCCATCAAAGTGCCTCAGAAGCAACCACATACCAAAAAGGTCTGAGTACAAGGATTTTAGGGCATCAACAGAATTTAAGACCTACCAGTTAAATAAAAGCTCCTCTGTAAATGCCCATACACTGCAGCACCATCCCTGCCACCTGTCCTCAGACTGAACACTACCCTGTCCCATGTTCTCCTGTGGTACCTTGATGGTGGTGTCTGCCATGAATGAGGAGAGCAAACAATGCTGTGTGCTCAGGCAGGCACCCAAGCACACGGGGAGATTAATGGTTTTGGTCACCCTAGCTGTACAATGCCATGAGGACTCACACCTGGTGATGCTGCAATGAAGGCTGCACCTTCAGAAGCTGCAGGACTGAAACCACAAAGGAATTCAACCAAGAGAGCATCAGGACAGAAGGAAATTGTGATGGAATACAGAAAAGGTCTGTCTGCACCGCAGCACTTGGTCCATGTTTTTGGCAGGGTCCTTTGTATCGGTAGCAGTGCCTAATCACTAAACAGATGGGCTGAAAAATCACTTGGTGATATAGATGAGCTGAGAAGAGAAGCATATTTTTAAACCAAGGTATAAGATGTTCATTCATGGAGTCTTTCCAGGACGATGTGTTTTTTGGGGCCCAGCTGACCACACAATTCTGCCTCCCTATTCCTAATGTACATTTCCCCTGCAAAGCTTATGTGGCTGTCACAAAATTCTCCAGCCTGCTCCTCCACCATGGCAGAAGATGGCACAGGGTGGGTAGTTGCCTTCCCCATCATGTCATCTCATAGAAAGGGGATGTTCTGACAGTGAAAATGATTCTACATCATTGGTTTTGCCCATTATTTGTTGGCTAGAGGTTTGAATTTTTCATGCACTCAACCAGCACAGACTTATTAAACTTTTTCAAGTAGAAAAGTATAGTTTATACTTGGTGGCACTGCAAGTTTCTGACCTGTCTAATTTTATGGCACATTCCAACAGCCCCAGATAATTCAAGGATAAAAGAGTTATTGCTTTTGATAATGATGCCAATTTGAAAATCTTTAGTCCAGTGTTTCAACTATAAGTGTCCAAAGTCCTACTTGCTATATTTCCCTTTCTTTCCCCTACTGTCTCCTTCTTTCACTCTTTTATTTATTATGCTCCCAGCCATAATCAAGCTCCCCATTGTGCAAAATGCAGAAAAAAAACCCAAAACAAAAGAAAAAATAAAATAAAATTTTAAAAATAAAAAAAAAAACAAGGAAAGACAAGCTCCAGAAGAATGAGGTAACTCACCTTGGGTTGCTCCAGGGCTTGAGACCAAAACATCTCTGAACTTCTGCACCTTTCACCTACAAAACCCTTTCTCTTGAACCAGTCCTGGAGCAATCTCATCTCTCAGGAATGCATCTTTCTTAGAAGCACAAGATGGATAAGCCACTGGGAACATGCTGTTTGGGAGAACAAGGAGACTAGGGAGTTCTGAGCAAAGCTGGAACAGCCAGTGTTTCACAGTGACGTTGTTCTCCCCTTTAATCTATTTACTGATTTCTCAAAAAAAAACCCAAAAAAAAAAAGGTCTATTTTTTTAATCCTCGTCCTGCAGCTTCTTATCCAACACTGCAGGCTTTCAGCTTTGTGCTTTTTCTGATTATCCTGTCATCTCCACATGCTGCTGCAGGAACAGCCAGATGGGACTGTGCACTGGTAGTGACTTGTAACCATAGTGTTCCCAAACAAAAAATGATAAAACACCTGAGGAATAACGAGTCTGTCTGGTATTTCTGTCATTCCAGCTCCCATTCAGTGTGGTGTAGGTGCTGAATCCAATATCACAGATGCTTCTTGCCTTTTTTTCATGTGTGTAGTATGCTGAAGCAGTTGATATTTGACTTCCTTGAGCCCCACTAATTAACTCTTGCTGCATCTCAGGTGATGGTGACAGCAAGTATAGGAATGTATCAGTTAGATACACAAGACAAGTAGTTATGGGCTCTGACTGTCCTAGAAAAAGTGGTTGATTTTCATTTCTTTGCATGCCCATAGCCCCCAGCCATAGTCCCTGAGACCTGGGCTCCCTCCATGTGGGCACTGAAATGAGATCTGGAGCAAAGCTCAGTTGCTTCGAGCACCTACTCTCATCAAAGCAGAGATGCTGGAACCTGCCAGGAGTGAAGATCTGAACTGCCCACAGAGAAAACACTCTCACATGCATTTAATCAGAGACAGAGCTTAATTCAACTAGTGTGGGCACCTCAGTTCAAGTGATTTTGGGTAGCTTTAGGCCAAAGTCCTTTTTTTCTTTTTCACTGTGTGCAATGAATCTGGACACTGAGACTTTCTGTGTTTTTATGATGGTCAGATTCCTAACATCTCTGCCCACCCAGGGAAGGTATGCTTTACATACCAGTCTTCTGCAAAGTGAAACATCCTGCCAGTAAAAGTCTGGCAGATGACTCCATTGTTGGTGCAGCCCAGCCCTCCCACTTGTCTGGGAGCACAGAAAACCTGAGTGGAGCTTTCACCCTCAAGAGAAAACATGCAATGCTAAATCATCTCCTAGACAAGGAGACAGAGAACAGATGCTGTTAGCTTAAGAAGGGAGTACACAAAGATTTATTAGGTATATCAGGAAAGCCTGAGTGCAGGATCACCTTATCAATAATCAAACCCACTGCCTGTAGACTCTGATCTACTCCTCACCTTCTGCTGCAGCATTTCACATGCAAAGCTTAGGAAAACCGTGTCCTGAAGAAGACACATAATACTCAAAGCTTCAGGAGATGATACCATATCAGAGAAGAGTATGCCAAAGCCTGAAACAAGGGCAGATACTGTATAACTATCTGGGGACATGGAAGGAATGACACTGCAAATGTCCAACATGAAAAGAGTGTGTATATTGCCTCAGAATAAACAGAGGTTATCATGTGCTCAAATCAACAGAGAGAGGATGGAGTATGTCCCATTTGCAAAAGAAATAGAGATATGTGTATTATTTACAGGTGAGTCTTAAACTGCAGGTTCCCTAGCAGGCACCCTCTTATTCCACAAAAGAAAAATCCTTTTTATTTGAACTTCATGAAATATCAAGTAGGCTGTTATTGATTCTTTTTGCTTAGAGGAGCAATGTCACACGGCAGTGTCCAGAAGCATGAGGTATCTGCCGGCTGAGTCATGGTGCTAAGAGCTAGGGCTAACCACTTTAACATGTGCTGAAGGTATCTTCTTCCACCAGCAGCTCTTCTTGCAGCTTTCTCTGTTTGCTTAAGGTCTTTTGGATAGCACTGAAGTGACCTTCAGCGGCTGTCTGGCAGCTTTTCTGCCATGACATCAAGCAAGTGCTTTGAATTCTTCCTGATTTCTGATTTGCAGAATAAGAGCCTTAAAATTCTATGGAGCTGTTGTGAGTTAATGTGTTTGAGGTACTCACATGTTAGGATTGTGGATCACAAAGGCAACTTAGAATCACAGAATCATAGAATGGTCTGGGCTGGGAGGGACCTCAAAGCTCATCCAGTCCCAACCCCCCTGCCATCAGCAGGGACACCTTCCACTAGACCAGGTTGCTCAAAGCCTCATCCAACCTGGCCCAGAACACTTCCAGGGAGGAGCAGCCACAGCTTCTCTGGGCAGCCTGGGCCAGGGTCTCACCACCCTCACAATAAAGAATTTCTTCCTAAAAGTAGAACTTGACTCAGGGGAAGAGAAACATCCTTAGATTTTGAAGAAATGTTACCATGAATACACACAGTAAAGCAAAGGGGTCAACAAACCCACATGACAAACATCCAATAAATATTAGAGAATAGCAGGTACTTTTGCAGAAACAGAAACCAATTCATAGGCAAGCAGACAGGCTAAACTGACAAGCTGAGATAAACTCAATGCAGAATTTGACCCACTTTGATCACAATCCAAGGAAGACTTTTATCAGATGTGTTTAAACAAATCCCTTTTGCTATTTCTGACTTGTGTCAAGGGAAAAATATATTTTGCCCCTGCAAGAAAAATCTTACATTTTCTTCTAAACTCACCAGTAAATCAAGAAGAGCCAAAGACCTCAGTTGGTGGCTGCTAGTCTTCATTCTCTTTGCTAAGCTGAGAGCTGCCTATGGTCCCACTGATTCCAACAGGGCAGCACCAGCACCCACAAGCCAAGGACTTATCTTGCTCAGCAACAGATTTCAAGTTATTTTGATATAAAATCAGTCCCATGATAGATTGTGACACCCTCAGACCCTGGCATGAAGTTGAGAAGGGCCAGACCTGTTGCAGTGCTAGCTCCATGCCAGAACAGAAGTCCTGTGAGTTCAAGGAGCCCAAAAGATCAAGATGCAAAACCCAGACCCAAACCACCCTGTTACTTCTTGCCTTCCTCAGTGGAGACTCACTCAGTGGAGTGTAGGGGATGTGGGAATGAAAGGAATCATCTTTGCAGATGTAATGAATTTCTCCAGGCAGCAGAGCTTGTGGCTGTAAAGAGGTCTTCAGATACCAGCCCTGAAATAATCACCAACAAAAAGCAGAAGGGGAAGAGCAACAGGACACCTCTGCCATGTATTAGCACAAAGTCATGACCGTGGTCACAACCACATGCCCTGACCTCACATAGGTGAGGGCCACATTCATCCCACCCTCTGTCATTCAGAGGACATGATTATTGACACTAATGCTCTACCTTCAGGATTTCCAAGGTTATCCCCAACTCCTGTTTTCCCATTCATCCCCTGCTAGATACACTCAGATGCAAAACAGTCTTCTGCAGAGTGTGATTTTATAAGAGCCAGCCACTACACTTAAGCAAACTTTTCTTTGCCTCTCTCTTAAGTTCACAGCTATAAATAGGGTCTTTCATAAGATGGTGCCTGCAGAAGAAGTTCTGGCACAAAGAGTTTTGAACAGTTTGAATGAGCAGGGTTTGATGGGAAGCCCACTGCCTGCCTGGTTTGGCAAACTCCTCAAACCTGTTTGGCTTTAAACATCCAGCGAGCCAGCAGAATGAACTGTTAGCCTGGCTGAGACCATTTCAGCTTATTTCATAAGTGACTTAGACAGATGTTTAAAGGATTTATGTAAGGTTGGCTGAAGTCAAACACAGGTGTAAGAGATGAAAGGGGAATGGGAAAAATGCAGTGTGATGATCATTTTTCCATTTCTGTAATATTTTTTTTCCCCTGGCTGTTGATTCTAGTGCCCTTTCCATGCAATGTCTGTGCTATGAGTCACTGAGAAAAAAAAACCAAAAACCAACAAAACTATTTTTATTTACTACCAGTAAGGAATGAGGTTTTACACAAAGCTGTGCTGTAGCTGTGCTCTCTTCTCCTGTTTCAGCTATCCAGTTTACTTTTGCTCTACTTGAGCTGCTTTTTGCTCACTAGATGTGCTGAGCAGACATTGCCACTCTGAGGAAGGGGAGAAAATGAATGGTGTAGAAATTCACTGCAGTCTGCTCTTTATTTGCCTTTCTCCACATGTAGTACATGAGTTTCATGCATGCCTGTGCCAGCCTGGCTTCTGGATGTCTTTGGTGGTTTTAACACAAGCCCTCACCTCTTGTCGTGTGGTTCTTGTGCTCAGACCAAGGTGAGTCAACACAAAGCAGCTGTGTTGTGGTCCTCTAGGAGCCTTCACCAGACAAGCATCATTTGTAGCTTTCCACCAGGGCACTGCACGTGAATTTTGTCCTTGGAAATTAGGACTTTGCATCAGGTCCTCTGACCCAACCCCAAACACTTGGCACCTACCGCTGGGAAAGTCTGGTGGAGAGGGATAGAGAGGAAAGAGTGGTTGGATCCCTGGGATGGGCCAAAGAGGGTGCCCAAGAGCATCCCTCTCCAAAGCAGCGTGTGTCCCCAAGCTGCTGGAGCCTGTTCAAGCAGCAGCTGTAAGATAAACACAGCCCAACCCATTGCTTCTCCAAACAATGTACCGCATCTCATCCCAGCCTGCTAATGGCCACCCGAGTCAACAGAGGGGCTTTCTGTTGACTTTAAAGTTGCCTTGGGATTAGGCCTTAAAATAGCACCCACAAATACCCTGTAAGCATCTGTGATCCCATCTGAAAAACAATTACTCCCTCCCGCCTCTCCAAGGGTGTGAGCCAGTGCTCCTTGGCGTGTTTCAGACACATCCTGGGCACAGTTCAGGTCTGTAGCCCTGAAGTGGTGATGGATATTTCTAGGAGGTATTTTAGTGTCTCATCTGTCAAACCATAATCAGAAGGCAAAGGCAAACCCCTGGGGTACACCCTTCCCCAGGTGAGATTTTGAAATGTGTTAGTTGGGAGCACTGAGAAGGTGCCTTTAGCCCTGGATGGCCAAGGGATGGTGCATGCCTTGTTGCAACCCCTGTTCATCTATCTCCCCTTTGCATTTTGCATTTGCATCTTCATAGAAAAACCCTTTTTGTGATGGTGCAAAGTACAATGAGGGAGACAGAGAGGACATTGGTTCTGGAAATATTTGCAGGAGAAGCAAGAAGGGCAGAAACGTAGCTTGTGGGCAAATCCCCAGTGATTGTTCCCCCTTGTTAATTAGAGACTCATTACCTGCCCAAACCCTGCAAGTGAAGGCAGAGCAGCCCCATCCACCCACCACAGATGGCAGGAAGGGACACGAGGCACGGGCTGAGGCTCGGCAGCCTGTTGAAGGTCGTCGGTGGAGGCGGCGGCACAGCCAGGAGCTGAGCTCACATCTCCCGGCTCCCCAGCCAGTCCCCGACCCACAGGGCCATTTTTTCCTCTCCGTTCTGCCTCATTAGCACCAGTAAGCACTTCTGTCATCAGGGACACGCACACTCTGGTGGGGAGTGTAACAGAAATGCCTATTAATAAATGATATAATACTTTCCAGTTTCCAAGGCTTTCTGTGGCGTTCGCTCAGCAGCCCTGGCTGAGTCAGGCTCTTTTATTTACACCCTCAGCCCTGCCAAACCTGTTGTTTGCCATCGCCTGGGCTTGCCCAGAGACATACCCGGCTGCTGAAGGATTACCTTGAGCTGGCCATGCACCCAGCCCTGGATGAGGATCAGGGAGCCAGCGATGCCAGTGGTGTGGCAGGCATGGAAGGAGGGGGAGACGTTGGGGAAGGGTCCCTGGGCTGTGCCATTCAGCGTGGGATGAGAGGAGAGGGGCAGCTTTATAACAAATGTTTCGTATTAGCCCTCAAAGCCTCCAGCCCTGGGCTGGGGTTCCATCTAGGAGCACGGAGATGTGGTGGGCACTTGCCTGGCGCGCCTCAGAGTTATTGCTTCATTCTCCTCGCAACAATGTCGCACAACGGGATGTGTTTTATGAGGACGTTAATCCACACAGCAATGGCCTTAATGCATCTCACCACCCGAGGTGTCTATTAGCTGCCTCTCTAACACATACCCCAGTGGGTTTTATTGCTATTGCAGCATAAATCCTGGGGTTTAGAACCTTTTAAAAACTCTCCTGTTAAGCTCTACCCTTCCAGGTCCCAATCCAGAGGATGGTGGAAAAAAAACCCAAACCCCCTCACACTTACCCCATCTCTCAGTTGACACAGGAGTTTGCTGAGGCTTTGGAGACACCAGAGCTATTTCCCATAGGAAAGAAATTATAACAAAGGGATTAAATATGTCATTCCTTCTTTTTAATTCATGCTGCAGCTATTCAGATGCTCAGTGCAATGCATTTATGTTGGCTGCCAGGACACCTCGTGCAACATCTAAGACCTTTCTGCCATAAACCCCTGAGTTGCTGTCACCTTTTGCACCCCTGAAAGTCAGCTGGGAGCTGCTCCCCTCCTCTCTAGTGCTTGCTGAGTATATTCCTATGAGGAGAGGGTTAAGCAGGGAGGGAAAGGGTGCTTTGCTGTCAGGAGGTATTTGTATGGAAACAGGCTGAAGGAGTTGGGGCTGTTCAGCCTGGAGAAGAGAAGGCTCCGGGGAGACCTTCTAGCAGCCTTCCAGTACCTGAAGGGGCTCCAGGAAGGCTGGGGAGGGACTTTGGCCAGGGCAGGTAATAACAGAACAAGGAGTGATGATTATAAACTGGATAAGAGTAGACTTAGATGAGATGTGAGGAAGAAATTCTTTGCTGTGAGGGTGGTCAGACACTGGCCCAGGTTGCCCAGAGAAGCTGTGGCTGCTCCTCCCTGGAAGTGTTGAAGGCCAGGTTGGATGAGGCTTTGAGCAAGCTGGCCTAGTGGAAGGTGTCCCTGCTGATGGCAGGGGGGTTGGAACTGAATGATCTTGAAGGTCCCTTCCAACCCAGACCTTTCTGTGATTCTATGATACTGTCAAGCCAGAATAAAGAGTAAAAACACCAAAGCAAATGTCTTGGGTGTTGAAACAGTGATGAAAATCATCAGGAGCTCTCACCTGGTCTGTGTGCCCTCTGTATGGTATCTATGGCATCATTGTGCCCCAGAGCCACCTCGCTGTAGCACAGGGGTCCAAGTCATGACTCTACTTTTTAGTTGCAACTGTGAAAGTCCACCTGAGAACTGCCTCCCCAATCTGTTTCTAATCCTTTATAGTTTTTCACCAAAATCCCTTCATCCACTTGGTGTGGACCAGATAGATCCCAGTGTTTGCCATCAAAGTGTCCTTGGGGTTTGTTTTGTTTTCCCCCATGCCCAGCTGTCTCCTTTTGGGAAGATGACACACCATGGCCTTAGGAGATTGCATTCCAGCTCCCTCACACTCTTCCCATGCTTGCCCCTCACCCAGGTCCGTCCCCCCCTTGCTGGAAGAACAACCCAAAGCATTCCTCACACTGCAGACCTCCCCACTGAAAAGTAATTTCCTTGCCAAGGACCAAATTGCATTAACTCATTAAGCCTGCACATCTTGACCCAGCTGCCACTCTTGAAAAGGTCCCCACTTAGCATTTGACAGGAATGTCAGCAATTCAGATGCTTAATGAAACCAGGGAAGGGCTTGTCACTCTAAGCACACTAATGGCTAAATGCCCTGTCCCTCTGCACCCCGGCCAATGCCACCACACAGGATGCTGTCATCTCCCTACAGTGGACAGCAACAGTGGCACCAGCCACATAGCAAAGGCTAATTTGGAGATATGGATGAAAGACTTGGTGTTAAGATGGTGGTCTTGGAGAATTTGACTAGTAGGGTCCATTCTGCCCTGGACTCCCCAGATGAGCAAGACAGCCTTGTGAGACCTTGCCATAATGCTAACACTAACAACAGTGGTACCAGAGATGATAACAGTTTGCTTTGACTCATCTATGACAAACACTGCCATTAGTTCTTTGCAATCCTTTGTCATGCTGAAGGAAAGCTTTAAGAAACAAAATGGTTACCCATTAAACAAATCAGCTGGCAACCCTGACAGCAGAGGCTTCTGCCTGGGACAGGCATTAACTCTTATCCCGATGTTTACCTTTAGGCTTGTGGCCACTTGGCTCAGAGAGGCCAACTCAAATTGTCAGAAAGCCATAAATTTTAGGACGATCTGTTTTTCATGTTTATGAGAACACCACAGCCCCAGATTAAATCTCTCTTGGGCAGTGTCCATAGCAGGATATGGTTTTCTTCCTAGGACTTTCCATTCTGGAAGGACTGGGACTTGGTGTCCACAGCCAGGGTCTCCAAGATTGGCTTTTGGAGGAGGTGGCTAGCAGCCCAGCTAGGGGGTTATGTTTTGTACTACCAGCCCCAGTGCTGACGACCACTGCTAAGGTAATGGCAAGAGATCCCAAATAAGGACATTTTGGAGTAGGAACAAGAGGCAAGACAAACTCACCAGTTCTGGCTTGGATGGCTGACCAAGGAGAAGAGGAGAACTTCCTCTGGCATTTTATTTGAGACTTCTCTAACCTTAATACAAGCACCTTTTCTCTACACAAACACTTACTGGATTTGTCATAGTTAGTTCATGGGGAGCTTTCCTAAGTGTGGAAACTGGATTCAACCAAATAACATCACTTAACTGTCCCCATCAGTTTTAAGAGATATTGTTTGAGGACCCCGTCACACAGAGAGAATGTGAAACACATCTGATGTCTGAAAGCTATCATCAGAGTTTCCTCCAGATGCCAGTAAGCCTGGGTCTGTATTTAACTCTTATTTAACAGTACTCCTGTGGAGATGACTAGTACACATCTTTTCCCATCCATTCTTGAATGGGGTGTAATTGCCAGCATCATGTAGAGATGTCCCACCAGCTTATGAGTACATGCTACAGAGGGAATCTCAGTACAATAATATTCAAGGAATGAGAACATTTCTCCCACTGCTGCCCCTTGGGATACAGAGGAGTCACCATACTAACTGCAATTCTTTTTTGGCTGGAAAAAAAATCCTGAGCAACTGCAAGACAATAGACAGACGGGCCTCGTTGTCTCTCCTCGCTTTCAGGAGACATGTGTGGTAGATATGTGAGGCTTCTCTTGCTGTACATTGAACTGGCAGTGTCACAGAGAGCTGATTTCTCCACTGCTTTGTGTCCAAAGATTAATTTGGAAGCTGAAATCTTACTTTAGCCATGAACAAAAACAATTCTTGAAGGCCAACTTGCTGTACTGCTGGGTTGATGGAGATATTTGTGCTTATCTGTTTTGGTTATCGGAATTACATAGTTTCTCTCTCTGTCATGGAAAACTCATTGACAAAGCAGGAAGGAAATGAAGCTGCAGTTGACTGATGAAGAGCTTTGCATGTCTCTGCTTCCCAGTGTTTCAGTTTTGGTCATTGACCTTGCACAACAACTGGGAAGATGACACTGTCCTGGAATTCAGCTACGGTCTCGCATGAGCTATTTCAACTGGGTGAGTACTTGCAACCCACTCTCAAATGGCCACATCATGCGTGTTGCCCTTCAGTATTTTGCCAAGTTTGCTTAATACAGGCCAGGAAAACTGCAGAGAAAAACAGCTCCAAAGAGCTTGATCCTCCTCAGAAAGTATTGTCTCTGGTTTCTAATGTCAAAAAAAACCCAAACAAAAAACCACCTCCAAGAAGCAGTATAAAAGGAGAAAAGAGTTACTTCCAAAGTCTGGACAAAAAGAAACTTTTGACCTTGGGGTACAATAAAAGCTACTGCAGTATCTTTAACAGAGAGCAAGTTTGTGGAAAGAGGAGCACCAGGGAGGTTGAACTGAGAGTTGGGCTTATCTTTGCAGAAACCTCTTCCACCTGATCTCCTCATCTTTACACCACCTACACTGTTCAATGAGGAGGACATCACAGTTCAAAGATAAATCCTCCACCAGGCCCTGAACAGTGGAAAAAGCAAGGATGTATCTGAATTAAGGAAATTTCTAACCTTCTGCTGCAGGGCAAAGGTCCCATCTTCACCCTCACAGAGCAAATGGTGTCACACCAGCAAAAACACCTGCTCACTAGGAAGTGGAGAAAGAAAGGTCACACAAGAGACGTAGTACTGGTGAGCATGTTCGGGTCTGGTAGTGGTGGGGTATAATGAGACCCTAAACCACACAATCTTAGCAAGAGAAGGGAAGCAGGTGGTTAAACACAAGGATGTAAAGGCAGGCTTGAAGTCACGTTTGCTGTTGTGAAAGACCAACCTGTAAACAGATCCCAAGACTTTCAGGGTGTTCCAGAATCACCCAAATCAAAGGTCATCCCAACAGATCATCAAAGACACTTGGTGCAAAAGTGCCAACGAGGGTGGAATCACCCTTGGTCCATTATGGATAGGTTTGTACCTCTTGCCAAAGCCTGGCTTGGTATCAGGGAGTTGAACCAGGGCATATTTTGGTTCAGGGGTGGTTGTGACTGAAGGAAGCTCTAGCTCAAGCCATTCTGGTTGGAGTTCAGCATCATTTAAAGCCCAGGTTTGGCTGGGCTGTGGTTCAAGAAAAGAAGTCATTGCTCCATCGGGTTGTGCCTCCTGCGGGACGTGGCTGCTCACGCAGTGCCTGGGATCGCATGGGATGTAGGAGTGGATTTTTAGGGCACTTGTCTGTGAAGGAAGGACTGTGCAGTTTTTGTTTAGTCTAGTTATAAATGTCATACGTTATATATCCTTCACCATTTCCTCGTAAGACCACTTCACTAATGGATATCTGCACCAGGAAGCTTTTGTGGCTAGACAGCCAAAATTTTGCCTTCTTCACTTTCAGCCCTTCCTTATAACTCTGTAATTCCTCAGGATTTATGTCATTCCAATATTTGTTTCATTCTCCTCCTGTTGCTCCTAGCCAAGCCAGTGATATTTCATTTATTTTAATCTTTCTTCCAGAACTTCCATTTTTCCAAGCTGAATCTTGGTACCTTTTTTTTTTTCCCCTGATGTTCATCTCATTTGCCAAGGACAGGCTAAGGCAATAGTGCATTATATCCAAACTGAAAATCATTGTATTAGCATAGCCCACTGGGCTAAAAGAAGAACTTGTCTTAAGCAGAGCTGATCATCTGCCTTGCTTTTTAACTTTGATAATAGTGATAATGAAAGAAACCTAAGTCACTAACTTCAACTGCTGGCACCATCTCGTTTCTTTAAAAAGAAAAAAGAAAAAAATAATTAAATTGAGACATTTGGGGGTTTTGATATTGCTGAAATTACTCATATATAAGCACCAGCAGTGTCATGTAACACAGACAAATTAATGTTTTGTGTGGAATGACTAGAAGGTTTTTTTTTTTTCAGGAACACTTAGATCAGTTAGATGTATTCTCTCTGTTACCATTTATAAATTTATAAATTTGTGTATAAAGAATTTAAACTTTGAGTTGTGTTGCCCTGTGTGGAGAGAAACACTTGGCTGAATAAATCTGAGGCAATTACTAACTACTGAGGGAAATTGCTTCATACATCAGCTGATACATCAAGTTATAATTATTCTAATATTAAAGGGAGGGAAAAATAGTTCAGATAGGTGTTCAGCCTTATTAATAAATTATTTTGGAGTATTTCCTACTCCATTTGCATTAACCTTTTTTCAGGGGATAAGATTTCTCTTTGTATTTTTGCTGAAATATTGGCCAATAAACCTATGCTTGCAAAATATTTGGGTGGCTAAAGAGAAGGTAGAAGTCAAATTGTGGTTGTGCTCTTGAGTTTGCATTTTTAAAAAATGCACCAGGTTATTCACAGAATTTGAAGAAATAAACAGTTTGCTAACCTCTCCATAAAATTGTGATTTTCTTTGCATGGCTAATTTTACTCACTGGAATTTATATTTTCTGTAATATATAATTTTTTCTCTAAACAAAATACTCCTACCTAATCTTGACAGTGTTGGGAAAAAAACAAAACCAGATAAAACAGTGTAATGTAGGTCTCCTTTAAGCCACAAAAAAAGTTTTGTAATCCTTTTTAAAAATGTTTTACTTTTTTTTAGCTACTCTATAATCCACTTCTTTTATTTTTTATTAGAAAGAGAGATCAGTCAGGAATGCTCACATCACGTTTCTTAGAATCACCTTACTGGATAGACACTCCTCAGACAACAGACAAGAAAGTGCATCAATTGCCTTTATCTATAACATTAATTAAATTCATTTACTCTCTCTTCTGTATGTAAGATGTGACTTTTGTGCTTATACCTGAATAAACCAGAATAAATATACCAGTTAAGGAGGAAGACCTATTATTTCTACAACAGGTAAAGGAGATGCCTTGGTAGAGAGGTTCTTGATTTCCAGTGCAGAGCTGGGGTCTAGCTGTGGTAGGGGACCTCAGAATTTCCTCTGGTGATGGCTCGGGGTGGGAGATGCATGCACGGCTCCCGAGCGCTGGTTTCCGTGCCTGCCCAAAGCCATGCGTGTGATTTTCCATCTCTTTCACCCTCGGGAACAGAGCCATTTAACATTTTGCTGCAGAAGGTTCCTCAGCCCTTCCCTTCTGACGAAGGAGCCTTATGCACACCCCCTGCCCAGGCCTTGCAAACTTCCCATGGCCCCTTAGCCCAGACCACAATTTCCCCCATCATCCTTCTCACCAACCCACCAGCCGCCTTCTCTCCCCATAGCTCTGTTCCCTTTCATCTCCCGTTTCTCCTCCCTAACTCATGGGCTACCTTTGATTTTCAAACGCTCATATTCCAGTCCCTCCTTCTCTGGTGGAAACTTTAACAAATGCACCAACATCTGCTATAGTTAGTCATCACACTTAATGTACAGGATATTCCAGCTGGCTTCACTCTCCTTTTATTATGTATTGGAAAGAAGTTTCATCTGTGCTCCTCAGGCTTGGCCAGACACACACCCAGACTCACCTCCACGTGCTGTGGATGCAGCTGGGGTGCCACGGGGTGCTTATTGGCCACATGCCCATGGCATCCCTCACCCCCCTGCACCTCAGCTGCTCTTGTCTTTGCCCATACAGCCACAGTGGGACATGCCTGGGCTGTGGAGTCGTTCTCTGAGGAGGTGTGGTGTCCCATGAAGACAGCCTGAGTTCGAGCAGCTGGTGGATAGACAGATACCCACTGCTCAAGCATTTTCATATGGCTGGAGAGATGATCCCTTGCCCTCACTACCTACAGTGTAGCTGCAAATCACCAGCCTCCACGGCAAGACCTCCAGGCTTCTGGTTGTGTATGCAAGTATGTGATGCCTGCAGGGTTTGCAGGCAAATCATTAAAAGCTCATGTTTGCAGGAAATCAGCCCCTTTCCAAATGTGAGGAGCAACCACCCTTCATCCTTGACCCTGGGGAAGGTGCTCAGCTCCTTGGCAGAAGAAGGGAGCTGAAACGATAAAACCCCAGCCCAAAGCCCTCATCTCATGGGAAGCATGAGCCAGAATGACCTCAGACACCATCACATGGGCTTCCTCCACAGCAGATTGAAAATGCAAAGGTTCCACAACTGCGTCATTTGGAGCTGGGGTTGTCTGGAGCATCAGGCAGGTGACAGCAGCTGGGAGGAGAGGGCAAAGCACTGGGTATGGTCCTGGGGGAAAGGAGAGATCTCAAAAAATGAATAAATATCTTCAATTTAAGGAAAAATAAAAAGAAAAAGAAAGAATTTATGAAAAATCTGGTGTTTGGGTGCTAAAATAAAAGTTACCCTTTTTTTTTCCAGCAACTGTTCCTTGGTTTTCTTGCACTGAGGTCTTCATCTGTGTATGTTAAGAGTTGGCAGTCCCTGAATGGCACTGGAGAGCATGAGTTTCGTTCAGAAAGACAGGCTACAAGAAGTTTTCATGAGCTTATTGCATGAAGCAAAAGTAAAAACATGAAAAGAAACCGAAGACTTAAAGACTTCAAGGTGCACATACTGACGTGGTGGCCTGGCTGGAAAGCCAGCAACTGCAGAGCATTGGAATCACATTAATCACATCAGGTGTGCAGGGAAGAAAAACACAACAGAAACACACTGAGGCTGTGAATACCCCAAAACAGGTCTTGTGGCTGATTTCACACATGATCTGTGTCCTCAGGAGTTTCCATTTAATTCCCTTTGCGGGGTGAGTGGTTTATTTGCTTTCCTAGATAAATATGGACCCACGTCATGCACTTGTTCCCCCGACAACACTTTACAAAGGAGCATTTTTCTCAAGTGTTTGATCATCTTCAAAAAAAAAAAGAAAAGAAATAGCAGATGGTTAACACAGTTGTTGGTTTTCTCTAATTGTAGGTGAAATTCCTGGGTGAGGAGGATTCCCAGCTGTTAATGGATTTTCCTCATTTTGGTGTGAAATCAGTAAATGTGGTAACTGTGCTTCTAAACTCTGAGATGTTTATATGCCTCACTTTGGGGTCTTTTGGTAAGTGTTCTTCAGGGTAAATAAAAGTTGCCCTAGGACAAGTATATTTGACATAAGTTCCTGTTAAATTTTTTTTTTTAGTTATATTTCCTTTCATTGCCCAAGGATTCCTCATCTTCTTCAGAGACCAGCAGATTTCATATCAAAAACCAAAGACAAGGGTGATCTAAAAACAGTGTGTTTCTTTACCAGATATAATGAAGCCTGTTGCAGAATGAGCAGACAAGAAATGTGTTGTGGAGTCCATGTGGAGACTGGGCTCATGTCCTGGATCCACGCTGGGCTTTGGGGTGCAAGGGAGGGGTCCTCAGGAGGGTTTTCTTGGCTGAGCTCAGCGTAAGCTGTGCAAAAAGAACCTGGAGGACAGTTGATTTCATTATTTCAGCAGACTGAGACTGTGGGATAACAAAATGATAGAGCTTACCTATGTGATCGATGAGAAAGAAACCCAAGTGGTACCCATTTAAGGTTAAGTTTGGTACTTTCAATTTGAAATATTGACAATAAGTGGAGGAGTCATTCCCTTTAAAGAGAGTGACATCATCATAAATGAAGCTCTTGATGCATTTCATAAATTTCCCTGAAGTTACTGCAGGTGACAGACAATGTCTTCTAGGAAATGGAGGATGTTCAAGGAAGCCGTAAATAACTCCTGCGCTGCTGCAACCACAAAGATTGACTCAATGAAATATAAAAGAATCCAGAGAAATTTGTTGGGAAATGGCTGATTTACCCCTGAAGAATGATAGATCCTCTCAAAAGAGCAGATCTTGAAAGTAGTTGAAACACAATGTCAGAGAAGATCTTCCAAAAGCGAGATTAATTTCCACACAGCTAAAAAGACAGGGGAAAATAAAGAGAACTCCACCAGAGAACACACTCAGAGTTCCCTGAACTCACCTGCCATTGTGAACACTATCTGACATTTTCAATTTGGTAAGTGTTCATCATCCACTTTCTTTTGGAAAATTCAGGAAATTGATTATTCAGGTGCTCTGACAGCAGTGCCTCAGATGTCTGGATGTGCTTCACTTCTGCCACAGACTGCTTTATTTTAAAGCTGGTATCTACAAGCCAATGCAAGGACAGTTTTATTTTTACTTAATTGCATGCTTGAAAATAGGTTACTGTCTAAATGCCAAGTAGCAAAAGTGGATGTATATTTAAAAAATGATCTTCATGTGCTTAGTCTGAGTACCCTATCACTACATAAACTCTGGTAAATGATAAAGCAAATCCCAAACATATGAAGATTTTCAATTGAGACTTCCTTAAAAAAATATGAAACTGATAAATTTTGTGATGTGTTGACATGAATCTGACAAATCATCTGTCGAATTTAGCCTTGCTCCTCTCTAAAAAGAAATTTAAAATCTTACATACAAGGAAGCCATGCTTATTTAAAAAAAAAATGGGTGGAATATTTAGCACTAAATCATAAATTTCTTCTTCTAGTAAAAACAACTGATCAAGGTCTGGAATAGTGGCAAACCCACACAGGTTCAGAGGGGCAGCAACTAGAATGGGCTCAATCTTTTGCTGGTGTGAAAATCAGTGCTGCTGCTCTGCACCAGGCTCTGCCTCCCTCCTGCACTACCATTGTTTGAATGGACATGCTGTAATTTAAGCCAGCATGTTACTGTAATTAAAAAAATACACAAATGACAGAATTTGACTCAAAACCCACCATCCTTCATGGTTTACATTTCCTACAAAGGGAGTTAACTGGTAAGATGTACACATTTATTGGTTTCCTTCTTTGTGCTTTTACAAGTATTTTTCTCTTTGATGATCTAAACCATATGTTGAGGTACTTTGGAGGATTATTTTATCAGTTCCTCTGCAGTATGAGAGAAATACCAGGGCAGAGCCCATAGGTTTGCACACATACACACCACTAAATCACCCCTTGTTCCTGAGCAGCCAAGCTGCCATATTGATAAATAGTCCGTGTCACATTAATTTAATTCTGAATCACTCCGAGACATCATTTTGTTACAAATATAAATTTTGTGGTGTAATGGAATGTGTTAAGCCTTTAACAAATGAACATTTAATGGCCACTCATGAAAAAACATAAATAATCGGAAATAAAATTAGCAGGATTGGTAATGAGCGTATGAAGCAGCGTGGCATGGCCCCACTTCCCCAGGGCAGGGGACAGGTGGGAGCAGCATCCACGTTTTCTCCTTCTCTTTGGTGGCTTTCACTGGGATATAAATGGCTGAACTTGACATACAAAGTGTTAGTCCTTTTTTTTTAATAAACTAAAACTTAAAAAATAATCTGCTGGACCATATTTTTGAAATAACATTGAAAAACACCTGTCCTTCCTTCAGTTCCTCTCTACCTTTATTGTTATTATTTTCATGTTGCCTTTCACTTATTCCCTTCCACGACCAGCTGAACACCATTAACGTCCTCCACTCAGGAAAAAACCTCATTTCCTCATCACCAGTTCTTTACTAGCTTGTGCCTCTGCTGTGTGTCAACATTTGCACAGTGCCAGGAGCAGACAGCATGTATATACTTTTTTCTCTTTTTTTCACCAAACCACCTATATATTATTATTATTATTATTATTATTATTATTATTATTATTATTATTATTATTATTATTATTATTATTATTATTATTATTATTATTATTATTATTATTATTATTATTGTTTAATTAAACTCCTGCAGCCTGTACCTGTTAGAAGCAGCAGCTTTTCAGGCTGCTCCAACCTCAGACTTATCTGCACACCGTATTTTGGGGGAAGCCACAACTTCAGCATGCAGGAATGGGGATCCATTAGTCCCTGGGTCAACTCGAGGGCAAGATGTTAAGCACAAAAGTGTTGCAAGATTAGTGGCAGTCACTGGAAAGAAGTTTTAGTATCTGTGACTACAGGCAGTTTGTGGACTTGAGCCAAAATCCTCTCTTTAAATATCAGAAAGTATCCCTAAAATTGCAAGCCTTTGGAGACCGTGGCACTCCACAAACTGCCAAGAAAAACAACACGTAGTGCATAAATCTGAAACAATCACTTATTCCAGCTATGAAGGGACCAAATGACAAAACACTTACCTAAATGCTTTTTATTTGCTTTAATATTTAGTCAGAAAGGATGTGAAAGCCTTGCTCACTTTGCCTTTACTCTTCTGGATGCTAAAGGCTCCTGCTTGGGAATTCCCACCTCTGGGGTGGTGGGTTAATGAGACTCATTGCTTATAGGGACATGAAAATGGGATATAAAAAGGGATATAAAAGGGGACATAAAATCATTCTGTGTGCTCTTCGGTTTCTTTCTGCTACTTCTCTTTCCTTTGCACCAGGGCTGGGAATTTGCATGTGGCCAAAGTATTTCCTCAGCTTTAGCCTGAAAATATGAATGCAGAGGGGACCCCTCCTCGGTTTTACTTTATAATTATTAAAATTGCAAATCACCTGGGTTCCTCTTCCAGCCTCCATGTGTATGATACCATCCTCCTCTCCATCAGCCTGGCCAGAAAGGTGGTCTTGGTCCTAGTAAAGAGCCCCAGCTGCTGCTCTGTGTTTTCCTTACCTGAGGCACGGGATGGTGATATGTTCTCAAGATCCACTGTAAATCAGCGAATCTCTCTCCCTAGGATTTGCTCACAATTTGCAAATCTGACTTGAAACAATCGCCTTTCCCCCAGGGCACCATATGCAACTTCAATATATTAGTGGCGAAGGAAAATATGCTGTGCTTGGCGTTTACAATTCCCACTCTACTTCACCAGACAGGTGTTTTTGAGGAACAACTCATCTGGCAAGAAGGAGGGTCACTGGGTTGGAGCTTTTTTTTTTCTCCCTCTTATTTTCATTAAGGGGGAAGACTTGCAAACAGCTGGTAGAAGGAATTGCTCGGGGGAACCTTGTCCCCCCACATTAGTGGCTGCAGGGGAGAGGCTCAGGAGAAGAAAGCCATGCTTGCTCAGAAAGGGTCCAGCCAAAATTCCTGATTTTGTATGAAACACTTCCCTGATTATCAAAGGTGACTGGTGAGCTGGACTGCCAAGGCTCTGGCTCTGGAGGGCACCAAGATCTTGCCCTTTCCCTGAAAAAAAAAGCCTTTTTCTGGGACTTTCTCCAGGATGAATACCAACTTTACTGGTCCTGAAACTTGTGACTTGCATTTCTGCCATCCAGCCAGCAATTTCTTCCTTAGAGAGAAAGAAAAAAAAGAAAAGAAAAGAAGAAAAAATAAAAAAATGAAGCTAAACTAAATTAATGCTGTTCTGAGAGCTAAATATGGTCAGGACATCTGTGACCTCCCCCGACTTCACCCTGGCTGAGCGGGGACAATAGCTGCCATGTGCCATCCTTTGTTGTTGAGCCTGGAAAAGATTTCTAATCCCAGAATAACTCACACGTGCACCCATGCACGTAGGCACACACACACTCACACACACATGAGTGCTGCTAAACTTGCATTTCACATCCAAAAGGGAAGAGTTGGCAGCAGGACTGCCCTCTCAGTGTTGGAGGGATGAAAGAGCCCCCCTCTCGCTTCATAAAACCCGTGTGTACACAAGGGTTTTTCTTTCGTCTACAGATGTCCATTTCTAGTGTTACAAGGTGCAAATTCCGAGGTTCAGCAGACGCTGGGAGCTGTGTTCTCGTGTTGAAATGCCGGTATGTGGTCCGCGTGTCTCTGATCTCCAGAGTTTCCTAGCATGACATCTTTCATCATCATCATCAAGTCGGAGGACGTAGATACATGTGGCCACCAGATTCCCTTCCAGCCAGTCAAGACGGGCCATATCCTTTAACTCCCCTTTTTCCCCTGTTATGGGCCATGCTTTAAAGTCGCTCTCACCCGGCTTCGTGGGATACCTGGCCTTGCAGCGCCGAGCCAAAAAAGTCCTGTAAATAAAGGCACATGCCAAAAGGAGGCGGTTGGGGTCCAGCCAGCAATGCTCTAACCTCTCCCTGCCCCTCTTTGAAGGGGACAAGCGAGGGTCACCCCATGAGCTCCCCACTGCTCGGCTCATCTTGCCCAATGTCAGGAAACGGTGGCCTTTTTCTTTCTTTTTTTGGGAGGAAGTGGTTAACTCTTCCTTCGCCGCCCCATGATGGGATTGATTTGCAAATGCACTCTTCAATCAAGAGCAATGCAGCCTGCAGATCTGGTTTGTGTGGGAGGGAAACAGGGCTCGGTGGGAAGCCTGTGGAGAACAGCCACGGTTGCCTGCAGCAGAGGACCCCCTACCCTGGGCACTCCCTGTTAAAGTCATCTTGGCCACCCCACCACTCCTGGGCCCACAGGTGCAGGGTTCCCCGTGTGGGAGATCTCCTGCAAGGTCAATCACTCGCCTTTGGTGGATGTTTCTGAATCACATCAAAGTGGAAGCTGCAGCAAGCGTGCGTCAAGTCAGCTTTGGCAAGTCTCGTTTTTTTTGGGCCCTCCCTTTTTTTTTTTCTCTCTTTTTTTTCCCTTTTTTTCCCTTCCTATGTCACGTTGCTGCTCAGCCTCGCAGAACGTAATTAGAAAATAAGCCATTTATAAAACAAATGTTTCCGGGAGAAACTCCCCTGAACACCCGTGTCATAAAATTATTGAAGGCAGCATCTGAGAGCGTTCGGGATCCAAAATTTCCTCAGGGCTCACCCCTATCCATTATTCTGCCGCTGATTTAACCGGGCAGTGACATTTTACTGGCAGCACCCTCTTCTCCTCCAAAAGAAGTCGGCCTTCTGGCTGTTCTGCTAAGAAACCAACATCCTGCTCCCTTGCTGTCCTCCTCCATCTGCTAAAACCATGGTGGGGAGGTAGTGATCCTCATTTATCTTCTGAGGTGGGCTTTGCTCTCATTCTCCTTCCCAGCACATCCAAGGGGACAGAGAAGGGTGATGGCTCCTTATCCCACGTACCAGCAGCATTTTCAGGGATGACCAAAGTAGCCTGGTTTTCAGAGCTGGGATGTCCCCTCCTTCTAGAAATGCTCACAGCTTCTGCTCAAGGTAAACACTTTTTGGGCTGGAATGTCCTGTATTTCACCCTCCACTGGGATCAGTTTTGCCCAACGACTCAGTTCCCACTGGAGCACCATATAACTCGCCAGACTTTCCAACACATTCAGAACCTACAAAGTGCTTTGAGATCCCTGCCAGCTCCCTTTCTGGTTTTCTGGCGCAGCTCAAGAGGCAGATATTAATCTTAACAGCTATATGCTGGCCGAGCCCTGGTTGCCTAAGAGATTCTCCCTGAATTTATTTATTTGGATTTATACAAAAGAGCATAAAAAGGAACACTCCTCCCAGACTCCAGGCTGCTCACCAGCCATAAATTACAAAAACAACTACAATGAAGCCACCCACAGTACCTCCCGCCCTTGACACGGCTGTTTTCCTCCAACACCCGGCTCCACAGCAGCAACATCCAGCTTCTCTGTACGCCTCAGTGTTCCCACGTGGAGCCATAGACTGTGGGCAGCCCAAGGACTGGCACTTTGGGAAGACCCTGTCTTCATTCCTTCTTCAGATCTGCTGGAGTAGCACTTGTGTGAGAAGAGGAAGAAGCTGTGGATGTGATTTCCAGCAGATAGGATGATCCCCTGGCACTTTTAAAAGTCCACATGGACAAAGCTAGAGTAGCTCAGCTTGTGAATTCACATGGGACAGGGGTGGCCAGAAAGACCTCAAGAGGTCTTCTAATCCCTGCAGGTCTTCTCAACCACCTAGTCTGTCCTGACACGTAGCTAAATAATTTGTTCTTGAAAGCCTCTGGTGATGGAGTTTCCACCGCCTCCCACACAAGGAATCCCAGTTCTCGCCCTTGGAAAATGTTTCCTAAAGTCTGACCTCAATCACCCTTGCCCTTAGCCTAATCACTTATATTCTAGCCCCAGCAGACATGCAGGACTGCTTCCTATCTCCTATATGGTAGGGAAATTCAGAATATTTGAAGGCTGTTATCATGTTTTCCCTCAGTTTTCTCCTCTCTAGACTAAACAACCCCAATTTTTTCAGTGTCTCCTTGCAGGTCATGTTTTCTAGAGCTCTGTTCCTCTTTGTTCTTCTCCTCTGGACCCTCTCCAAGGAGTCCACATCTTTTCTCAAGTGTAGTGCCAAAAGCTGGATTCAATATCCAGCCGAGGTCTTCCTGGGGCTGTGCAGAGCAGATGGAGAACTTTGCAAGTCTTCCGCATAGCGCTGCGAGTCTGATCTCTGTTTTGCTCACAAAAGGCAGAGCACTCCTGACTCCTCTTCAGCTTGTGATAAACTATGTCTTTCCCAAATGCACCCGAGCCTCAGACAGGGTCTCTCCTTATCAGCAGAGTCCTCTCTGATTGAAGGTTATGTGGCCTTGCTTTGCAATTCCTTTTGCTGCTTATGCTGAGTTTTGGCCATTTTAGCAATGTAGAAGCAACCCCTTGAGGTTTGAGTGCCCCAGGGCCACGTTCCTGCCAAGGGGAGGAAGACAGCCTATAGCTCTTTAAGCATAATGTCATGAATTCACGCTCACACCTTCATTTTGCGTCAGAGCTTGAAAGGTTTTGTCCCAAGAAGGTAGGATGACTCCCAGGAATTGTTTCCTTCCGTGGTGCAGCTGTACCCTAATCCCAGAGAGATGTTATGGATGCTATGCTGACTTGTTTTTTGAGGTTGTGCTCATCCAGCCCAAGGTTTCCATACCATGCCAACACATCTTAAGAGGTACCTTCTGCCTTGGGATGTGAAGATCCCTTAGACCCTGCCCTGTCATTCCTTGCAGGCCTGCCCTTGCCTTAGACAGCAGTGAAGGGTAGAAGATAAACAGAGAAAGAAGAAACAATGAGATGGCCACCAGTGGATGGGCACCCTAATCTCCAGGCCCAGATACCATGCAAGTTCCCAACATGTTGTTAGGCTGGGACCAGGAGACAAGATGAGGTTCATGCACTCCCCATGCCAGACTGTGTCACCCTAGGAACTGAGCTGAAGGTGTGACAGGGTGCACCAGCTATAGATGACCATATGGTCTAGAAAATTATCTTATAAAAACAAGTGTCATAGAATCACAGGGTAACTTAGGCTGGAAGGAGCATTGAGAGGTCCCTGATCCAACCTCTGAGCTCAGGTCAGTCTCAGAAACTTCCAAGGACGGAGACTGCACAGCGTCTCCAGGTCACCTGCTCCAGTGGTTGCCTGTCCTCATAATGAAAACATTTTTCTTTATATCCAGAAATTATACTCATGGCTCACACTTGGTCTTTTCTCTCTGTGCATTTGTCCCAGTCCTAGAACTTAGACACACACCTAAATCAATCCTAAGATCTCAGTTACAGCTTTACTGACCCTTCTGCTGCCCCTTTTGTCCAGAGCATAGTCACAAAGTGGGATTTAGTAACAAACTGGAAAGGAAATGGTGCAGGAGTATCCAAGTGACCATGTTAGCAGGAGGATGAAGCAAAGAGAGCATAATGAAGGCAGCAAGTGTGGGACCTCACCCTCAAATGCAGCCTTTGGAGCTGAAGCCACTTTGTTGGTAGGTGTTGGTACAAGTTCTTGCACAATGGAGTCTGGTCCTGGAGAGATTCTTCAGATATTTCAAGAAAAATATATGTCTCAAACAGACATTCAGGCTGAAGTGGAGGCTGCAGGTGGAGTAACACCATTACAGAGATGTTGGATTCATCCCAAACCCCAGGAGCTAAGGTCAGAAAAATCAGAATTAAATTGAAAGGGGAGAGAAATCGAAACCAGCCCGGGGTGTGTTCATTCAGGATATTCTTTCTGTTACTCTGCCCTACAGTCAAGAAATAATGACGCAGTTCTAATTCAAGCATGGTTGTGTTTGTAGCCCTTGATTAGATTCAACTAATTAGATTCAGCAAAGATTTTTCTTTCTCTCTTCTGTTTTCCTTTATGCTCTTTAAAGTTATGGTGTCATTTTGGGTGGGTGAAGGCTGCCAAACAGTTAACAAACTAGCCAGCAAATTCTCTGAGAGATCATCTTATTCTGCCATGTGTTGTTCCCAGTGCGCCAGGGAGGTGAAGCAGGGGCAGAAGCAGCCTTCAGCATTGCCCAGTCCCCTAGGATTATATGTGGACTTAATGATGGACCTAGGAAAACTATGGCTATGACAGTGCAGGAGACGTGGTGAATGGCTTGGGGTTTGGTTGTTTTTGTGGGGTTTTTTTGGTAACACACTTCTATGTTATCTTGTAATCCATTTTTTGTGCCACAGTCCAAGAAGTATGGAGCTGGAAATCCCACTCCTGCTGGATCCAAACACAGAAATCACCTGGCATTGTCAGATGAAGGTTTTACCCTGATGGAAATGAACAAAATGTTGTTCATGAGATAGTAAGGAAAGTGGTCCTGTCATGAGAAAACCTCTTAAACAAGCATGGCTGCACTCTGTATTCAGGAGAAAAGCAAAGTTCAGAAGAAAATAAAACCACCTAAGTGTTTTGCCTTGGCTGATCAAAGACATCTGGAAGTGCAATGGACAGCTTTAGAAGAAAATCCAGTGAGTTGCTGGCACACAAATAAGAAACAACAGATAAAAAGAAGATTAATGCAGAGCAATTTTCTTGGGCTCAGAGATGGCCAGGAAACTACAGAAGACCGGAGAGCAGAGAAGGGATCCACCCTCATGACTGACTCCAACAAAGCCACAAATCTGATCACAAACTGCACCAGCACAGAGCCTGAGGCCAAATGCTCACAAAACTCAAGAGCCCTCACAGGAACTGAACAGCATAGCAAGAGCTCTCCATGCTAGATCCATAATTCAGTGTCCATGGTGGTCATCAGTGTAAAGTAATTACAGGAGGCAGGAACCAGTTGAAGCTACATAAATTGAGCTTCTTGTTCTCACTGGAAGGTGTGATGGCCACAAGGTTTCACCTGTGGACTCACATGAAGAAATGCTAGATTTGCTGAAAGGCTAGTTGAGGTTTTGGAGAATAGAAGCCACCAAGACCTCCAGAGGTAGGAGAGGGGTTGAAAGGATGCAGCCAGCATGGAACAGAAAGGGGAGAGAAATTAGCCTTGCCAAGGAAATTCAGGAGCAGTGATGGCAACTGCAGCATTGGCTCCAGCTCCCTCAGCTGCTGCTTTAAGATGGGAAAAGAGGAGAAGGAAGGGAAGATGTCCACAGAAGTGAAGGGTTGGCACTGATGGGGCTGTGGACTCCCTAGGTTTTATGGCAGCAGGTGTAGCAATGGGGGTCAAGAAATTTGGCCTGATAATGTCTGAGGATTCTTCTTAGATGGACACGAGGCCGAGGTCTGTCCCACCTCTCACAACTGCACCTCTCGCAGATATGAAATGACTTGGCTATCTTTTTATCTCCTGCTAGACACACTTGTGACACAGCTCTGCAGTCACCTGCCTTACAGGCTACCCTGACATCTGTAAGCAGTGTCCTGCCAGCAAGGAGGTCCACGCTATCACCTCTATCAGGCCACAACAGTCACCTTCCCCACCCCTCTGATCCTGCATCTGTGGTGGTCCTCACAGGCTCCCTTTATAACCATTGGAGATAAATCAGCAAATCAAGGGTGCCCTTTTCCCCTTTTCCAGCAGATTTTGGGTGGATGGGGCCCTGGGACCCATTTCTTGCCCATGAACTCCACAGCAAGCCTGAGAGAACTGGATGATCTGGAGGCACCTAAAGTGCTGTGAGATGCAACCAGACATTCATGGATGCTGGTCCACATCCAGGAGCAGAGGAGACGTGTCACAGAAGACACCCAGGTTTAGTGCAGTGCCATGGGTTTGGGGGTGGCCCATACTGCCCTTTCCAGGGCTCTTCCCCTCCTACAGATGAGAGGGACCCATGTCAAATGGTAGGAGACAAGTTCAGGGCAGGAAAAACCCAGTAGGGCCTCTCTTCCTAGGGATGGTCTTTCGTGCCCTTGCTCCTGTGTTGCCCTCTCTCCACAGATGTCACCTTGCCACTAAAATTACCCTTTCTCAGCATAACCTGCCATACCTAAATGAAGTCCAGCTCCCTGAAGCTGTGACACTCCCTCAAACCCCAATCTTTGTTAAAAGCCCATTTTCTGACTCTTGAAGGTGATCTCAGGTTTTCACACCTTATTTGAGAAAACTTTTTAAACATTGAAATTCTGACTTAACCACATGACTCCAAGAAGTGGGACTTAAATATCACAGAGCTTGCAATAAAATCCTGTGAGTTGACAGCTCTGCCCATCTTCAGCCTTTGCTCAGAGCAAGCAAGTTCAGCTCTGCAGTTCCTAAAAATACCCAAAAAATCAAAGAACTCCTCAAGTGTCCTCTAGAGCCAATGTAGAAAATTGTTTTGTCCCTCTGCAAAATATGGACAAGACAGCCCATGTTTCCTCCAGCCTTTGCTCCTCCAGGAAAATACTCTCTGCCAAGGCAGCAGTTGGCACATCGGCACTGGCAAAACCTTCAGCAAGGACCTTGTGTCAACTTGCTCTGAGAAAATGGTCCTGATGAGTATTTTGGCAGAGGGGTGAGTCCATTGTCCTGGGTGATGTTTGCCATGGGTAGGCTTTGAGACATCCTTGATCCCCCTGGATTTTTATCCATCTTATGGTCAGATTAATTAAGCTGCAATGAATTCAAGTGCCAGATAGAGGCCAAAATGCATAAACATATCCACAGCTGGCATGTTGGGACAGAAGGGTCACAGTTCCTAAACGACAGTGGGAGGAAGAGATGAAACTGCTGTTGAAACTGAGCTGATTTTCCCAGAAAGAGCGAGGGGGGGTCCCTCAGCCAGGACCAGCTGCAGGGGGGACAGAATCACCAAATCCCAGAACTGCCTGGATTGGAAAAGCCCTTTAAGCTCATCGAGTCCCATCATGAACCCAACACTGACAAGTCCCCTATGACTAACCCATGTCCCTCAGCACTGTGTCTACACGACTCTTCAATCCCTCCAGGGATGGGGACTCCACCACTGCCCTGGGCAACCCCTTCCAATGCCTCAGAACCCTTTCAGCAAAGAAATTCTTCCTCACATCCAATCTCAACTGCCCTGGGCACAACTTGAGGCCATTTCCTCTTGTCCTGTCCCTTGGTCCTTGGTTGAACAGACCCACCCCCACCTCTCTCCACTCTCCTTTCAGGTATTTGTAGAGAGCCAGAAGGTCTCCCCTCAGCCTCCTTTGCTCCAGACTAAACAACCCCAGTTCCCATGGGTGCTGGCTGGATGAGAGGGTAAACGCAAGCAAGAGGCGTCACGCATTCTTCTCTGCATCCCTCACCTACAGCTGGGCTTGTGGAGGAGGTGGCCAGCTTGCTGCTGAAGGGAAGGGTGTGTTTGTGCAGCGTCCCAGTTCCCGTGTGAGCCTCCTCAGAGCCAAACTACTGTTTGATTAATCAATCGTTCGATCCAGCTCCCTGCCTTCCTCTGCCTGCAACGAGCGTGAGCCGAACAACGCGCAGTCCCGGCCTTCAAGGGCTGGCTCCAGCAGCCCCTGATAGCGCTGTTTATACAGCTTCCCGATGGAAACAATGTGGATTTTATTAAACCATCCCATTAATGTTTCTCCATGTTGTCATTGCAGACTTCAAACGATGATTTATGTTGGCTCGTAGGTCTTTGTCCTCGCAGCCGCACCGCGAGCAGCATCCAAGGACAAAGCGTACTGGGATGGGGCGGTGGGAGTCCTGCTGCTCTCTGCTCCTCCGGTGCCACGTGCTGGGGAACAAAGGGGACCGACAGACAGCCAAGGACAGTGACACAAGCCACATCCCACCTGGGATGGTGTTGCAGTGAGTTGTTGGGCGGTCATGCTGGTGGCTTAAAGGCAGAGCTGCACAGTGCTCTGCTGCAAGGGAGCCGGCACAACTGCGGGCAATATTTTTACCCTATTTGAAGTGGCACAGCTCCTTTTTTCTGAGAAAAATTCTACCTTTTTGTCCCATGCTAGTTTTTAATCCCTAAGGATTACATTTATACTGCCAGGCTGCTTTCCCCCCTATTTGTCCCATTTTTCCACCCCATCATTCTCTGAATGATTTTACTGCAAAAACAATTTTGCTGCCTGGTTACCCATTTTGCATATATGCCAGTTTTCACCTCAGAAGTGAACCAGATAATCCATTCATCAGAGAAAAGCCAGCTATGGAGTCAACAAGCCACAGACAGCCAAGGTACTCACCTTGCATCTCACCACACTTTAGGTGCCTCCAGATCATTCAGTCTTCTCTGTGGAGTTTGGGCAGAAATAGGTGCTCCCAGGGCCCCATCCACTCAACATCTGAACTGTGGTATGGATGGAGCCAGGAGGGGTATATACCCCAGGCAGTTCTCTGTACATGCTTTGGAAGGTGTCAAAAATGCTGCAAAGTCCATTCAAAGTCCATTCAAAGTCTTCAAAGTACTCACCTGCATTGCTCTGGTGCCTACTGGGTCTGATATGGGTGCAGCACTCAGGTTGTGGGAACGAGACATTCCTGAGACACATCTTCCCATCTAAAAAATCCCAAGGTTTTCACTGCCAGGCACCAATTTTGTGTGCAATCACGAGGGCTTTGCTCTCAAAGCTCACTCTGAACATCTTTTAGATTATTTTGGTCACTTTGTCTTCCTGCCAGCGAGCAAAGAGCTTGCTGCCCTCGTGCAAATTGCCTGAAGAGCCTAGCTTGAGATGAGAGCTCTGGGTGGAATGGTCACAAAAATGCATTCAGCAACTGCATGGCCACGTGCAGCTGCTGCAAAATCAGTCGAGGAGGTTTGTAGTGATGCTGCTTTTCATGCACCTGGGACAGTTGAGTGGATCTGCTCCTTATCCTCCCGTTTAAATACAACCCTTGTCCTTGGCTGCAGTCTGGAAATATTTTACCCTGTGGGAAGATCTTTTTTGGGGGGAACCACAGCCATACTAGGTGATGTTGTATAAGAGATTTTGGGGGGAGCTTGTGCAGAATAGCAAAAGTGCAGCTCAGTTTCTTGCATATTTTTGCTTTAAAAATCATCACAAGCTGGAAGCAAAAGGTGGAATTAGACCAAAAAAAAAGTCTCTTATTATCATTCACAGGTACATTTAAGATCCTGCAGCATCAAAAGGCTTTCCTTGCCCAGCTTTAGAAAGCTCATGCCCCTGGGCTATGGTCCTCCTTGTGCTTCTTATTTCTTCTTTGCTGGCCTATTATTCTCCTCAGGCCTTCAGTTTCCCAAGCACATCCTCTGGCCAGCTGGGACTTGACTTTTGTAGCATTGCTAAAAACCTTGGACCAAACCCCAGGAGCTCGTAGCAATGGCCCCACCAGCTCTCCAGGCACCAGCTTGCTGGGATTGGAACATGGTCACCACACATGCCAGGTCACCTTGCAGAGGACAGTCACCAGCACGACTGAGGGACACGTGTCTTCTTCTGGTTGCAAAGAAGGAGGATGCAAACTTTTGCACTAGTAACAACAAAACCAAACAGTCTTCACATTCCTTCCTCCTCAGGAGGAAGACTGCTGTGTCCAGTTCACAGCACCATTTAAAAGACCATTAAATCACCAGATTTCTTACCATTAAATCACCAGATTTCTTACCACCACGGTGGGAAATGCTGGTATGAAAGCCCAAGTCCCAGATGCCTACCTGGACCTAACCATTCTAGAAAGGTGCCTGGGTGAGTTTTGCAGCTGAATCCTTCTCCTGGGCAAGGTGGCAGGAGGTAAGCTGTCCTCCACAGGGTTTTGCAGGGAAATGCTTCTCCTGATCACAGCATGAAGGCTGCCTATATTACTATGGGCTAGTGAAAACCCTAAAAAAAAGGAAAATACAGCTGAAGGGAAGAATATATTGGGAAGGGAATCATATGGCTGGCTGGGAAATGTAGGGCTTTGAAAGAGGATGGGGCGGGACAGGAAGAACATTCCTTTCTCACTACAAACGCCTCGAGCCGCTTGGGAAACATCCGACGAGGCCGCCCGCTCGCACCCTGGGGCCGGCAGCACGGGTCCTGCTCGCCGGCAGATGCTGTGCCTCAGAGCCACAGGCTCATCCCAGACCACCACCATAGACAGAGAGGGATGAGGTGCCCGGAAAGAGACAGCCTGAGCCCCAGATGCTCTGTCTGGAAATGGTCGTGTGTGCTGGGGGCAGGTGGCTGCATGCAGCACCTTGTCTGCAACCACCGGTGCTGGCTCAGAGCTGCCTGCATGGAAAAGGAAGCAGAGAGGGGCTTGTTGCTGTGGGAATGTGTTTTGCAGCTCCACGTGGTGCTCACACACGGGTGCCTTCCCTCTTTCCTGGGAAGATGGGGAGAAGTGTGGTTGCTTTGTGCTTTCACCTCAAATGGGGCTTCACAGACCCTTTCTCATCTTGCTGTGGGGCACAGAGGATTGGGACTGACCATTCCACCACCTTGTTCCTTACCCCCTGCCTCTTCTCTGCCCCACTGTTTAATAGAGTTGTCTATTCTTCCCCAGATTGCTGAATTATTGTCAAAAGGAGGGTTTGTACATACATGAGATTGAAGAATTAAACCCCTCTGCTGCATCTCCATGCTGACAAAGCCATCACTTGGGACATGGAGGCCACCCCAAATGACCAGATGAGAATAACGACTGCTGAGCTAGCCCCAGGCTCCCACGGTCCCTGCATAAGTGGCACAACCCCTTATATTGTCTTCTGTAGACATCCAAGAGAGGGGACCCAGCCCCAAAACTGGTGTCAGGATAGACCCCATCCTGCAGTGGGCTTATTTTTATTCTTATTTACAAAGGCTTAGCTTTTCCTTTTGATAATTATCAACCACGCTGATGTGTTTTGGTTCCCTTTGAAGTCACTTGTGTCTCCGCACATGCTTGCTGCTGCTTTGAGACACGTTTTTGTCCCAAATTGCTGAGGACACCCATGAAGAGTCATGATAGCAGAGAGGCCCCACTGCCTCTTCCCTGGCATGAAACCACATGGAAAATGTCTCTGCTTCTTCCCACATAGGTACTAATTTCCCAACAAGTGCCACCAGCACTTGTCTCCTGCAGATATGATATTAAGTGAGTTCTGCTTGCAGAGGAATTCTTAACGTCTGTTTTTCTCTCCTATCTGAGAGGTATCTGTTTTTCTCTCCTGGCTGATGGCATGATGTTTGGCATTTTTAAATTTGATGTCCCATCTGTGTTTTGCTTTGCAATGCTGAGACTGATGCAATGCAGGGGGTGCAGCCAGCAAACGCACACGCATCTGGGTCCCCACATCACCTCGGTGACACGCAGCACATGTGGCAGAGCAGCCAGGCATGGGGGAAGCACAAAGATACCCCAAGGGGAGCAAAGAGCCTGATTGGGATGGGAGCAAGCTTCCTCAGATCAACACAACTTGGGGCTGGGCAAGGTCCAGCATCCCCAGAGCTCAGCCTTTCCCATGCCTGGAAAAAGCCACCACAGAAGCTGCGACGGCAGCCGGTGGGGATGGAAGCAGAGCACATCCCACCCTTGGCAGGCAACAGGTAGGGAGAAGAATTTTCCCCCTTTATTTTCCCATCCTGACCAGAAAGGAAGAATTTTGGAGCTGGTGGAAGAGGCGTGATAGTTTAAATCAACAGTTTGCTGTTAGCGCTGGAGAAGCCTGCTCTGCACGTTGCCCGGTAAACAAACTGTGCTCTGAGAAAGAAAGGCCTGTTTATAAAAGCTCCTCTTGACATTTGCCTCCTCAAACATAGCAAAGCATGTGCTAGAAATAGATGCATGAACCATCGAGTCTGTTTTGAGTCTCCTCTCTTCACCAACCAAGGAAATCCCTATGTACAAACATTTAAACTGTAACATCTGGAGCTCAGTAATTTTATCTTGAAGATCCACATCAAACAAACCTGCAGCTTCAGCCCAAGAAGATGATATACAAACACTTCCCCAAGGAGACCCCAGTCTTACAACTTGGGTACCAGGAGACTTGTGATTTAAAAGGAAGATAATTCAGCATCTCTTTATCCACGCCTGACAAGTTTGCCTTCGGAGGGCATTAGCGTGAAATTGGCGCTCTTAATCAAAACAGATTTGTCCCAATTATTTGATGCAGGCCTCAAAATACCCATTTGAAAATGTATAACCCAAGGAACCCTCTGCATCATTTGCAGCCAGAACTTTACCCAAGAAATTTCACTTTGGTTACACTTTTTTTTTTCCCTCCTGTACAGTTGAATTACTAAAATAAGCACCCAGCCATATATAGCACAGTACACTGGCACTCACAGCGGTGGGGAATGACTGGATTCAATTTTCCATGGAAGATGACAATTAAAATTGCTTTCTTTGGTATATCCCATCCTTTCTGTTGTTTTTTCTGTGCTCTCCAAGCACAGAGTAAATTTAGGACGCCGAGCTCCTTTGCCTTCAAAATCTCACTTCCAGTTTCCATCTTATTAAAGACATGACTTAACTTTAATGTGTGTAACATAAACAGTATCGTAAAGAGGAAGAATTAAAACAGCATGGGAACATTTGTAGTTTCCAGAGGGGGAAATGGCACAGCTTATTTCCTTTTTGGTTGTTGTTGTTTACCCAGTGGATAAATCTTGGCGTCCCTTCTCCTACCGAATACTTCGCCTGCTTCGCAATAATTGGGAATTCCACATTTTGCAAAGTTATTCTGTTATATCCACAAATAATCCAGCTTGTCAGGTCCATCTTGTACGTCGCAGATAAAGTTGGAGCTGAGTCACTGCAGCCATCTGGAGAAGGTTCATTACTTGTAATTGCGAGCCCCTCTGTTAATGCACCCCATGAGAAAGGAGCTGACAGGCTGCATATTTCTGCAAACTGTTCCCAGAAAGAACCAATTTCCTGACTTCCATGTGGTGTCAATAATATAGGCATGAGATGGAGCAGTGCTTATGAAATATTAAATCTGCTTACAGGACCCAGCTATAAGCAAATTCAGACCACCTGGGAGATGGAGGTTTGCACTGGGTATGTCGAGTTGGGCACTCACCTGGTGTATGAGACCGATGGGCTCTAAGCTACACATTTGGGCTTATTTACCACAAAACTTCCTGACAGTAGTAGAAAGGGGGAGAAAAAGGCAAAGGGTGGAGGGGGTAAAACACATTTCTTCACGTTTTAGGATTCAAACTTTTCAAATCACTGACATTATTAAATTTACTATCACAAGCAGGCAGAGATCTTATTATTCATCATCAAAAAAAAAAAGAAAAAAGAAAAAAAAAAGAAAAAAAGGCTGATATTTCATGGCTTTTGAGTTAGATCATTTTAGTTCATGCCAATGAAAACAAAGCATTAGTGTTTTGATGTTTTAATATAATGATTTAATTCTCTCATTGATATTGGAACCCAGAAACACAACAAACATGAAGACCCCTTCAAAATCCTTGAGTCGGAGCAAAAGCTTTTAAATCACTTCAGCACTCCAAGTGCCCATTTCACAGCGTGTATTTTATGCCAGGGACTTTGCAAAGAAGGGCTCCTTACCATGGCAGAGGTGGGGTCTGATAGCTCCAACCTGCATTCACCAAGCTTGCCTCTGTCAACTGAAAACCATCTGGGCTCTTTTTGCTGGCAAAAGCAGCAGTTCCTTGACCTCAGAGCAGATCTGTTGACTTGAGCTCCAGCGCAGCCTTTTCACTAGTTCATCCCTAATTTTCCACTCTTTGTGTACTGCTCACCAGGAAGCAACCCAGCACCCCTGGACTGGGAGTGGATGGAGACGTGGAGATGTGAGGAGAAAGCAATTTTAATGGCATTAGGCCACCACCTATGTTGTACTCCCCAGTGTTCAGGGCTGGGGATGAGGAGTGGTCTTCATTTTCCCTAGGTGGAAATAAAAGGTTTCCCCCAAGAAAGGTCAAGGGAAGAAGCAGGGGAGAAACAGGTTTCCAGTAGAGCAACACCAACATGCCAGCAAGCCTAAAGGGGACATTTTGCTCTCTGCTGCATAGAAAATAGAGGTAACACATTGCATGGGACTTATCAGCAACACCTTCCAGGAGTAGAAGCTGTTTGAGATGATGGAGATAGGTCCCAGAGGTGGTGGAAGATGGAGGTGCACATGGTACTCTTGGTGCAGATGGAGATGCACATGGTACTCTTGGTACAGATGGAGATGCACATGGTACATGGAGATGCTCTTGGTACACACCAAGAGCTGGCCTACAACAAGCTGGGACACATGGTATGGAGGTGTAGGATCAGGCCAAGCTGGCACCTTTGCACCAGCCATGCCACCTCCACCCCACTCCTGGCGGGTAGGCAGGTGCCCCTTCCCAATGGTGAACTTCTCTGCTGGGGCACCACACAGCACGGGCCATGAAGATTTGGGTGCTTCCCATCTATTTATTTTGTGGGGGGGGGAAAGGGCTATTTTTGGTTTATAGCCTCTTTGCTGCAGCCAGGATCTGTCAGCAGGACATGACGTACGGCGTTGTGTGACGGCTCTGCTCCCTGCGCTCCCCCTCGCACCCCAGGAATGCCTCTTGTTTTCTCTCCTGCGGACCATGTCGGGGCTGAGAGCATCCAGCTGGGCCAGCTTGAGGCACAGGCAAGTCAGGCAGCTGCCCAAAACAGCCTGGGCCTCCCTGTCTGTGCCAGAGTCCTGCAAGACTGGTGGGCTCCTGCCACCAAGGGAGAGCTGGGGAGGTGCATGCATGGTTGCCTGCACCACCACCTTATTGAGATCTTCTCCCGCTCCCCATCCTTGCCCTGATACTCAGGTTGAGAAGCTCTGAGCTGGATTTGTCCCTTGCCACACTGCTTAGACCTAAAGGTCTGATTCTGCAAGGTGATTTTGGGGGTTTTCTCCTGTGTCCATGTCCTGCACCCTCCATCCATAGGTCACTTCTAGATGCCTACAGCCTCTCAGAGGACAGGTAACTGGCCATTCTGTGTTTGTGGTGATCAAGGCTAGAATCTCTCCCACATCACATAGGCTGAGCCTGGGATTTGATCATATTTTTGGCCTGGTACAGCTGGTGTAGACAGAGGAGGTCTGAGCTGGTGCAGGACTTTGTCCAGCCCCTGTCTCTGGCCATGACAAGCACTGCAGAGGGGCAGGCACCATTGAGGGGCAGGGTTTGGTGGGGCAGTCAGGTCCCCTGGCCTCAAGGCAATACTGCAGTGAGCACCTGCAGCTGTGCAGTCACTGGGATGCTCTTCTTGCTTGTCTCATCCCTGGGTTTCCATGGAGAAACTGATGACCTCATCCTAGACCTGCGGAGAATAGGACTTCACAGAATCTCATAATGGCCTGGATTGGAAAAGCCCTTTAAGCTCATCAAGTCCAATCATGAACCCAACACTGACAAGTCCCCCACTAACCCATGTCCCTCAGCACTGTGTCTACACGACTCTTCAATCCCTCCAGGGATGGGGACTCCACCACTGCCCTGGGCAACCCCTTCCAATGCCTCAGAACCCTTTCAGCACAGGAATGCTTCCTCACATCCCATCTCAACTGCCCTGGGCACAACTGGAGGCCATTTCCTCTTGACTTATCACTTGTTCCTTGGTTGAACAGACCCACCCCCACCTCTCTGCACCCTCCTTGCAGGGACTTGGACAGAGCCAGAAGGTCTCCCCTCAGCCTCCTTTTCTCCAGGCTCAGCACCCCCAGTTCCCTCAGCCGGGAACTCAGCACACTTGTGCTCCAGACCCTTCCCCAGCTCCGTTCCCTTCTCTGGACACAGTCCAACTTGTTGGGATTTATCCATTGAAGTCTTCACTCTTTCACATCTGCAACATTGACCACTTCAATCTGGATGGCTGAAGAGCCACCAAAAACTGGTTTTGTGTCCTTACTTACCTTCACCCTCTTGCCACCGCATTTTCCCAGCAGGACACAAGTGATGGTCCCAGCCCTGCCTACACACCCTTGGCTGCCTGCCTGCCTTGCATGGCTGCCTCTGCCCAGCCCCACTGCAGGCAGCTCAGATCCATGCCCTTCTGCACAGGCAGCACCAAATTGCACCCAGGCTGGTGAGGTCCCCTGTGAAACAGAGTTATATCTGCTCAGGACCATCACTGGTGCCTGAAGCCTGGGAGAGGTGCATCGAACTCATGGACAAAGTCTTTCCCGGATTGTATCAAGCTGAAGATGGAAACACAGGAGCACATTTTTCTCTCCTTTTGTGTTTTTAACATCAAAAAGACATGTACAAAGTTGCTTTTACCTGCTGGGGAAGACCTGCCCATGGTGTACATCACCTTCTGTGGGTGTGCAGTGCCAGTTTCCTACCTGCTGCTGGTCACTGGAGGACCTGAGCCTCTGATTCCCACATCTCCAAATCTCCAAGAGAAGGTTCAACCATGTTTACATTTAATTGCAGATGCCACACTCTGGCAATATCTAAGGTTTCATGCTTCTCATGCAATGGATGTCCTGCACTACCCAAACAAGATGAATTAAAAATGTTAATAAAATAAAACGAGAAAGGTCCTTTGTGTTCCTCAAAATAATAACTTTAAAAAAGGCTCTGGTTCAATAAAGGATGGAGTTTGTTGCTCCAAAGATTCATAGTTGGGGCCTGTTTTAAGGAAGGTTCATCCCAGCTGTTTCTACTCTAATACCACATTCCATGCCCATCAATGGTCGTTCACGTGTCCACATTTCCACAGACAACTGTCCAAGCACAGCCCAACAAGTTGCCTTGAGCTCAGCTGGCCAAACAAGCACTCTGTGGTTAGGTGAGCCCTGGTCAGCTTCCAGGACACCTACCAGTCTCAGGAGCTTCATTTCACACCTTCAGTTCTCCCAGCAAAGACTCAACACCACAACATCCATGGGGTCAGCAGCCATGGAGGGCTACCACGACCTACAATAGGATTAGCAGTCTGGTGGAGGGATGAAGGACTGTGTAGCCCCATGCTCCTGTTACTCCTATTGTAAAGGAGAAAGAGGCTAAGAAAGCAGTGCTGGCTCACAGAAGGTACAAAGGTTTGTGCCTGAGTTTGTCCCTGAGTATCCAAAGAAGCTCAGTCCAGGGCAGAACCTCTCCTCTGAAGACAGGCTGCCCTGAGCACTGCGGCATCTCATTGATATCAGTAATTTATTATGCAGCTGGGTGTCCCCTTCTTGCACCAATGGAGCAGGGATGTATTTTGGCAGAGGGTTTATGACATCTCCAACTGCTCTGCCTGGCTGTCCATCTCAGCTCCAGCTTTGAGACCTCCCAAGTCCCTCCATTCTGGCCCAGTTCTACCTGTTGCTGAGTGTAGAAGTGCAGACAAAAGCAGGGACATGCAACACCAAATCTCACCAGTCATTTGTCACCTCAGCAAGAAGAGCTTGGTAACAGGCTGTTATCTTTAGCAGAAAGAAGCAGCAGAAAGGAGACACCAGAGCTAGTTCATCAACCCCAGGTCACCTCTCTGGCTGGTGCTGTTATCAGTTACCCATGTCTGCAGCTCTCCAGGTGCTCAGGGAACAGAGATACTCCTCACCATCTGCAGATCATCTTACCTACCCACTGAAAACCAGAGTTAGCTGGGTGCTGCTGCCCATCAGTGCTTGCCAAGGCTTTTGCAAACCCAGGCTTGAGCTTGGGCGTGAGCCACCTCCCCTTAACCGTGCTCATTTACCCCAAAAACATGCCTGCTCTCTGTCTACCCTCCCAGCGTGGACAACATGTTGCATCACCCTCAGCCTTCACCTTCTGGTTGTTTCTGATGGATTGTGGTGACCTTTTCAACACATTTCTTGGGGTATTATAAAGCTTTATCTGAATGGGCCTCTTGCAAAATAAAACCAGCAGAAACCAAAACAATTTGGGTAATGATGGCCTTTTGGTCCAGTTTATCCTCCACCAAAGTCCATAGATGGCAACTCTGAAAGTTTCCCAGACCTTCACAGTAGACCTTGGAACTGTCTCTCTGATTTATGGGTTGTTTCACGACACATGCATTTCTCCTATATAATCCCAGTGTTTTGCTTATAAGCCATATTATAACTGGGAATCAATCTTCTTTATTTGAACCTTTAGGACAGATTCACACATCATTTCACCATTAATTAGAACAGACTCAGCCTCACAGATCTTTCAGGTTTCAAGCCTGGCTGTGGTGTTTTGGTTCTTTGCTGTTGCTCAGCATCACGTGGGGGGAAAAAAAAAACCATCACAGACTTCAGGGCTTTCTGCTGTGGCTTGAAGAAGAACACAGGTTGTTTCATCACTGGTTGGGAGACATGTGTTACAAGGCTCATTAATTCACAACAGTTCTTGTTTTCTCTGCCTTTTTCGTGCTGATCTGATACATTTGTGAAGTCCAGGGTTGTACTGCAAGTGATTAATGCTGCAGTAAAGTCTAATAAACTGAGATTCCAACAAAAAGTGTGAAAAATGTAATCTCTAATGTTCTGAAAGCTCACATATGACAAAACCCATAAATCACCCCAGAAGTAGTCATTATGGTGAGTTACTAACTAGATTATACAGCTGCATTTGTCATAATTTCCCATTACGTAGAGAATAAACCTATCAGCCTGATTTATGGCAGAGGGCTTCACAAGATGGGAACTGGGACCTGTGCTGTTCTGTGGCAAACGAAGAGAAATGTTGTGTCTGCTCAAACCCAGGATGGAAAACACAGGAGGGGAGATCTTCCCTTTTACTCACTGTCATTTCAAGGCACTGATTCAGGGACAATGAGCACACAGAGATGGGGCTTAAACCCATGAGATGGCAAGGAAGAGCATCTACCAACCTGTCCCACCACCATCAGCAGCAGCAGGACTTGCTTTCCATCAGCAGGGAGAAAGGAGAAAATGGGAGGTCTTTTGGGGAGACCAAAGTTGTTCATGGGGAAAGTGAGTGCTTTAGTCATGTTTGGGCATATGTTATCTCCAGACCTCTTATATCCACCAAGCAGTCATGCTTTGAGCAAGGACCTGGGCAGAGCCTGTCCATTTTTATGGAGGAGAGAATGGGAAGGCCTGGCTTGGGGCAAAATTATCAGCTTCAGCCTGTGGAAGAGAATCTGGCCAACTTAAAGAAATGGCCTCATGAACAAGGGTAGGCTGCATTTCTCTGGAGGTCCAGTGTGGTTTCAGACCACTGCAGAGTAAGTTACATCCTCCTACAGTGATCTCCACATCTCCACGCCGTTCTGGATTGCACGAGAGCGTTTGCAGCAATTTGAGATAATTCCCAGGCCCTCTACAAACAGTGAGCTGAAGTGATTTACTAGCAAGTGCAGCTGATGAAGGCAACATCAATGAGGAGACTTGGCAAGCCCAGCTCTGCGCAACCAGAGCCTGCCTGTCTGTGGTGGTACAGCCTGTAATTAGCTAACGCTCATCTGCTAGATGAAGCAAGGATAAATATTGACAAACTCTGCAAGGTTCTCCATTTATTCAGCAGCTGCTGAAAGCACCAGGTGGTTTGGTAGCCTGGTGCATCTGTCTGTCACCACAAGCTGCCTACCCCACTCCTATGATAGCTCTCAGTCAAGAGCACAGAAGAGGTTGCCCATGTCCTCCTCTTCTAATTAAATGTCACAGGGGCTGGTAACACAGACACAAGGCTCAGAGCAGCAGTGCAAACTTCTCCTTGCCTCAATGTACTGTTAGAGATCAGACATGGGAAGCTGCTAACACCTACTTGGAAGGAACTGGAGGACCAAATTTTGCTGCTGGTTTCTTGCAGGACTTTGGGAAGATTGTGTTGGCCTTCTGTGTCTCAGCTCCTCATTTGTAAAATGAGTGCAGGAAAGATTGCTATGTCTGACCCATCCAAATGAACCCACAGCCACCATGTTCAGCTGCTGAGATTCTGTGGAGCACCTCAGAGCATCAGGGAACTGGTTGGTGGTTGGTTTGGGGGTTTTTTTTCAGATGGAGCACCTACAGGCATTCAACCCAAAAGCTCCCCATGATCCTCCTCCCAAAGGCCCTGGAGCCAGAGAGGGCAAGAAACCTGAACAAGCACTTTTGCCCTTCTAGTTGTGGAGAATCAAAAGCAATTTGTGGGTTGTGCGAGGAAGGAGCTGACAGACCGGCATAAGCCAGGAGCTCGGTGGCCATGGGCCAGATGCCCTGAGCTCCTACACTCCCCTGAGAGCCTTCCACCATGGTCTCAACAGACTGTTTAAACACCCCAGAAAGGGTCCAAACATTCAAGAAAAGAGGCTGTGTTTGTCCCCCAGGGAATTTCTGCTCATTGGCATTGTGCAACAGGCAAGTGCAATGAAGAAAACAGTGACCATAAAGGTGATGGGGATCCCTGGGTGCTTTAACTCAACAGACTCCACAGTCCAACTCTCTCATGGGTTGGGTTGCTGGATATTAGGTGAAGCAAAACAACATGGCTTTTTGGTTATTTTTGGAGTACTCCCTCCTCTGTGTCACCTTCTAAGGGGACAAGAAGCACGAAGGGTCTTGAAAAACGATGGAGCAAAGGGAGATGGAGGTGAGACCCTGCTGTCACCTCTCTGAAAATTAGGAAAAGATCTTTCAAGAATGGTCCCCAAAGTGAGCCCACATTGTTTGTCCTCTCTGCAGTGACAGCAAGCGCTAGCAACAGGTAAGTGTAACCTGAGCAAAGCACCTTATCTCTGTGACACCTGGAAGGCGACTTGCTAGACCTTTATCGCTGGGCAATACTTTGATCTACCAGGTGGGAGCAAAATGAAGGGATCCCACGTGTTTCTCAGGAGACTTCTCCACTCTGAGCTCTCCTGTGGCCAACCTGAGCCCACCTGCGACATCCAGCTCCATCTCAGATTCCCACCCCTGCAATGCACCTGTGGAGCTGAAATCTAGCTTGAAAAACAACCAGGAACAAAAAAAATCAAACAGGAGAAGAAACTTTTTGTGTGTGTGTGTGTGTGTCAGCCAGGAGAGCTTGCTTTGGCCAGACAGCAGAGCCCTCTTCAGTCCAGCCGTGGGTAGTGAAGAGCTGGTTGAACCAATATGACCTTGCAGGCCCTGGCAATCTCCCAGTTGAGCCAAACTGGGATTTAACTGGTGCTTGGGTATAGTGGGCAGCGGTGCCTTCAGGACACAACTGAATGCACCCAGTCATTAAAGCTATCACCACAGATAAAAGATAAGGATCTATCAAAAACAGAGGGTGGGAATCTAGATAATTTTAAATAATATAGATCATGTAATTATAGATTACAATTCTAAGAGGAAGTATTCATGGAGAAATCTTGGGGTGGAGAAGGAAAAAAAAAGGGGGAGAAAGGGAAGAAACCCACATTCTGCAGCTAATAAATAAAAATAAAGTGATTTAACAAAACATGTCATCATGTGACAAGGTAGTTTTTCTTGCAAGCAGGTGCACAGCAGTTTTAGAAATATTAAATCTTAAGAGGTTTGCATTGCACAATCAATGGCAGCCAGAAAGCACGTTGATGTTTGCTGGCAGTGGTTCAGATGTCATGGTATTTGATTTTTTTTTTCTCTTTTTCTTTAAAGCTTCCATCAGCAGGAGGGAAAGCCGTGCCAAGGGAAAGGAATCAAATCTGGATGCAGCAAGCCTCGCATTCAGACAGAGGCTCCCTGCCAGATGCTGCAGGGCCAAATCGGAAACAACCACATTGAGTTCATTACGACAACTGCATAATCAAAAGCCTCCATAAAAGCAAAAAAAAAAGATTAAAAAAATAATAAAAAAATTAATCTATTGAATACTTAGCTAAATTCTCAACTGTTGAAATAGATTTGAAGAAAAATTCATCATAATCCCCTCTTCCTGTTGAGAAATTCCTCCGTGTTCTCCGAGATGTCCATGAGATGGCAGGAGTGCACTCTGCTCTGATGGCTGAAGGGACCATGACACAAGTGGCATTTCCACACCCAGAACTTTGCTCTGGCTGTGGGCACTGCTGAGAAAACACTGATTTATCTTTCTATTTATTGCTTCTGGAAAGAGATGAGGGAGCAGCACCAAAGGGCACATCTTCAGAGAAGAAATCAACTGATACCAGTTTCCCGGAGAGGCTGGGAATGGTTCCATTTGCTCCTCTTGCTTTCAGTCCCTCTAAACTGCTTTGGGTGACACAGCCCTGCTCACTGCAGACCCTGGGTCTATATGTTCATCCCATGCTGTGCACAGGAATTTGTGAACAAGCACTGGGAAACTGAGAGAGTGCAAGGAGAAAAGGACCCAGAGGTTCTCCAGAAAGAAATCTGGAGGCTGTGATCCTGGCATTTATGGCTGGAGATGACTATGGAAAGCACCTCTACTGCTTACTGCCCAGCAAGCAGTAGATTGCATTCCCAGGGACATCACTGCAGCCTGCAAAGAGCTGTCCTGCAGGGAGATCCTGCCCTCTACAATGACCAAAAGTTGATATTGGTTAACCTTTCTCAATTACTCCTTTAATCTTCACATAACCCAAACTTCCATTATCTCCTAACCATTGAACCCTTTGCTTCTGTATCTTCCTTAACTACCTCCTGGCTTTCAAGCTTTGTGGTTCACCATCCCTAATATGAGCTACAAGATCACTTTCCTGCTCTCTTAATTCCCTTTTTCTTCTGCATGGTACATGGATTGGTATCTCCTGGTTGCAGAACCAGTTTTATATCAAGACACATAGACCCAATGCATCAGATTGCACTGGTGAATCATCTCTAGAAGCTGATGTTTGCCTTCATCCATGCACAGTAAGCTTGCTGGTTATAGAAAATGCTCAGAAATCAGTGGGACAGGAGCCATTGTGAATCCATCAGCATATGAACTCTACTACCTGGCTCCTGAGAGCCCATCAAGCTTCAGAGACAGATAGGGGACATCACTGGGATAAAACAGCTTTGAAGATGAGGGGAGAGTGAGGCAGAAATTGTCTGTTTCTCATCAGGACCATATCATTCACAAGATTAGTGCCCCATTTGCAAACATGAGAACCCACAAGACTTGGCACTCAAGAGAGCTCTAATCTTGAACCCTCAGCCTGATTTGAATCACTGCTGCTCTCTCTAGTGTTTAATTATTAGAAAACCTCTGCCAAATGCATAAATCCCATCTTGATGCCCCCTGATGTCAGAGGGAAGGTGCTTGGTAACGTTACTGGTCTTTGGATCAGGCCTCAGAAGAGCAGCTGCAAGATATTAACCAGCAGACTCAGAAATCCATCTTTGCTTTCACTCAATCTAAACCTTTGTAAATAACTCACAATAGGTCAGGGGAAAAAAAAGAAAGAAAAAGAAAAAGCTAACAGCTCATGTCTGGCTGTGTTCCCCTGTCCTCTACAATAAGCTTAAGAAATAGGAAAACTCTTTAGACAAATTCCACCACCAGAGCAGTGGCAGTTTCCATTCCACAAACCAGACCATTCAAGAAGCACAGAAACCACTGTGATGATTCTTCACCTTTTTCCGAGGCCGATAACAATTTCCTCCTTGTCTGTTCAGTGTTCCCACTGCGACCGTTCCCCATTGCCAAGAAACCCCTCCCGCTGCTGCCAGAAGCCTGACAGCTCCAAGGAACTCTCTGCTCATGGTATGGAAAAGCAAGGTGGTACAGGGAGGAGGAGCAGGTAGGTTTTCTTCTGGCACGAGGTATCATGGGTGGTGTGGCTGGCTGTGGGGGTTACCAGGCTTTAAGGGGGGCAGTTCTGTCCTAGCTTGGGGTTATGGGTGAATCATTTCACCTTCCTCTAGCTCCAGTTGTGTCAACCAGCAGCTCAGGCTGCCAGAATAACTTAAATCATAAACTGAATAGCTTTTTCTTTTGTTTTTTTTTAAGGTGGTTCTAAAGCAGCAGGTGCTGTTGCCTGGCTCAGTTGAGAAATTGTTCAGCTCTGTGGCATGATTAACACCACCTCAACTGGGAAAACAACAGCTCAGCAGGGAAACACCGAGCTGGAACGGAGTGAAGATGGGCAGTGATAGGCAGGCATCATGTGAAGCTCTCCCACAGGCAGAAATATGGAAATATACAGTATATTTTCCATTATGCAAAGGACAGGATGCCCGGGTGGCATTGGCATATGCTGAGCAGCTGTGAAAGGTGGGGATGGAGGGAACCATGCTGTCACCTCTGGGGAAAGCAGCCAAATGCATCGACACTTTCCACGTACACTGGCTCTAAATGAGATGGCTTTACAGCAGGACTTACAAATTGCTACCCTGACCACCACACGTGCTTCTTCTATGGCCTTAAAAGCCACCCATGTAAATGCTCATTCCTTTCTCCTACCAGGATAATTAATTTCTGCCCTAAACCTCCACTTTCCCGTTCACATTTCTCTGGCCTCTGTGAGGATCTTAACAAGGCTGAGAAATCTCAGCTCTCAAGTTGTCTGCGTTGAGGGGTGTTTAACTCTGCTTGTGAATCAGCTCCCAACCCTCAGTGAGGGCAGCTCCACATGACAGACCTTTGCAGAGCCTCCAGCCCAACTTAATTGCATTGCAGAGAGGAAGGGACATCCCGGGGCTTGCTTAAAGTGCTGCTGAAATGTGGTCTTTGCTGGAGTGAAACACAATCATCGTTTAACAACGCACAAAATCAGGCATTTAAAGAGGCAAGTGAACAGCCTGAGGAGAAATTGCAGCCAGAAGTGGTCGTGGCATGCGAGGGGCAGGGCATCTGGCTACAGATCTCTGTTGAATGAGGTGTTGGAGCAGACTAGATCATAACAGCAGTGTTAAACCAGATGCACTGCTGTTTTCCTATCAACAGGGATTACATTGGTTAAATCATTTATTTGATACTGACTAATCGAGGAAGGCTCAGAGGAGCTGGGAAATGAAAGAGGTAATCAGATATTCCAGAGCTCGCTTGCTCTGAGTGCACTGGTGAAGTGTTCAAAGCCAAAGCGGTGCAGGTGCATATTCCCAAATGCTGACTCTTGTCTTGTGCGATTTAAAACCGGGTTGGCAAATGACTTAAGTTTTCCATAGGAGCTACTGTGGCTGCAAAACAACTTCCCAGACTCCAGCTGCCATCTCGTGGTCGTATGAGACATCTTCCTATTTTTTTTTTCCTTCTCTACCACCACTCGTGGTTCAAGCAATACTTTTTCCAGGGTTGATAACGTCAAAAAAAATTCTAGGAAATGTTTTCCCTAGGAAAACACTAGTTGGAAGCATCATATTCCCAAATGGCAGTGGTTTTGACCTTTTCACCACACATTAGACAGAATACTTTATTTTCCACCAAGTGACATTTGAAAAAGGTGGATTCTAAGGGAGAGGGGGTGTTTAATATTTCTTGTCATCCTTGAAAGCTCCAGGGAATTTCAAGCAGTGTTTAGCAACACACTTAGGTTTGAACTTTGCTGCCATCTTCCCCTGACTCCTGGTTAATACCCTCTGGCCCAGCCACCCCAAGTGAGGCTTCAAAAGGCTCTAGGGTCTGGAAAGCCAAGCTACAGCATGTTGCAGCCCCTCCAGGCTGGAGTCACTGTTTCTTGGCTCCTTCTTCTAAGCACTCGCTCCAGCCCTGCTCCATGCAGCAGATCTCAGAGCCATTTGCAGCCCTAGGAAACCAGCAAAGCTTTGAACAAAATCAGAGAACCATCTGCACAGAACAGTCCAGAGAGTCCCAGGGTAAGGTCCTGGCTTTGGTGAAGCTAATAAGAGTTTGGCTGTTTTTTCAGCAGGACCAAGCTTTTGTCCCTGTTCTCTTTTCCAGGCTCATTCAACATGATTCAGAGTGTCAGTGGGACTTACAGATGTTCATGGAGCTACTCTGTGCATAAAGGTACATTCCCAAAGCTGCTCTGGTCTAGCTGTATAACCACCACGTCATACCCTGTCCCTTTGTCCTGCTGCATGTCACTGTGGCCAGCAACCACCTGACTGAATGCCCTGTTCAATTCAGTCTCCTCATGCTTAATGACATCTGTGTGGTCACCACTGTAAAGCCCTATGTTCCTCAGACACTGTGTACACTCAGTAAGTCCATGATGACTGTGCATGGACATGAGATGCTGTCGGCCCACCGAGACACTTCCTTCAGCTGGTACTTTCTGGAGGCAACTGCAAAGGGAACACAAGTCCTATGCATGGTCCACCACTCCTACAAAAGTTCACATATCCACCTTCCCACCATCACCTCTTGGCTATCTATGGTCTGTCAGCTGTAGATCTGTACCAGTCCAGTGGCAAAGCTGGTGTCCAATGAAAGGTACCTGAGTAGCCTTAGAGGCAGCAGATTGCTCTAAATCATGTCTCCTCTGGGGCAGCATTGAAGTGCAGAACATGCTGAGATCATCCAGTTACCAGACATGCTGGGTTTTCTACAGAGAAATTGAACTTGAGCAGTAGGTCCTTCCCCAGCACTGACAAAACCTGAAGTCCAGCAAGAAGCTTGGGTACTATCAGATTAAACTGTCAAAATATTTATTTTTGAACTGAAAATCTACACATTAGCTCTATTAACTTTCCTCAGTGCAGAGGAAAGGAAGCTTGCTTGCAAAATTCCCTTGTGGCTGTCTGGAGAAGGGCTTGCCTTGGCTTACTGCACTGATACAAACACAGCACACTAGGAACTCAAGAAATAAGCCAACATGGGATGTTTGTGTCTCATCTTAGAGAGGTAAGGCCAGTGAGGAAGAGCTTGTCCACTGCTATGCTCTATACTTGGTGTGGCTCACCACATCTCCAGCTGCCAGGTAGTGTCCAGTAAGCATCTGTCATTTTCAACCATTGCTTCGTTATATACAACTACATGGGGGTACATGACCTGTCATGTAACACCTGCCCAAGTGCCACTTAATTCCTGGGACAAAACTGATCTCTGATGCCAAGGGCTAAGGGCTGGCACCAAATTTAAGTTCTAGATCTGCATCACCTGGCAGTCAATCCAGGCTTACAGAAAAATCCTCTAAAGAGCATTTTCATTTTGAGTGTCTCAAAAGCAAAGCAAGGATCATGTCCCAGGAGGACCCTTGGACCAACCATTACCACAAAATGTCTTGTGTAAGGTCCTCATATCAGAACAGGTCACCTTCCTTCTACACACTTCTCTCCTTTGGAGCAGATTTTAGATTAAACCTTCACATTGTACAGCAGTAATAAAATCCAAAAGTTTTCTCCTGAAAAACTGGGATATGCAAACAGCAAAATTAATGGGACCTACAGGCTGAAATGTGTAAGGAGAGAAGAGGTCACCTCAACTGATTTATAGTCCCCCAGAGAGCTAGACTGTGTTACATGTCTTCAGGATTAGGTCAAATTTCATTGTCCAGCTCATGCGGGCTGGAAGAGGTAAGATAATGGAAAGATTCAAGTAACACAGGGCCCACTGTGTGGATCCACACTGACTCCATGAGGAACCACCCCAAAATATCTGCTCTCTGCTGCAGGAGCAGGTTCCCCCAACCAAGCACCCAGAGCAGACATCCCATGCTGAGCACCATATGAGCACGGCTGCACATGCCAGGACCCAGGAGGGTGCTGGAGGAAGAACAGCCGGGGACTTGTGCCAAAGCTCATGAACACCTCCGTGCCAGAGGTTTAGTCACATCATTTGTCACACATTTAGGCACAGCAAACCCCAAACTTTGGGTTGAGCCCTGATGATTTCTTCTCCTGGGCTCAATCAGCTAGCTCGCTGTTTGTGCAAGGTTCTTGTAATCTCCTTGGCATTGCACACTGGCCAACCAGTTCCTTCTTAACTCCACCTGCTTCCAGATCAGATGAAAGCATATTTCATGCACTTTGCTCAACTTGGAGATAAGAAACACCAGTGAGAAAGGATCTCAGCTGCCAGGTAAGCAAGGTTGATAGCAGCATTGTGCTGCAGGTATTATTAAAAAAAACCCCTCATGACAATGCCAGTGAATTTGACTTCAGGGCAATTCCTAAAGGGATGAACTTCAAAACACAAAATATCAGCAAAAAGCTTTGGCACAGCAGTTCAGCCCTTTGGTTCTTTTGTTCTGCCACTGGTCTTGTCCATGAGATCTCATCCTCTCCTGTTGCTGTCACAACATCAGCAATATCTGAGCTGCCCTTCTGCAGAGTTGAGGTGCTGGTGAGCTATGGAGACCTTCTCTTAAGATGTGGGAGCACATCTCATCAGTACATGTTTGGCTTTGTGCATCTAGGCTGTGGAGCTTGAAAAGTTGGCACTTACCAGTGGAAGAGTGAAAATTTGCCTTTTTCCCATTCTCTGTCTAGGTTTGGTGTGAAGGTTTAATCAAGTTCAGGTGTCTTGTGGTGCTTTCAAAGTCAATGTCAAGTCAAGGCACAGGCTGGCTAAGCAGATGCTGAGTGCCTCTGCATGTTTCCCAGCAGAGTTGTGCAATGCATCCAACGTTTTTCAGCAACAATGGTAGGGAACCTCTTTCTTTCTCAAGGCAAAATAGGCTTTACTAACACATCAGCCAAGATTTTACTGCAAAACTGTGAAAGAATGAGCCATGTGATCAGGGCTGTCTGAATGAAATTCCAGTGTGTGAATGCTTGGGCTGCAGATTCCCCACTCTGGTTTACAAGCTCTCCTACACCATGATCCTGATGTCAGCTTGTGCTGGCAAATGACAAGACTGGGGCCACAGTCAGTTTACTACACCAGATTCTGGTATGCAAACCCTGTCCTTTCCAAAGGGATTTTTGCAAGCTTGGTCTTGCCAGGTGCCACACACTCTCAGTTCCCATGAATTTCAGAGGAAGCACTTGGCAGTCTGCAGGACTTGGCTCGTACCATACGAAGGAATGTCTCAGCATCTGTGGCACTTGGATTAGCAGGCTTTGAGCTGCCAAGCAGAGCCAAAGCCAACTCCTCACATCTTTGTTTAGATCAGCCTCAATCCGATTAACATTGCCTAATGAGAAAATTTCAATCTAAGGTCATTGACCTTCAAGAAATTGCAAATTATACAATTTTTGTACTGCAAGGAAGCTACATGCTGTGTGCAGAGCAAGATTCGGGTGCAGTTCCAGTTCCTCAGGACTACTATGTATTTTTCATTACTATGCACTGCAGAGGATGTCTTTAGGACATCAATTACCTTAGGAAGAAAACATCTCACAAAAGAAGGCTTCTAATTGCTTATATATTTCTTTTCTGTCATTTAAACAGTCAGATTCCTGCAGAGACCAGAGGTACAGCTGAGAAGCACAGATTTTGTGTGTGAGGCTCAAATAAGTGCTGCTTCTTTTTTAATGGACCTATTACTACAATATCTACGTGGATTTCTAAAGGCACTCACTGTTTAATTCCTGGTGACATTCCACAGAAGTTGCATGACATTAAAAAATCAGCATTTCACCAACCGTGATGAAGGGCTGTCATTCCAAGAGCAGCTCTCCCTGCCAGTGGGCAAATCTGGAAGTGAAAATGTGGAGATGGGATGGAAAAAGGCATTGTCTCATCACAGCAGCATAAGTTTGAAAAGATTGCTTTTAATGATGCTTGTCAGGAACCACAGGGGAGAGGAAGTTAAAGCCTCTGATCGCTCCATCACGTCCGTTTGGACAATGTTGGATGCGTGGTCGCTGCAGATGGGTTCCAAATGCTTGGGATGGTCGAGCTGCAGAAAAACTAGCAAACTCCAAGGGGAAAAAAAAACCAAAGCTCCTAAGCCAGTTATTTAAACACTTGTCAGCTTTTTACCAATTAGTCTTTATCTAACACAGAAATGTAGCCAGTTTAGCTGTACTTACACATGTTTGAACTTGCCTTTTGCAGAGTGTGGACACAGTTGTGCCAGCCCTGAGCTGGGTGAAAGGTCTGTGCATTAATGTCCTTTCTCCCCAGCATTAATGTTCTCCTTCTGCCAAGAGCAGAGAAGGACAAACCAGAAGTGGAGCCACGGGAGACACGAGCTCTTTCCCTCAGCCCTTTCTTGTAGTGCTGCTGTCATCATGGAGATTTTTCCTCAGTCCTTCTTTCAGAGAGACCCTAAAGACAGATGTGAGAGGGGGAACAGCTGTTATTTGTGCAAGGTTCACACTGCCAGAAGGCCTGGAGAGCAGCTAGATACCTTTTGATGTGGATTCATGTCCAGACTCTGCAAGAGCCCCATGTGCCCTTCCACAAACCATTCAGTCATTCAATGCCTCGCTTTACTTTCTGCCAACATGTTAAAACCCTTCCTTTTTCTTGTTTTTTTTCAGTTTCTTCTTGGAAACTGCACATTTTTGAGGCAAAAACAGTTGCACCTCTCTGTTTGGCACCCAGCACAGTGATCCTGTTTTGGTTAAAGCCTTTAAATCATTCATTATCATATTTATTAAGAGCTATTAAAGCCTCCTGAACAAGCTAGAGATGTTCCAATTTCATGAGGCATTTCTGGATTGTCAGCTATGCCATTGCTAAAAGCGAGGAAAGCATGATCCAAAATAAGTGAGCATCATCATGTGCAAATCAAATTGTGATGTGAAAAATATTTTAGATCTTAAATAACCATTAACCACACAGCACTTCACCTGCCAGGCTGAAATCAACCCAGAAGGAAGCTTAATTTCCAAAAGTTGTTGCTTAGAGTTACTTTTCTACATACTTTAAGGTAGGCTCTGATGGGTTGCTGTGGGGTTAAGGAGGAGCAGGCTATATGGAGAAGCTTTTCATGATGTGTGCTCCTTCATGGCATGAAGAGGTTTGTTTTCATGGTGGTTGCATTTGCTTTTTGCATTGCCCTGTCCTGAAATGAGGACCAGCTCGGTGCCCTCCCTCCTCCCATGCTCCTTCCTCTCATCTCACAGGAGCGGAGGTGGTGAGAGGGCTGGGTGCTCGGTGTGGGGCAACCCTTCCTCCACCAGTTTCGTGCCTCCAGGGCACTGGATGAGGGACAACTGCAATGAGCCTGCTGTGACTTTTACAGTGCAGCTGGAGGAAAACCCCCAGGTCGGGGTGAAGGAGGAAGAAAATGCCCCACATCATCCTCAGGGTGGAGAAGGCAGCTTCTAGAGGTGCCTCCTGTACCAACATTGAAGTAAAATAAATAAACCAAGAGCAGTTGGTCCTGAAGCACCTGGAAGCTCCTGAAAAGGCTCCTGCTGCCTTGACTGAAACAAACCCTTAGAGAAGCTCAGTAATGAATTCACATCAAGTCAAAGAGTCCTTCCACTCAAACAGTATTGACTGATTTATAGCAGGCACCAGCATCCAGAGGTGAAAACAAGGAGCTTCTCCTGCCTGCTGTGAGCAAGGCATTTTCAAGGTGACAGAGTGAACCCAGGAAGGGGGTGAGCTTCTTGTCAGAGGAAGAGGGCACCACCAAAAAAGCGAATGACACCCTGTGCCTGTGGGAGCTGAGCTGCCTGTGAGGAGTGTTGTATTCACGCTGAGCACAGACACAGAGATGAGTATTGTTCGCTGGCACGTCCATGATCTGAAGCATCCCCAAGCCACATAAAGAAAAAAAGCTGGATGCAGGAGAAAGGGAGGCAGCACAGCCCCGGGAGAGTCACAAGGCAGAGGGTTGTTTTTCCTAAACATAGCATTAATGTTAATTTAGGTGGAATAAATGAGTTTGAGCAGACCACAAAAATAAGGAAAAACTACCTGGTGAAGGCCTTTTGCAGCAGTGATTGCCATGAAGTGACCAATAAAGGAGGAGGGATAACGTGTTTGTGGTACCTGTATTTGCTTGTGTAGCTGTACCCAAAACTGTGGCCGTGAGCCCACTGCTGGGACAACGTGGCTCAGAGGTTTTTGCAATCCTTGGTCTAAAAGCACATGACAAAAGTGCTTCCATGCTCATATCAAAGCATGGAAGTTCTATCATAGAATCACAGGATGGTTTGGGTGGGAAGGGACCTTAAAGCTCATCCAGTCCCAACCCCCCTGCCAGCAGCAGGGACACCTTCCACTAGACCAGGTTGCTCAAAGCCTCATCCAACCTGGCCGAGAACACTTCCAGGGAGGAGCAGCCACAGCTTCTCTGGCCAACCTGGGACAGGGTCTCACCACCCTCACAGCAAAGAATTTCTTCCTAATATCTCATCTAAACCTCCCCTCTTTCAGCTTAAAACCATTTCCCCTTGTCCTGTCATTAACTGCCCTTATGAAAAGTCCCTCCCCAGCCTTCCTGGAGCCCCTTCAGGTACTGGGAGGCCACTAGAAGGTCTCCCCAGAGCCTTCTCTTCTCCAGGCTGAGCAGCCCCAACTCTCTCAGCCTGTCCTCACAGCAGAGCTGCTCCAGCCCTCCCATCGTCCTCGTGGCCTCCTCTGGACTCTTTCTAACTGGTCCATGTCTTTCTTGTGTTGGGGGCTCCAGAACTGGATGCAGCACTTCGGGTGGGGCCTTACGAGAGTGGAGTAGAGGGGGGGGATCACCTCCCTCGACCTGCTGGCCAAGCTACAAGGGACTCAGTATTTTGATTTGATCAGGTGAAATGATCATAGAATCATAGAATCTCCTGGTTGGAAAAGACCTCTGAGATCATCGAGTCTCATCATGTGAGACTTAACCAAATCCTACAAAAATCTGATTGCCAAGCATAGCCCATGTTGTCGGCATTTAGTCTGTCATGTAATCCACAGAGGAGGCTGATGTCCTTGCTTCTGCTCTTGGTCCCACAAAGGAACAGAGGCTCCACAAAAAAGCCAAGACCCCCAGCTTTCCTCAGGTGGTACATCCTTTCTTTTTACAAAAAGATATGATGAATGGAAGGTAAAGAAGAGAGAAAAGTTGAATAAAAACTGAAATCACTGCTTGATTTCAACTGTCATTTGTGAGTTGGCTGCTGGGAAAACACTTTCCTCATCTTATCAGCAACCTTGAAACCTGACACATTTTTTGCCAGTTTTGGCCTCTTTCCTTGGATATTGCTTTTCCAGCACCAGAAACAGTTACAGCAGTTGCAAAATGTGCATTCTTGGCTGGGTCTACTAGGCCTTAGGAAAGGAAAGAAGGAAAATAAGTGCAATTGATGGAGATAAAAAAAAAACCTCACAAGAATAATGGTGAGCGTGGAAGTTGTGCCTCTCGTTTTGAACAATGTTCAGGGGATACTCAAAGGCAGCAGAAAGGACAGTTGCTCTTGTTGAGCTACTCTTGCTGGTGTCTGTCTCAGATAGAAGGCAATGAAAGGTCCAATGCTGGCATCTTGATAGCCACTAGAGGCCCAAGACTTCATGGATGTGGAAGCCATGATGATACATCCTACTCATTGCCATGCAGATACCTCATCCCCAGAAATCTTCTCTCCATTTTCTTAAGGATCTGAACAGAAAATGATGGATGAGTAGACCCTCTACTTGGAGTTTTATCTGCCTGGAGAGGTCTAATTGCAATATATCCACTTTGGCTGGTTGTACTTTACCTTCCCAAGTCATGATCTGCAATGCTGGCCACCCACTCAGGCCAGGAGAGGTGAGAATACAGAACTCCTCCTGCATTGGGACCTGCTGACTTAAAATCACCGTAAAAAGAGAATGAGGCACGGGACATTAAGGTCTGAATACGATGTTTACATCATTAAACCTGTCCTTACTCGTGCTGCTCAGCAAGTCAATTGCAGTGCTGGTGCCAGCTTTGTTGACTCTAATACCAAAATCTCCCTTATGAAGTACAAATCCCATCTAATATCCAAGCGATAAAGTCCCATAGGGAAAACAAATCCTCAGATCAGGGTGTGAAATCTGATGCAGTGAGTGTGACACAAAACTCAGCGCTCACCCACCTAAAATGTCATACCTGTACTGAGCCAATTTGGGAGGGCAGGCATCTGTTTCCCAGTGCAAGTACCTGTTTGGGGAACAGGGCAACAATCACTAAAGACACCGCTGTTTTGCAGATCCACCCATGACATGTTGCTTACAAACATGGTGTACATGACTGAAAGCTTCTAACCACTCGTGTAGTTCACCTGGGGTGAGAGGGCTACAGTAACCTGGAACTTCAATAGCAAAGAAGCCTTTGGAAAGCCAGAATACTCTGGAAAAGGCTATGATTCAACCTCCTGAAAAAGGGAAAATGTTCTGAAAGGTTGCAGTTATTGCATTTATGGCAGCCCAGGGACAGATCCACAGGTCAGAAGCAAGAGGAATCATAGAATTACAGAAGCACAGAATGGTTTGGGTTGGAAGGGCCCTTTAGGAAAGGTCTTCTAGACTTCTCTGTCACTGCTCCCTGCAGTGAGCAGAGACATCTTCACCAAGATCAGGTTGATCAGAACCCCCTCCAACCTGATTTTGAATGTTTCCAGGGATCGGGCATCTATGTTTTCCTTTTTCCAGTCACCAGGGACTTCACCTGACTGCCATGACTTTTCAAATATCATGGAGAGTGGCTTGGCAAGCACATCAGCCAATTTCCTCAGAAATCTGGGATACATCTCATCAGGTCCCATAGACTTATGTATATTCAGGCTCCTAAGATGGTCACAATCCTCATCTTCTCTTACAGTGGGAGAGAGGGTCTTTGCTCTCCCAGCCCCTGCCCTACAGTCCATCCACTCGAGAGGTGTGGGAAGAGAGTTTGCCAGAGAAGACTGAAGCAAAAATGCTCATTGAGCACCTCAGCCTTCTCCTCATCCATAGTTACCAGTTTGCCAGTCTTGCTCATCAGGGTGGGTACGCTTTCTTTGACATTCCTTTTCTGGCTCTCATACCTGTAGAAGCCCTTCTTATTTCTCTTTGCTTCCCTTGCCAAGTTCAGCTCTAGCTGCACCTTGACCGTCCTGACCTCATCCCTGCACATCTGGGCAGAGTCCCTATACTCTTCCCAGGACATCTGTCCCTGCTTCCACTACCCATGTATTTCCTTCTTGTCCTTGAATTTTACCAGCAGGTCTTGACTCAGCCATGCTGCTCTCTTGCCTTTCTTGCCTGATTTCTTATCCCTTGGGATCGAGAGCTCTTGCGCCCTATGGAAAATGTCCTTAAAGATCTCCCAGCTCCGTTCTGCCCCCTTGTCCCTGAGAGCAGTTTCCCAGGGGGTCCTATTGACTAACCCCTTGAAGAGCTGTAATTTGGCTTTCCTAAAATTCAGGGTCCTGACTTTACTCTTCGCCTGACCCGTATTCCTCAGGACTGTGAACTCCACCAGTCTGATCACTGCAGCTCAGGCTGCCTCCAATTTTGATGTCATCAATCAGCTCACTTGCACTTGTGACCATCAGGTCCATATTGCTTCTCCTCTGGTAGGGCTGTCTATCACCTGGCTTGAGAAGTTACCCTCCATGCATTCCAGAGGTCTCCTGGATTGCCCACAGCTCACCATGCGGCTTTTCTAGCAGCATGTCACTATGCATTATATAAATGGGAACTTTTGGGATGGTGGGTTGATGTAAAAGAATGCAAATCATTGGGAAGCAAAAGGCATGTTTCACAGTTAGATGGTCATCTACCTCCACAAAGAAACAGGGAGGAAACGTCTTCATGTGGCCTTCTCAATAATCTGAGTCCTTGGAAGATTTCCACCACATTCAGAATTCCTACCAGAGTCAGATTTTCTACCACAGGAAGATTTTCCACATGAGACACTTGTTGTTTCTTTTTTTTTGATGTCCCAGCACCACATGAGTACAGACTATGTCATTTCAGCCCATTAGACAGCAACAGCCTTGGATAACATAAAGGCTAAATAAGTTTAACTGGGAAGATCTCACTCTCCAAGGCCCCTCTCCTGACTTTCCTTGCCAGGCCCTTTACTACTTGCTGTAACAGTACTTCCACCATAAATAGAAAGGAGATCTCCTGCCTGAACCACTGGCCTAGGCTGGAAGAACAGTTGGCCTTTAGTCCTTCTCAGGCTCAAAAAACTACAGTTCAATCCATCTGCCAGACATGACATAAAAGAGGGACCTTTTAACAGTACGTTAGAGGGAAAGTGAATAAATCTGGCAACGGAGGCAGAACAAAGTAGCTGGAATATTCAGCAAAGAGCAATACCAGAATGTCCTGAGGCCCAGTTGGAGGCTTTTGATGAAAGTGCTTCCATGTAATGAATAAAATGTGATATATTTATAGCTGGAATCTGGTCCTAGCTGTCACCTGACCGACAAACAGCTCCAGCCAGAGGACAGTGCAATGTCTTTGACCACACGCTTCCATAGCAGCTTTCCACAACCCTCCTGCACATTTTCACACGTTACAGCCACAGGCAGCAAAGATCCCATTTTACCTACTAACACACAAGACATAAGGACATTCTCTCGGGGCAATATGCTGACGTCAGATGCTCCAAGGTGACTCACCTACTATCAGATGTCATCTTACTAAGACGTAGTCTTTGCACCCCTGCAGATATGAGCAGGTTTAAAGGTCTTCTCAATCAGCCCCTGCTTCAGTAAGATTTTTCAGACAGCACGTGACTTGGCATGAGTATTTCCACTGCTGCTCTCATGCTTGAAGTTCAGTATGTCCCTTAGTACTTCCATCGGGGATGCAATGAGGAGCATTGCTACTCTGCTCTCCCAGAACAGCATGTACTGCAAGGACTAGGTAATATATTTTGTATTTCTTATGATTCATCATGCTAAACAGTTACTTCAAGTTTGAGCCAGAAACACATCCAGTGCATTGTGATCAACTGACAATAACAAAACACTTGGGAGGGGAAAGGATGAACCACAGAGAGAGGGTGAATTTTCAACCCTGCTGGCATCAATGGCAACACTCACATCGGTCTCAGTAAAGCCAGGATTTCACACACACTCACACTTACAGTGACCTCAAAGTCACTTTTAGTGCCAAGTGTTCCCACGGTCCTGCAACTCCAGCAATGCTTTTGGGTGTCATTATGAGACAAAACTTTTGTGTGTAACCCTCCAGACCTTGTGATTCTGGTACAGAGGGCTTTAAAATTTCTTCATTCCCCATCCCATCCCAAGATCCTTAGCTGTGAACTCCAGCACAGCCCCACACCACTATAAAACCTTCCTTGCCCCAGCCCTGTGTACACCAACCCTCTCCCAAGTGAATATGTGAGTATGTCTGGTTTGCTCCCTTATAATCACGGAATCCCAGAATTGCCTGGATTGGAAAAGACCTTTAATATCATTGAGTGAACCATTAACCCAACACTGACCAGTCCCCCACTAACCCATGTCCCTCAGCACTGTGTCTACACGACTCTTCAATCCCTCCAGGGATGGGGACTCCACCACTGCCCTGGGCAACCCCTTCCAATGCCTCAGAACCCTTTCAGCAAAGAAATTCTTCCTCACATCCCATCTCAACTGCCCTGGGCACAACTGGAGCCCATTTCCTCTTGTCCTGTCCCTTGGTCCTTGGTTGAACAGACCCACCCCCACCTCTCTCCACCCTCCTTGCAGGGACTTGGACAGAGCCAGAAGGTCTCCCCTCAGCCTCCTTCACTCCAGGCTCAACAACCCCAGTTCATAATCCCTATGCACAGAACTTTTTGACAACTTGTAACCACCTCTTGTCCTTGGCTTTTCAGCCAAGGAGGTTTTGTACAGGATAAAAGGTTGGGTTTTTTATTTTCCTTGTGGCACTTTCAGCTTGTGCTGCATCCTTCGTATCATATCCTTTCACATGGCCAATAGCAACATGTGTAGGAGAAACAGTGGCCTCCTACTCTTTATTTCAGTGACTACAGAAAGAAAAAGGTTTGCATTTTCCCAAAGGTCTGTGATAGTTTCCCCTGGAAGGTCTTTGTGCTTCATCTCTTGGCTTAGTGGTTGGCACAGCATGAACACAGAGCCATTGTTTTCAAACTTTATCTGGTCAAGTCCACAATCAACATTTACCAGAATGTTACATAACACCCTTCTCCCCTCAAAAAAAAATTATCTGCTTCAACTTTATTATTCTTAGATCTACAAAACTCATTTGGTTTCAATGTGCTCACACTCATTGTATCTCATCAGAAAGGAAAAAACCAACCAAACAACCAACCAAAGAAAAAGGAATAAATATGTTTACTCTCACCTGATATTTTAACAGCTTTGGCTAAATGAAAGACCTGGAGAAAGTGGAACTTCAGGCACCTTCTGCATCCTGTTAGAAGAAGAGGGAAAAAAAACACCATAAGAACTACCTTTTCTACATTATTTTCATCCATGTGCTCACCATCTTCAGCAAGGAAAAAATAAAATCAATTATAGCAACCCCTCTAGTACTAGGAATTGCCCCAATCTCAGAGCCAAGTGACATATGATAAAATTCTCTTGGAAGAGTATTCTGGAAGGAAGGGAAATCCCTTAGAAATGAGATGGCATCATTTATGGAACAGTGTGTACATGGAGCAGCTCTTGGTAGCCTTGGAATTGGGCTCTGTCAGTGCTCTGTGAGAAGAAGCACCTGGGTTTGAATGACTACCTCTGGTGCAGAACATGCTTATGGGTTGCAATCACATTTACAGGACAGGCCTTTTAACCACCTCTATCAGCATGTCCACATGCAACACACACACCCACAGAGGACTGTTTTAGTAGCTGAGCCTGCCTTGTGACTGACTCCTTTTTAACACTCCTCAGTAGAAGGCTGAAGAGGTCCTGTCTTGAGGATTGAGTGCAGCCCCTCTGTTTAACTTTATTATATCTTTCATATTTTTCCCTCTTCTTTTCCAGGGGGACAAGTGGAGGGTCAGGATTTTTTTTTAGAGAAAGAGAGAGCAATAATTCATGTCCAACATATCTACAACAATAGTAGTTTTCCTGATAACAGATAGACTCACCATCAGAAACTCTTCCCCAAGTCCTGTGAACCCCACTTCTGTCTTGTTGAACATTCACTCCTGCAAGAAGGGCAAAATCCTGCCAGGGCAAAATCTCTCTCCTGCAAGAGAGGGCAACATCTCTCTCCTGCAAGAGAGGGCAAAATCTCTCTCCTGCAAATCTCACTCCTGCAAGAAGGGCAAAATCTCTTTCTGGATCTCCTACCCTTGGAGATCCAGAAAGAGATAAGGAGGAGCCAGGAGGAGATGTGGTAGCTGAGCCCACACCAGCAGCACAGCTCCAGTTCACTCTCTTCTCTGACAGTGCTGCCAGCAATCTGCCTGTGCCTGGCTTTCTGTGAGTCTCACCGGCACATCGGTGAACACTTGCACTAGGGCTTTGCCAGATCAAAGTCTGAAAGGGTAAATATTTCTGCCAGGGATCATTACTTTGCTTCCTTCCTTTGTTTTCCCTGGAACAATGGGAAAAGAAAAAACAAGGAGGGGGGGAAGCCTGTACAATTTAACAATGCTGCATTGAGAGAGAGAGGATCTGATATTACAGAAATGACCCTCTCTTTGCTCCCTAATTCTTGTATTTTAGAACTAGAGGGATATTTTCCTGCTGCTTACAGCAAGGGTAAAGAAACGTGGAGATGTGGCTTTGGAAGAACATTTCAGACCTAGTGAAAGGCACTTTTGACCTTGGCATAAGAGCTGTACTGATATATTGCTGATGTTCAGGGAAAATAAAAACACACAGACAAGCCTGCCATGTCTGACAGCATGGTAAAACACTAAGGGGGGTTTTTAACCCAGATGACCAACATCCCTTCTAAAAGAGCCAGACAGTTAATGTTCCTTGTGCAGAACATATCATGCTGCAAGCAAAGGTTTTTTGGAACCCTGCTTAATTTGATGACCAATATTTTAGTGGAGTCTAATTACTAATACTCAATGCATCCAAACTGTGGTGGTTTGGCTTGCAGTCAAACACAGCCTGCACTCCCACTCCCCACCACCCTCCAGGGAGTAGGGGAGAGAATCGGAAAGAAAAGGGCAAGGAGACTCATGGGTTGAGATAAAAACTATTTACTAACTAAAATAAAATTATAATGATAACAACAGTAATAACAGAACATACAAATTGAGTGATACACAAAGCAATTGCTCACCACCCGCTGACTGATGCCCAACCCGTGCCAGCCAGCGATCTCGGAGCAGAGACAGAGAGACAGAGACAGTCCTGAAACCGAAACCCTGGAAGAGTGAGCCCAAGTGATCCCCGAGAGAACATGATTTCTGGTCAGCCCTGGTTAATATACTGAACATGACGTGATATGATATTGAATATTTCATTGGCACATCCAATTGGGTTTTGCTATTTACTACACTTCTCCCTCATGGTCCTGATGCAGCTGTGAAACAGCTAAACACCATGACCTTGAGCTCCAACAGCAACTAATAACATTAGTACTTTTATCAACACTCTTCTCCTAATTAAGTCCCATACTGAAACTAAAACACAGCCATTCTAACTGCTAAGAAGAAAATTAACTCTATCCTAGAAAAACTAGGGCATAAATGTATTTGGATAGCTGTGAAACTGAAAAAGCAGAAGTGTTGGATAAATATTTCCTGCCTGTATTTGGGACGAAGTTGAATGCCATTTCCACATTATATAATGATGATGAAACACGTCCTATTCAGGCAACTTAAAAAGAACATCAAACAGCACAACTAACATTTTAAAAAGCAGCAGATCTAGAGGACTTGCATGGCAGCATTCTAAGAGCTGGTTCTTCAGGCAACTGTTCTCACATAAAGTGGGAACATGAGTTTAGAAACGGTCCATGAGACCATTTCTAAGAAGAAAAACAGTGTTGTGTCAGTATTTGAAAAGTGTGACTGAGGTAAGCCCACATAATTCAGGTTGGCTAGTCCAACATTGCTCCTGACCTAAGTACAGTGAAGTGGTTTGTAACAATTAATAAGGAGGTGGAGGGTGCGGATGTAATGAAACAGCAATCAGCAGTTTTCATGGGAAATGGTTCCTAGCAAAGAACAAAATTTCATCTTGTTCTTTAATAAAATCATGGGCACGGTTGATAGCAGTAACTGTGTTGACTCAGTGCTGCACAGTATCCAGATTTGAGGAAAAAAAACCACACAAAACCAACAAAATCAATATGAGCGCATAATAAATGGTTTAGAAATAGCTAATGGAACAATCTTAATTGCTTTGTTATAAAGAATTCATCAATGAATAAAGACTATTTCTAATGGACTCATGCAAGCAGTTGCACTTCCTCTATTCATTGTATTTTATTTAGGATCTGCAAGAAAACAATGATTGCATCACTTGTGAGCTGTGAGAGGTTCAAAACCGACTACACTATTTAAAATTGCACTAATAGGAGTAGGTTGTCTTGCAAAGACTGCTGGGATGAGGGTAATTAGGAGAACATGGTAAAATTAGCTTAGTTAAAGGATGTCTTAAGACAGGCAAGTGCCAAGTCCTACACTTAGGAATACAGATACAGCACAGTGCAGGCTCATATAGACCCAATCTCGAAATGCAGAAGTGGCTCTTGGCTAGTCTGTACCCTGGAAAGCAGCAGAGGGTACTGTGGAAAACTGTACTTCAGGGATATTTGTAGTGAGAGAACTCCAGCACAATGCTGTGGCCACTGGAGCTAACAGCAAGCTGGGGTAAATGAAGAGGACAACAGGAGGCATTGCTGGGTGTCATTTTTGGTGAAGTTCCTGCTGAAATTCAGAGTCCATTTCTTGTGTGCAATTTCTTTTTTGTATGTAACATTAAAAACTAGAGATATTCAGAGATGATTTGCAGTGCATTATACTTTACATTACACAAGTACTCCCTACCTCCATGGTACCTCTTTTTCTCTTGGACAAAGGGAGGTCCTTGTAAGCTCCTCCTGGTACCTACCTTCCCTACCTCTTTTCCAGGAAATTCCTAACTGTATAACACTGCAGAAAGGAAATGCATATACATACATGGCTATGGAAGCCTTCTGTGAAGGTCTCATGTTAGGAAGATCACAGCATCCACTGCTCTTAGTCTGCATGAAAATTCACAGTGCTATAGAAACAACATTTCAAAATCAAGGTAATTTTGCTTTAAAACTTCCATATAAACACTTACAGTCTTCCACATTTGTTCCACTGTCAGGAAACTTTCCTCCTCTGATGGTAAATTAAGTTTCTACACTTAGTCTTATTTTTCATTTCATGTAACTTTGTGGTGATGGAATTTGAGTCCTGTGCCAGAAACTTTCAAACTACTTCACACCTGTGAGCTCAGAGCTGCTAACAGTAAAAAAGGGAAAATACTCCTTTTTTGAGCTCAAATGAGAGAGGTTTGGGCTCGCAACTTCATTCATACCAGCCCACCCCAGCAAGACCTTCCTTACAAAATCAAAGTGAAAGCCATTAGGATTCTATTGGGAGGGGCTCCAGGCTTTGGAGTTGTCTCCACTTTGCCTTTAATAAACTAGATTTTAGGTCATGTGTCTACAAAGATCTGCAAGATGGCTGTAAGGAAGAGCCCCCACATTGCAGCTCTCCATGCTGTGGTTCAGCTTGATGATGATGAATCACAAGTGCTCAGTCTTTCTGCCTACTGCCTACAGAGAGACTGTGCACAAGAATGTAGCATCTGCATATGGAGAGCAGACATATACCCCCAGAGACATGCATCAACCAATAAATCATCTGAAAGAATATATAAAAATGGGAAAGAACATTTAAAGTGCCCCTTGTTCATTTGGATAATCTTTCTTTGATCTCAGACAAGGGGCAAAAGGAAGAAGAACTTGAGTAAGATGACATGAAGAAGGGTGGAACATTTGTTGAATGAAAAAAAGATGGTGAAATCCCCCTGGCTTTGATGGAAATGAGGATAAAAAGTGAGAATCCTAGAATCTATGTCTTCAAAGTAATCTACAAAGTAAGTAATATTCCCTTTTCTTCCCCAGTGTGGAGAAAAATCTGGGACGGGCTTCCCATGTCCCTGGGCAATGTGGTCATACGCCCTAGCGCAGCCTCCTCCCCTGACTAGTTGCTTGTCCCTTGTTAATCTCCTCTTTTTCCTCTCTTTCTCCATTTTAAAAGGTAGAACAAGCACACTCAAAGCTCCTGCGATGGGGACTCACGGACACTAACAAAATTCTTGGACCTTTTAGGATTGGAAAGTGCTGTTGATGCAGTTGAGGCTTCATGTGCAGTCTTTCAGCATGATTTTAATGACTCAGGGAAACAACACAGCAGCAGTGAACGTTTTTAAAAGCTTCACCTACTCTTCCAGCCTGAACTTAATCTGGCCTCTCTCTGTGTTTTAACACACTCCATTAACAGGATTCCCCGGCTGAAAGCAGATGTATGAGGTAGGGCACAAACCTATTTTTGGACACACAACGCTGTGCAATACACAGAAGTCCCCTTGTTGCAGGAGACTGTGGGATGGAACAAGCAGAATGTGTTTAGGCGACAGGGAATGCACTGTACCTCGTTGTTTTTTCTCCCCACAACTGATGTATAGGGTTGTGAAAGGGGTTTTGCTGTAAATCAAGGAGAAGGACACACATGGGCATTTAGGGGTGGGAGGACACAAATGTATGTGACACTCAACCACTTACTTTCCTCTCTGCATTCTGACTGTGCACACACACACACTGGCTGCCTCGTTTAGGTGGGGTAAAACCCAGCCATTCACCACAGGCCAACACAGGCAGTTGGGTGTTTTGGATAATTTATGGTTGGACTTGATGATCTCAAAGGTCTTTTCCAATCAAACAATTCTATGATTCTACAATTCATATGCAGAGGTGACATCCAGTAGTGCCCCCCCTTCCCCTGTTCGTACCTTATGAGTGAGTGCATGTGTGTGGATGAAGGTTGGGTTGGGGGTACAACCCGTGCCCAGCTGCATCCCCCCGTCAGGCTGCAGGGTGGATATGGCCAGAGGCTGCAGAACCAGCACCCTGACCTGCCACTGTCATGAACCAGCACCCTGACCTACCACTGTCATGTATAAATGAGAGGGGCATCAGGGACATCATACACAGAGATGTGACAAACATGCAGGTATCAGCTCCCTCACCCTTTGAGCTGAGATAGGAGTATCATATACCCTCTCACCACCCCTTTCCTCCTGGGCATGTTGCGAAAAGGAGGGGTGTTTCATAAACAGATGACCCCACCCCAGTAAGCCAGGGTGTGTTTCTGGGAGCCTCTCTCTTTCCCACACACACAACAACCCTCAACTCACAAGAAAGGATGGGGGGAGGCACTGGCACCACAGAGGTGATCCATCACTGCCCCTCAGTTGGCTGTAGGGTGTGTGTTGGGATAGAGTTGTGTCACACGGGTGTAAATCCAGGCACCCTCCCTCATCTTTTTTTCTTCTACAGGCTGCCAGGTGTTTTATATTTCAACACCCCCTCCTGTTGATTACGAGGTGTGTATTGGGGATGGAGGTGGCTGTTTCTCACTCACACACACAAACAAGCACAGGTGAACCCCAGCCCCTCTGATTTTGGGGGGCATAGCTAGCATTTGGAGGACTGGGGTCTCTCTTGCACAAGGGTGACTCCAGGTTTTTTCCTCCCTATTAGTTTGCAGAGTGTGTGTTTGGGGTATGCCTGTCACACACACACATCCCGACACAAACAAGCAATGCCTGGCTAAAAGGGGTGTCACACCAACAAGCAGAAGTCAAACCTGACCACCTCTCCCTGCCAGGCTGTCAGGAGGTTTAGCTGGGGGAGGACATCTCATGCACAGTGTCACCCTGTGCATGATTGTCAACTGTTAGGGTTTCCTCAGCGTTGGAGGTAGGCTTGCACATAGACAGGAGGGATCCCTGTTGCATTACGGTGTGACACCCCCAGTGCACATGGAGGTGAACAGGTTACCCACCGTGCTAGGTGTAGGGGGATTGATGAAGGGTCCACACACGAAATCCAGCGCTTCCTGGGACACTGCGGGTGTTGGCTGGGGTGGTCTCTCTTGCATATGTGTGTACCCCACTCGCCCTGTTAAGTTACCAAGTTCATATTGGGTCTGACACCCACATTTACAGGCCAAACCCCAGTGACCCACCAACTGGTTGTAGGGAGCAATACACACATAAACACAGACCAACAGGACCCAGCAGACGGGTGCTGAGGGTGTCAGGTAACCCCCAAAAGGCAGCAGAATGGGTGCTGGGTGTGTTTCATGCACACCCTGATCTCCTGTGGGGTTGCAGGATGTGTGTTCTCTCTCACACACGCACACACAAGGGTGCAAGATGTGCTTTAAGAGTGTCTGTCACCCACATGGGGATGCAGGTTTGTGTCTTGGGGGTGTTGGCCACACTCACAGAGGGTTGTTTTAGGAGCGCCTGCCATAAACACACCAAGCTGCTGTTTGTCTTTCAGGGGTGCCCATCATTGGCCATGTTGGTGGGCATCACTCATGTCCATGAGGCAGCAGACTGGGGTTTGTGTTTTAGGGGTCTCACACACACAGGGTTGAGCCAGGGCTGAGTCTGAGGGTGTCTCATGCAGACAGGGCTGCAGACTGTGTCTGAGGGTGCATCACATGTACATCATAGAATCATAGAATTGTTTGGTTGGAAAAGACCTTTGAGAACATCTAGTCCAATTATACCTGTCCACTACTAAACCATATCTCTGAGCACCACATCTATACATCTTTTAAACACCTCCAGGGATGGTGACTCAACCACTTCCCCAGGTAACCCGTTCCAGTGCCTGAGAACCCTTTCAGCTAGAAAAAAAAGAAATTTTTCCTGATATCCAAGTTTCTCTCTTGGCACAACTTAAGGCCAGTTCCTCTTGTTCTATCACTAGTTACTTGGGAGAAAAGACACATCCAAGGCACTACATCCTCCTTGCAGGGACTTGGACAGAGCCAGAAGGTCTCCCCTCAGCCTCCTTTTCTCCAGGCTCAACACCCCCAGTTCCCTCAGCCGGGAACTCAGCACACTTGTGCTCCAGACCCTTCCCCAGCTCCAGTGCCCTTCTCTGGACACGCTCCAGCACCTCCAGGTCCTTCTTGGAGCAAGGGGCCCAACACTGAACCCAGGACTCAAGGTGCAGCCTCACCAGTGCTGGTAGAGTGGAAGATGGGGCTGTAGGCTGTGTCTGAGGGTGTCTCATGCACACAGGGCTGCAGGCTGTGTTTGAAGTTGTCTCACACATGCAGACTGGGCTGCAGGCTGTCTCTGAGGGTACCTCACACAAGATGGGGCTGTAAACTGCGTTTGACAGGGTCTCACACACACAGACAGGGCTGTAGGCTGTGTCTGAGGGAGTGTCACACAAACAGACGGAGCTGTAGGCTGTATCTGAGGGTGTCTCACACAAGATGGGGCTGCAGGCTGTGTTTGGTGGGGTCTCACACACCCACCGGGCTGTGTTTGAGGGTATCTCAAGCAAGACGGGGCCACAGAGTGCGTTTGATGGGACCTCACACACCCAGAAGGGGCTGCAGGCTGTGTCTACGGGGGTCTCACACACCCAGTGGGGCTGCAGGCTGTGTCTGCGGGGGTCTCACACACCCAGTGGGGCTGCAGGCTGTGTTTGTGAGCGGTCTCACACTCTCCTCCCGCCTAAGGCCATCGCCGTGTCTACCACCGCCACCGTCCCCCCGCAGGCCGCGTGCCACCGCCCCACCCCGCCCCCGAGCCGCGTCGCGGTGCGCGTGACGATGCGGCACCGCCCCCGCCCGGACGGAGCCGGCGGCGGTTGAGGCGGCGGTGGGCCGGGCGGGGAGCTGGAGTGGGGCGGTGCGGGGGCGGGCGAGGTGAGGCGGCATCGGCGGGCCGGGCGCGCTGCGGCATGGATTACTCCGACTTCACCTCACTGCAGGACGCTTGGGACCTGTCTGGCCAAGGAGGTGGCGAGGAAGCGGCGGCAGCGAGGGAGGAGGAGGCAGCGGTGGCGAGCTGTGGCCGCCCGCCCCGCCGCCCTCAGCAGCGCCCCGCGCCGCTTCTCCGCGCCGCGTTCTCCACCTCCGCCTCCGAGGAGGAGCCGGAGGCGGCGGCCGGCCCGCTGCTGGAGCTCAGCGTGAGCGACGAGGCCGGCGGCGCCGATTTCCACTCGGCCGAGTCCGGCGCTTCGCTGTACTACTCCCCGTGCACGGGCGGCGAGGACAGCGAGGGAGCGGGGCTGGCGAGCAGCGAGAGCGGCGGTAGCGGCTTCTCCCTCGCGGCGGCCGCGCTGCCCGAGCGGAGGCGGTCGAGCCGCGGCCGGCCCCGCTATGAGGTGGTGCGGGAGCTGGGCGCCGAGGAGGTGCGCTGGTTCTACCGGGAGGACCGGAAGACCTGGAAGCCCTTTATCGGTTACGACTCGCTGCGGATCGAGTTGGCCTACCGCGCCCTCGGACCCGGTGGCCCGGAGAGCGAGGCGGCGGCGGCGGCGGTGGAGCCGGTGTGTGTGCGGAGCGGGCTCTACGAGGTGGACGTGGCCAGCGGCGAGAGCTACCCCGTCTATTGGAACCGTGAGTGCCGCCGTCCCTCCCGCGGGGACCGGGGAGTCCCGGTGTCCTCGCACCTGGCAGGTACTGGGGGGTGGCCGGGCTGCCTCCTGCCCTCTCCAGCGAGGGACCCTGTGGGCACAGAGACCCTGCACTGGGTTTCCCCCTCCCCGTGGGGACACTGGGCAACCCTTCCTGCCCCTCTAGTGCACCCCCAGAGATAAATGGGGATCTTCCAGTACCTGAAGGGGCTCCAGGAAGGCTGGGGAGGGACTTTGGCCAAGGGCAGGGAGTGACAGAACAAGGGGTGATGGCTTGAAACCGGACGAGAGTATATTTAGATGGGATATTAGGAAGAAATTCTTTGGTGTGAGGGTGGTGAGACACTGGCCCAGGTTAGCCAGAGAAGCTGTGGCTGCTCCTCCCTGGAAGTGTTCAAGGCCAGGCTGGATGAGGCTTTGAGCAACCTGGTCTAGTGGAAGGTGTCCCTGCTGCTGGTAGGGGGGCTGGAACTGGATGAGCTTTAAGGTCCCTCCCAACCCAAACCATTCTATGATTTCCTGTCACACCAGCCCAGCCAAGGGGACTGGGCACTGCTCCCGGCCCATGTGCGCCTGGGGATAAGGGATACAGGAACAAAACATTTTCCAGGAAGAGGGGACCCTGAGTGTCCGTCTCTAACACACAACTGAGTGGAGAGGGACAAGCATTTCCCCTTCCAAGTCTTGAATGTGGGGTGGAGAAGGTGGTACTGGGCATCCCACCCACTCAGGCACACTCATAAGGGAAGGGCATAGGAATCCTTCAGTGTGCATTTGAGAGAAAGGGCTCTGGACACCACACACACCCTGCCCACATCCCCCCCCAAAGGAAATGACAGGCACAGGGTAACCCTCAGCTGCCATACAGGGTCATGGGAGAAAGGTGTACTGGGCACCTCTTCATCCCCTTCCAGCTGCAAAGGGAACTGGGCATCTTTCCCTCTCACCCCCCTCTGCAGATGCACCTGAAGGAAAGGGGGAATCTGGGCATTCACACCCTGGTGTACAGAGAGATGGGAAAGGGAGATCTGGGCGTCTTCTCACTTCTTGATACCTGTAGAAAAAAGAGGGAGGGAAGGTGACTGAGACCCTTATTGCTTATACTTGCCCTTTTCTAAACAAAGGGTGAGTGGGGGTGAAGATCTGCCTTCAACATTCCCCCCTTCCCCTCAATATGCACACCCTTCCTTCAGAAGGAGCAGGGTTGAAATACCAATTGTTTGTCTGCTGCCTCCCCACCACAGGCACGCTTCTTCAGTGGGGAACGATGGAAGAGAGGGCTGATACCTGGCTTCCCCTCTGCTACCCTTATCCTCTCTGCTAGGAAAATGGTTATACTGGGCTTCATCTTCCCTTACCCATCACCTGTCTGCTGGGAGGAGGCATGAAGTGGAACTTCTTCTCTTTTCTATTGGAGGGGATGCAACAGGCAAATGAGACACACACACAGTCCTTACTTCTTACTCTTCCAATAGAGAGGTATTTCCTTCACTCTCTCAACTTAAAATGAGGTGGTGATGCACCCCCTCTCCCACTCTTCCCCTTGCATTCATATGTGCTTTGCTGGAGGAGAGGGGACCTTCAGGAACAGAGATGAAAGAGCAGACACCTCAGCTCTTCTGCCCCTTCCTTTGGAGACAATGTCTCCCAGGGTCTTGCTGGACAAAAGAGCATCTGCTCTCCTGGAGCAGACAAGCCATGCCACTGCTCACCCTCCATCCCTGAGGACTTGCTTTCCAACAGCATTCCTTCAAGGACAAGGGAAAACATTGTGGAGTGGAGCAAGAGGTGCAGAACAGCCAAACAATAGACAGTGTCCTGGCGTGGACTTAGCAGAGGTGCACACAGGCAGGTTTCTCGTCTTCTGTGTGTATTTTTGAGACTCAGATTGGAGTCACAGAGGAGCAGCAGATCTGAGAACTGAGGCCTTAGGTTCTTTCCTCTCTTCCTTCTCAGCATCTTTATAGAAGGGGGATCCATAAATGACAATACCAGGTGGTACAATTCACTCGCGGTGTGACAATTTGTCTTTCAAACCATTGCCTCAGCAGACAGACACTGAGCTCAAGGAGCAAGCAGAGGTCTCAGTCCACGTGTGTTTTGAGTTAAAGAGGAGCCTGGGCACAGCTCCTTGAGCAGAGAGTGGAGATGGTTCTCCCTGTCACCACCCTGAAGCCTCTGCTGTTGGCACTCAATGCATCTACCACATGGTTACTGGAAAGAGATGATGCAGGTCACCCAAGGGATCAGGAAACTGCTGCCATCCCTTTTGTAACTGTGCCATGGGAGAGAGGAGAGTGAGTGAGCAGAGGGATGTCAGGTGAGACAGGATTGCTCCTGGTAATGGGAGCGTGAAGCTGTACTCATCAGCTTAAAGGTTTAATTTCTTGACCCTATGCCATGTCCATTTTGGAAGCTGATTCAGTCTCATTAAGCCTGAGGAGCAGATGTTTCAGATGACAGCATACACTAAGCAGACATGATTTCTGATGCTTGGAAGGAGAGATTCCCAGAGGTTAGCACCAGAAGCAGTACTAGGCAGGGGAGAAATACACTCATGGTCCTGAGAAGACTAACAACAGGGATGTTTTTTCGTCCTCAGAAAGCTGATTAAGGAGAGTGCTCAAGTCTTTTCTTATTAGCAAGTCCAATCCTTTGCAAGACTGAGATAAACTTTTGGTGTTTCAAGGGTCTGCCAGTGTCTTCTGGTCTAACTCCTCCTTCACTTACACATTTCCTTGCCTCTCTTCCCTGTGTTGCATGAATGTTCTTGCCTTTCTCCCACTGTTTTCTCACAACTGCTGCATCCAGACCTGAGAAGACAGTAGGGTCTGATCCCAAGGATTCAGTCTCATCTGTGCTTCTGAAAGCCTTGGTGTAGCTGTATTCAAATTATTCCCATTTGATAGAGTGTGTGTAATTTTGGATCCAAAGGGAGCCGGCTGGTGGCAAACCACATCTCACACTAGTGAAGCCCACGAGTGAGGGAGCAGAATCATGCTCTCTGATCCCACAAGCATGAAGTAGAATGAGTACAACAGACTTAAAACACGCTGAGGTGCACGTTGAAAGAGTACAGAAACCGCTGTCTGGTTTTGCTGATTCACGTTTTCAGTTCAGAGCAAAGGTCAGAAGCTTTTATCTTTGTTGTTCTCGCACGTTTTGTTGTTCTGTTTGATGTAGGTGCTGTACTTCAGGGAAGGCTGCTATCTCACAGCTACAATATTGAATGCACCGACAGTTCTTCAGCTATTGTGGCATCTTAATGACAGAGTAATGTTGATTCTAGCTCAGCATGTGCTGAAATATTTTTTCCACTCACTCCACATCTTCAGAAATCTTAAGCTCGTTTGTGGCATCAGGAATATCAGACTGAGTTACAATTTGAGCAGATTAATTACTGAGAATTTTATTCTTGCCTTGTGACCTCTGGGATTTATTTAATTAGTATTGTAGAACTAGCAAAGGCAGCACATGAGGACTAAAATTATTAGTGTAGACTTGCAGATGAGTGAGTAACTTGGAGTTGGGCTGCTTCTTGTCTTCTGTGGACTTAACAACAAGTGTTATTTTATATGTGAGTCTCCTGTTTGATCTCATTAGATTATTCAGCCCTTTTCTGCCCTCCCAGTTGAAGAGGGCTGTTTTACAACCATTTTTCTGTAGATTTACTCCTAGTTTTCCAAGTCCTGGGTGAGTCTGTTAAATCTGCAGCCTGTGGACTTCTCAGTGACTCTTCTGTTCCTTGGCTTGTGATTTTGTCCCGTGTGACTGTTGCCCTGTGTGGTATTTGCTTTGCCCTTGCTTTTTGATGGTTACATTGCCAAGTTGTGTGTATTTAGTTCTTGCAGTGTTTCTTACAAATCAGTCCACTTTTACTCTCCAGGAAGTCATCTTCATCCCAGCATGTTCTCCAGTTTCAATTCTAACTGTGTGTTGGGAACACTCCCCACCTCAGCTGACATCTGTCTTGCAATGGTAGTTTTTAAAATCCAAGTAGAACTTCTGTGAAATCTGGTGGTATGTGGAGAGAAGCAACAACAAAAATGTGTGTTTCTACAGCCATTTGAGGAGCATTGTCTTTTAGGGAAGGATAGAATATCTCCACTCATGCACACAAGTTTGGTAAGGAGTTAGTTGTGTTTTTTCCTTTTTTTTTTTTTTTTGGTTGATGTGTTTTTTGATTTGGGTTGGGTTTTTTTTAAACATGTATGGTTTGTACCTAATAGTTACAGAAGTCTATTAAGTAAAATACCTCTTGTTGTATTTTTTTTAAAAAAAATGTTCACTAGGACCATCTCTGAGAGAAGATTCAAGAATAAATTCTGCTGTACTGATATAACAGATATTTTACTGACCTTACCCTGGAAATACCTGTGAATACTGAGTGGACCACTGAGTCTTAATTTTAATATTTGTATGCTCAGGCTGGAATTGGGCCACTTCTAAAAACTATTTCAGGTGCCTTTAAGCTTGGACTGAAGGAAATATAGAAGACCTTATATTTTCTTTTGTAAGCTCTCTGGGAGCTGCTTTGTAAACTGAAAGAAAAGGTGGTCGTTAGCAACGTGTGAAAAGCCTCTGGAAGTTGATCTTTTGCAAAATGAGAGAGATGAATGCCAGGGAAGTGATATCTGCCCTCTGAACTTAGAGTTCATTGAGGTTATTGAAAAATCTTGGAGTATAGTAGTTGATGCTTGGCACCAGATGATTACAAAAGGTTATTTTCTTAGCCATTTTTAATCATGTAATTGATTTGATGTAGGAGGTAGACATTAGCAGTGAGATACAAAGCTTTCTGTACCTCAGCCATTGGTGGTTCTTGGGGCTGCACTCTTAAGACTTAAAAATCAACATTTCAGAGCTGTAAAGGGATTCTCTGCTGTCTGCTTTGTGCAGGAACATTGGGTGCTTGTGCCTTCCCTAGAACTGGCAGCATTAATTTCTATGTTGATGCTTTACAGACTGGCAACCCTAAACCCATCTTGAAGGACAGGCCCCACTACACCTCTTGCCTGGCTGTTCTAACCAATGCCTGATATTTCCTCTGAGGCTGCATGTTTAGTTTATGGGTTTTGTTTTGTATCTTCAAACAGGAGTATTATTAAAAGAGATTCATGAGGCAAGATGAAAATCAAGAGTTTATCGGTATGTTTGTGGCTTGCATTTGTTTTATTCTGTTCTTACCAGCAGAATGCATTTTTAGTTGTGTTACAGCATGCTTAGAACATTGCTTTTGGTGTGCTGGACAGTCTGAACTTGGTTAGTAGCAGTTCCTTTATGTAAAGGACCTTGTATTGGGTTTGCATGGCAAGGTTTTGGTAGCAGTGGGGGAGGGGGGGGGACATGGGGTGGCTTCTGTGAGAGAAGCTTCCAGAAGCTTCCCCCATGTCCGACCCGACACAGCCAATGCCAGCGGCTACAAGAAGGGACCCGCCGCTGGCCAAGGCCGAGCCAATCAGTAACGCCTCTGTGATAACATAATTAAGAAAAAAAAAAAAGGAAGGGAGAAAAAAAAAGCTGCACACTTTGCAGCGGGAGAGAGGAGTGAGAAGATGTAAGAGAAAACAACTCTGCAGACACCAAGGTCAGTGAAGAAAGAGGGGGAGTGATAGAGTGGGCTTTGGTGGGCATCCGGCCTCTAGCCAGGGTCAGCCCACCACAGTCTTTTTTGGCGCCCAACGTGGGGCATGAGAGATTGGAGATAAGGTTATTAATGGAGAGAGGAGAGGTAACGGGCAAAACATAGACTGAACATGGCTAAAGAGTGATGAGTAGGACGGTTATGGGGGATTTTATTGGTTTAATTGTGGTGAAGAGACAAGGGGTGGATTGTGTGTGTAAATTGTCCACTTTTGTCTGGTGTTGTGATGAAGTTATTTTGATTTTGGTGTGGGGAATTATTTTCTGTTGATGTGAGTAGAAGTTTGTGAAGATTGTGTGATGAATGTGGATTTTAGTGATAATTCTTAAATATGTGATTCACAGAGGCGAGGGGTGGAATGTATTGGGTTTGCATGGCAAGGTTTTGGTAGCAGTGGGGGAGGGGGGGACATGGGGTGGCTTCTGTGAGAGAAGCTTCCAGAAGCTTCCCCCGTGTCCGACCCGACACAGCCAATGCCAGCCGGCTACAAGAAGGGACCCGCCCTGGCCAAGGCTGAGCCCATCAGTAACGCCTCTGGGATAACATAATTAAGAAAAAAAAAAAGGGAGAAAAAAAAAGCTGCACACTTTGCAGGGGGAGAGAGGAGTGAGAAGATGTAAGAAAAAACAACTCTGCAGACACCAAGGTCAGTGAAGAAGGAGGGGGAGTGATAAAGTGGGCTTTGGTGGGCATCCGGCCTCTAGCCAGGGTCAACCCACCACAGACCTTTAGATCAAACACTGAATTCCTGCATACTATTTTCTTGCTTTTCTCTCCAGGTATGTTGTTATTTTGCAAATAAAATACTGATTGTTTACCTGGCAGGGTGAAGCATTACTTTTACTACTCAAAATCTTTCCTGGGTTTTACTTTTTGGCCTCTGATTTTGCCATACCATCCTTCCAGAAGTTTCTTGCAGCTTAGTTTTGCCCAGCTCCTTCCTGACCAGGCAGCCTAACAGACAGAGATTAATCAATTTTTAGATTTGCAGTGCTCCAGGTATTAAATCACAAATTACATGTCTTTGTATGTATGTTCTGCTTATGTTTTATGGTCTCTGGTACCTCTCCTTCTTTCTGTAGAGACAACTTGTGACATTCAGGATGCTTTTACTAGAACAGATGGAAGATGTCAGCACTTTGCTTGGATGTGCCTTTGAGGGCAAGTCTTCAGCTTTTATTTTTATGATCTACAAGCATTATTTAAGCACAAAGAATCTGTTGTCTTACTCCTGTAAATGATACCAGAATCACACATTTGCTTTCCAGCAGGTAGTGTCAGCTACAGCAGAGTAGCTACGGATGAACTCAGCTTAGAAAGCAAGCTGTGTTCGCCCTTCCATGTGGTCTGGCACTTTTCCTGCTGGATCTGGTCAGCAAAGGAGAAGGCCGAGATGCAGGGTTACAAGTTACAACATGTTTGTGGGGTGAGAAGGACCAGGAGTTCTGTTCTGACTTAATTCAGGCTTGAATACTGATTCCACTGTGGTGATGTCAAAGAAATAAGATAGAATTTAATTTGGAGGTGACAGAGCTAGATTAAAGTTCGATGACAGGTGACTTTCTGCATGAATGTGTGTGAGAGAGGGAAATGCTGTCTAGGGAAGAAACAATACTGAAGGCAAAAGGGAGACCTTTTTGCCCTGAGAGGAGCACAAGAATCTGGAAGAGCTGATACTGTATAAATTAGTAAGCAGAAAGCTTAGATGGAATTAAAAATTGCAAAAGAGCAAGAAATTAAAATAAGAAGCAGGAGCAGTTCTCTTGGTGGTATCTGTAAAGCTGAAAAAGTGAAGATGAAGTGGTTTTGAGTGTTGGCCAGAGAAAAGGTCACTAGTTTGATATTATCTGAGTAGGTTGAAGCTACAGTAGAGTGTGCCTGGTGTGGAATTGGAGAGGAGAAGCTCCAGAGATGGTAAATGTTGTAAATAGAGTGTGGTTAGTAAGTGCTGGGATGAAAGGAGTATGAGGTGCAAGTGGGGTTCTAAGCAGTGATATTTAAGATGAAAGAAACTAAAATCATGGTGGTTTTCAAGGGAGAAAAAAAAAGGGTAAAAAAATTGAAGGAAAAAGTGAAATCTGGAGATGAAAGTCTAGGAAGTCTGGAGTTGGGATGGAGTAGGCAGAAAAAGGAAGTTAGGAGGAGAGTGCAGGGGGGAAAAAATCCTTGCAGAGAAGAGAGAAGGAGTTGAGAGCAAAGGTCAGTGTGACCTTACTCTTGTTCATGAGTAGTAGGCCTGAGGTGTGCACAGGATAAAGCTTGCTCTTCTTTTGTTTTCAAAGGATATTCCTGTATAGAAACCTCCTTGCTGAAACTGTCCACACCCAATCATTGCTGCTGGGTGCTGGAGAGAACTTGCTAACAAAGAGGGATTGACGAGTGCCAGCCAGGAGAGCGCTCGCACTTAGAAGCTGAGGGTGCGATTGTGCAAAAGTCCTGTGACTTTCCGTGGGATTTGAGCACATGCTTGCATTTTAGGAGGTACTCACATGTTTGTCATGTGGCACAGATGTTCTTTTGTGGGTCAGGTTAGCTTTTGCCTAATGAGGTTTCCAAAAAATAAAAGAGTATGTTTCTCTGAGTGAGGAAAGAGCTGATAAGGGACTAACTCCTACAGCTCACTGACCCCAGCAGAGTGGGTGGAAGTGCTTCACTTCAGACTGCTAGTATTGACATTTGTAAACTATTTTAATGGATCAGAATTCAGGAAAAATAAACTTTTAAACTTCAAACTGCAGCCCCACTTTGTGTTTCAGTAGTCCAGGGTTTTTTGATGTTTCCTACTCAGTACTGACATGGCTAGTAAGGTGAACTTGAGGATTTTGACTTGCACTGTAACATTCAGGGCTGTGTAAAGAGCAATTGTACAGATGTTAATTAAACTACTACATTAAACCAGAAAAATCCTTCTTGAAAAACACGATACACACTATATTTTGGGATGATATAGAGCAATTGAGATGAGAGATGACTTTGAGGGCATTTATCACTTTTTGAGGTGTTCCTTCTGTGTTTCACCAGCCCCAAAGATCAGCCTTTTCTTACAGTTTTGGGTTGCTGAGTTTTTCATAGAGACTTCTCTTGTCACATGGACAGCAAATGCTGGGCACCCAGCTTCCTTGTTTGGAGTGCTGAAACTGAAACTAGAATGACAGTGGCTGAAAACAGCCCTGATTTTCATTAAAATTGTTTCATCTTTAAAATCACCCTTTATGCTAATTGCTGTGTAATTTGGGTTATTGTAAGTGCAATTCCTAAAGGAGACAAGGCTCTGTGCGGTCAGGGTAAGCATGAGTGGTTTTATATCTCCTCTTCATTCTGCATCCTCTTGATAACTTTGAAACTAACGATTGTTAACAGTCAAATTTTATAGAGGAGCAGGAGTCTCACAAAGTTCCTGATTTTTGGAAAATTCAGGACAACTGGGTAGAGAAGAGTCTATCCCATTAAAGCTGGACTGGTTTTTGAACTTAACCCTTAATAAATTTTGCAGAATTGGCATCTTTCTGTCCATTTTTCACATCCTCAACTCACATTCTGAAAATTTGACCTCCTTAGCTCAGGTGTTTGCAGATGAAGGCTACTATCAGTACTTCAGCCCCATGGGAGAAGGTGGTGGTGGTCCTCAAGGCATTTGTAGTTACCTTGTTAGGGGTCCCAGCAAGCAGGAGTGTGACTTTTTCATCAAAACACCAAACAGAATTCCCTTTCCCTCTTATTGCTGGTCAGTTTGTAATTTGTTGCATTAAAAAACCAAACCATTTTGTTTGATTTTCAGAAACAGAAAAGATCCCAGTAATGCGTGGCCAGTGGTTTATTGATGGTACATGGCAACCTCTGGAAGAGGAGGAAAGTAACCTGATAGAACAGGAGCACCTAAAGCGCTTCAAAGGCCAGCAGCTGCAAGAGAACTTTGATATGGAAGTATCAAAACCTGTTGACAGGAAGGAGGGTAAGATTGTTTAGATCACTGTTTTTATAGTATGTTCTCTGGACAGTTGGGGTCTGATTTTCTTAAGTTTAAGAAAGTGATCTGTGATGATTTTCCATCCTGTGTAGTGGAGAAGATTATTACAGGCATCAGTTTGCTTTCCCGTTTTTCTATGTATCTTCATGTTATAGGATTTCCCACTGCAGCACATTTCACAAACACTGTAAAAATTATATTCGTGGCTAAACTTCTTGTTCCCATTTTGCTTCATGTTTTATATCTCTTAATTGTGTTTGAAATCTCATTTCAAACTGTAATCTCTTGATGGGACAAGAATAGTCAGTGTCCAAATGCAAACTGGCTATTAGACTTGGACAGCATTCCTAATTCTGCCCTAAAGGGAGTATCAGTTTTACAGATCACATTTTATTTTCCATTCTTGTTCAGGCTGTGAATTTGTTAGAGTAGTTTTCAGCTATAATAAATCTTGGACATTCATTCTGTTATGGAAGTCCTTCTATTTTAATGATCAGGCTGAGGACATTTGGTTAGTGTTCCTGGTTATCTCTGTCAAATGCATTTAACATTTTTAAGCATAGCAAGAGCTTTTTCTTGCTTTTTCTTGCTTTTTCTTGCTTTTTCTTGCTTTTTCTTGCTTTTTCTTGCTTTTTCTTGCTTTTTCTTGCTTTTTCTTGCTTTTTCTTGCTTTTTCTTGCTTTTTCTTGCTTTTTCTTGCTTTTTCTTGCTTTTTCTTGCTTTTTCTTGCTTTTTCTTGCTTTTTCTTGCTTTTTCTTGCTTTTTCTTGCTTTTTCTTGCTTTTTCTTGCTTTTTCTTGCTTTTTCTTGCTTTTTCTTGCTTTTTCTTGCTTTTTCTTGCTTTTTCTTGCTTTTTCTTGCTTTTTCTTGCTTTTTCTTGCTTTTTCTTGCTTTTTCTTGCTTTTTCTTGCTTTTTCTTGCTTTTTCTTGCTTTTTCTTGCTTTTTCTTGCTTTTTCTTGCTTTTTCTTGCTTTTTCTTGCTTTTTCTTGCTTTTTCTTGCTTTTTCTTGCTTTTTCTTGCTTTTTCTTGCTTTTTCTTGCTTTTTCTTGCTTTTTCTTGCTTTTTCTTGCTTTTTCTTGCTTTTTCTTGCTTTTTCTTGCTTTTTCTTGCTTTTTCTTGCTTTTTCTTGCTTTTTCTTGCTTTTTCTTGCTTTTTCTTGCTTTTTCTTGCTTTTTCTTGCTTTTTCTTGCTTTTTCTTGCTTTTTCTTGCTTTTTCTTGCTTTTTCTTGCTTTTTCTTGCTTTTTCTTGCTTTTTCTTGCTTTTTCTTGCTTTTTCTTGCTTTTTCTTGCTTTTTCTTGCTTTTTCTTGCTTTTTCTTGCTTTTTCTTGCTTTTTCTTGCTTTTTCTTGCTTTTTCTTGCTTTTTCTTGCTTTTTCTTGCTTTTTCTTGCTTTTTCTTGCTTTTTCTTGCTTTTTCTTGCTTTTTCTTGCTTTTTCTTGCTTTTTCTTGCTTTTTCTTGCTTTTTCTTGCTTTTTCTTGCTTTTTCTTGCTTTTTCTTGCTTTTTCTTGCTTTTTCTTGCTTTTTCTTGCTTTTTCTTGCTTTTTCTTGCTTTTTCTTGCTTTTTCTTGCTTTTTCTTGCTTTTTCTTGCTTTTTCTTGCTTTTTCTTGCTTTTTCTTGCTTTTTCTTGCTTTTTCTTGCTTTTTCTTGCTTTTTCTTGCTTTTTCTTGCTTTTTCTTGCTTTTTCTTGCTTTTTCTTGCTTTTTCTTGCTTTTTCTTGCTTTTTCTTGCTTTTTCTTGCTTTTTCTTGCTTTTTCTTGCTTTTTCTTCCTTTTTCTTCCTTTTTCTTCCTTTTTCTTCCTTTTTCTTCCTTTTTCTTGCTTTTTCTTGCTTTTTCTTCCTTTTTCTTCCTTTTTCTTCCTTTTTCTTCCTTTTTCTTCCTTTTTCTTCCTTTTTCTTCCTTTTTCTTCCTTTTTCTTCCTTTTTCTTCCTTTTTCTTCCTTTTTCTTCCTTTTTCTTCCTTTTTCTTCCTTTTTCTTCCTTTTTCTTCCTTTTTCTTCCTTTTTCTTCCTTTTTCTTCCTTTTTCTTCCTTTTTCTTCCTTTTTCTTCCTTTTTCTTCCTTTTTCTTCCTTTTTCTTCCTTTTTCTTCCTTTTTCTTCCTTTTTCTTCCTTTTTCTTCCTTTTTCTTCCTTTTTCTTCCTTTTTCTTCCTTTTTCTTCCTTTTTCTTCCTTTTTCTTCCTTTTTCTTCCTTTTTCTTCCTTTTTCTTCCTTTTTCTTCCTTTTTCTTCCTTTTTCTTCCTTTTTCTTCCTTTTTCTTCCTTTTTCTTCCTTTTTCTTCCCCCCCCCCAGAAAAAGACTGGTCTGTGGAGCAGAAATTTTCCTCATTGAGATAGGAGAGATTGGGCAGAGTGATTAAAAAGATAGAATCCCTGATATTTAAGAAAACAGAAAAGATGACAAAAAGAAACTCCAGATACCAGTGCCTTTTCTAAAACTAAACTTTAAAAAAAGAGAAAAACAAAAACAAACCCCAAGCTATATATGCAGTCACTTCAAAATGGAGTACCTGTCAAGTCACTAATAACTCTTAATAGATTTATTTTTAATAATAGGAGAGTTGCAGGAAAATTATAGCTAACAGTAAGTGTGAAAAGTGGTGTTGTCATTATAATATGCCTCTCAGTACATCTCTAATCAGCTGGCATCCATGACTGCTATCTGCACATGGCACTGGGAAAAGCTTGATGACTTCCCTCATCGCTGGTGAAATAAACAGAATTAGTTGTAGAAGTGCTGAATTCAGTTGGCAAATTTCTTCAATGCTACAATTTGTTGCTACAATTTGTTGTAATTGCATCCTGTGTGAAATGTATTTTGATCCCATCAAGATTTACAGGTAGCTGTTATTTAAGACTAGTGGAAGTTAGAATGGATCTGGAAATATAATTGGGAAGCAAAGTGACTGTTCAGAACGCTACGATAAAGCGTTTTAAATGATGAAAAACTAACCAGCTCATCTAATTCCTCAGCAAAATTAATACAATCTGCTTAAGAGTCTCTTAGTACTTAGAGATAATTACTTTCCTATATGAACATACCAGTTTGCATCATGAATAATGAAAAAGTAGCTTGTCAACAAGCATCTTGTTGATACGCAGTAGATGAACCTGTCAGCTTTGGGTTTGCCCCCAGCCATGCTCTAAACAGTGACAGCAGGCTGATGAAAAGTTAGGAGCAGGTTCCACTTTGCTGCTTCTGTTCTGGATAATTGTCTCTTATTCAACCTGATTACTTGGGGCAACATGTGATATCCTGGAAATTAGTATCCAAGACACAGTTGATCATTTATTTTCAATTTAATCCTCTTTATTTTATTGTCCTCTGAAAATCTTTTTGTGAAGAAAACAGAATTGTGAGCAAGTTTACTAGGTGTTTAGCACCATCAGCTTTTGAGCAGCCTGCCCAGTGTGTTGCTGGTGATGGAATCACTCCATTTAAGCACAGGGCAAGTGGTGCTGCTTCTCATCTGTGTGTGGAATCATCTGTACAGATGAGTTTGTCTTTGCAAAACCTGGCCATGAGCTCTATGTACGTTACCTGTGAAGGGGAGCTGCTCAGCGTGCAGTGCCCCTCTGCTTTCCTCATACCTTTAGTTTTGGGATGCATGTTAGGAAGATACCCTTACATCTTAAAAAAAAAAAAGCCCAACAACAACAACAAAAAACCCCAAACCAAGGAAAAAAAACAACAACAACAAACAAAAAACCACCCCAAAACCAAACACAATATCCCACTCCCATTATTTGGTTTATTAATTCTGCTCCTGGATTGCAGCATGCTAACAAGGAAATAACTAAAGTTCATCCAGGGCTTTTGTTGGTCATAGAATGTTGATGACCCCATTATTAAATTCTTAATCCAAGCAAACCTTCCTCTTGCAAGTGCAAAATACTTCAGAGTAGGAGTCTCCAACCTCTATAAGTAACAGAAGTAAACCCTGTAAGTAATAATCATGCTTGTGCTACCTTCCAGTGTTGTCTGGGAGTATGTGAAGCTGTAAATGCTGAAGGTAACAGCAAGCAGATGACTGTGTTTAGGTGAATGATTTCTCAAGTTCTGTTTTCCATGGGGCAGCCTGAAGACCACCACTTCAGCAGGGGATCTCTCTGCTGAGCAAACTGGAAGGGTATTTTGATTTTCCTCCTTACAAAGTATTTAATTTCATGCCTTGCAAAATAAACTGCCTTCATGGTGCTCGATATCACTGACTCCTCTTGGTGTCTGATCCTCTTCAGTGATCTGCTGAGAGGCTGGTCAGTGGCATGACTTTCTCAGGTAAATTATTTATTATGGCAGCACACAGAAATGGGACACTTTATTTCTTAAGACTGTGTCCAAACAGGTTAACGTGACCTTCAGAGTTGCCATATCCAGTTGACCTCGATTTGTCTCCAAGAAGGTTATGTCCTGTAGGAGTTCACAGACATTGTTGCCAGGTGTGCTAGCTCTGTCTGCTGCTGGTAAAATTTAGTCAAATTTCTTAGATTTCTGGAGGGGGATACTTGGTTCTGAATGCACTGGCATCTGTAACCTTTGTGAAAGGCCAGCTACCCTGACCGGTGATCTCTGAAATGCAGCATCCATTGAAAGTGTTGGCATGTGACAGTCAGCTTCCCAGACCACCACAGACCAGGCAGAACATGTGTGTGTGTAGGGAGGGATCCTTCAGGGAGCTTTTCCTCTTGAGGTGCCTAAAACCAGGCCAGAGGAACACCACTGAGGTCCTGGTGCAAGCAAATGCTGCAAGGGCATCACCCACCTCTTCTGTAGCTTGACCACACTCTTGTTTCACATCTCATCACCCCAGAGTCTACTTTGCTCCTGACCAAATTCCACATGCAGTTTTCAGTTTAAATAGTTAATTTTATTGTTGATAGATACAGGAAAGGACATTGCTATTCTGTCTTTTAAGACAGAGTAATCGATTCAGCTACAGGAGGAAACCACACTTAGGATGAGGAATTAGGGGTTTGGCTGCATTTGACTGCTTTGTTGTGAAACTGAATGTCTGCAGCCTGAATTTGAGTTGATACAAATCACAGATTCACACAAATTGCAGATCTGCATATTGGCAGATTCAGAAAGGCATCTTCTAGCTTGTTGATAAGTAATTTTATATAAATTTTCTGAGCAAATTGAGAGTCATCACATTTTACAATGGTCTTGAGGAGTAAAGCTTCGTGTTTGCCACTCAAGTCTGCTAAAAACAGTTGACTCTAATGACACCTTAAACCCCTGAATGAGATGATGCACTGCTCTAACAATAGATGTGGGCTTCCAGGTCTGATTTGTTCTTCTGCTGCTCTGTTGATAGGTAAAAAATACTGGGGGGTTTTGGGCCCTCAAATTAATTTGTCTAGTACTTGGGGTTTTGTTGGGTTTTTTTTTCATCCAGGTAACACTAGACTTTTTTTGTATATTGTCTTTACTTGTCCTTAAGAACAATGCATTCTTCAAACTTAACATACACAAATTAATACCAACACAAGATTTAAGGTGACATTTTGATCTAAATTCTTCAAGTTCAAAATTTAAGATATTTGATACAAACTTCAACCCTTAAAACCTGGAAATATCTGGGGTGTTTATTTGATCACACTGAGAATGGGTTATATCTCTGCACCTTTGTGCAGCTGACTTTCCTTGTATTGCATATACCCAGGGATTACACTTAAAAGTTTTACTACTGTAAAATAATTCTATAAATACATCTGAGTGAAACCTCGGTTACAACACTTGTTCTGTGAAGCAATATTTCAGCTGAAAGTGTTTTGAAGGGATCTCATCATCCCTTTTTAGCAGTCAATAAGCTTAAAATGTGCAGAATAACATGATTTAGAAACTGCTTTTTATGCATACTTAGGCAGACAGAGAGTTCAAGACCTATCTGAAGTAGTCCATCAGAGGAGCAGCGTTCTCAAGTGATTTCAGTAATATCAGGATAAAACAAGACCATGAGCTGGGATCATAGCAGATGCTTGAGGGTTCTGAGACTGGATACTTCGCTGAAAGCACTTAACTGCAATAAAGGCAGTGACCTTCAGAGCAAGAGCTTCTCGGTGGAGGGTCAAAATTGCTACTTCAGGCTTGACTTTTCTCTCTTGCTCTGTGGCCAGAGCCCACATATCCCTTACTGAGACTTCCTGGAGCACAGAGGAGCTGGTAGCAGGCAGGTGCCCACCGCTTCAGGTGTGGGGTGGTGGTCAAGGATGAAGGAGCAGCTTTTGTCACACAGTCCAGTATTCATCTGGATGTTCAATCTGTGGCATCCACAGCTGCCTGGTACATGGGAAAAATGTCATCTCTTGCCTTCTCTATAGCGGTGATGATGCCAAACAGCAGAGCAGGAACAGCAAGTTCTCAACGTGCTCCTGAGGAGGTAGCAGTGGGTGATATTTCCCACTGCTCTAGGTGAACATAAGGGCTAATTCTGATTCTTCTTCTTCCACTGAGCAGTGGTTCAAAGGGTACATCATAAACTGGTCCCCAGTATAAGTAATATCCTCTAGCAGCCTTAAGGCTTGCTATCTCTGCTTTAGGAACACTTGGTTAGCTGTTAGTATCATAAATACAGTTGAGTAGCTGTCATCTGTTGCTCCATCATCATTTTCAGGTATATTAATTTAATTAGGATGAAGTGAAGCTGAAAGCTTAATATACATGATAGTGGGGTAGGAATAGACATCGTTAATTGTACTTGCACAGAGAGGTGGTGGAATGTCCATCCATGGAGATACTCAAAATTCAGCTGGAAATAGCCTGAGCAACCTAATCCAGACTTGAAACTGGATCAACTTTAAAAGTTAATCCTACTCTGTGTAGTGGATTGGAGCAGATGAACCCCAACCATTCCTCTGACAGAAATTATTCTGTGAGCAAGTGTATGATTCTGTGATAGGTGATAAGAAGTACAAAAAAAATCCTGTGAGTCAGAATCATAATTATTTTTTTGAATACTTTGATTTTGAAATGGCATAAGTTTATTCATTTTTCTTACAGCATTTCAGCATGTGGTTAGATGCCACAAAAACTATAAAAGTTGCATTTGGAATAGTTTGTTTGCTTTGCCTTAGATATAAAATTTTTCTCTGTTCATAAAAACTTTATATTCAGAATGAATTTTTATCACAGCTGGCTAAGTTAACCTTTAGATGGGAAAGTCATATTCATAGAATCAGAGTCGTGCAGATCAGACCTTCCTGCTCAAAGCTGCAGAGTCAACAAGAGCAGGTTACTCAGGATGTTTCCAGTGGGGTTTTGAATATCTCCAACAGTGGAAATGCCACAACTTCTCTGGGCCATCTCTTCCAGTTTTTGACCAGCCTCACCAGACAGAAGACTTTTTTTTTCCTTATACTTTATTTGAATTTCCTCTGTATATTCTTCTTGACATGCTACAGTCTGTAAACTGTTCTGTAAACTAAATTATTCCACCAAGTCCCAAGTGCAGTAGCTATGAGCCTAATTTTCCTCTCCTGTAATTTTCCTCTCCTGATGTTCAGCAGTAATATACTTCACTGGCACCTCTCTTAAGGCATCTGCTGACAGAGCTGTTAGCTGAGGTGTGATCCTGGACCAGCCTGACTGTGGCAGTTGGAGCCCTGACAGAAGTATGGAGTATCACTCACTTGCACTGGCAAAAGTTACTGGATTGTAGAGTAGTAACTGCTCCTGGTGATTGTAGAGGAAGATGCTATTCAGTTCATTTCTCCCCAGACTCACTGATTTCAGGTCGTTGCAACTTAATGACTTTGTGGATTTAGAAGCCAGGCTGAAGCCTCTTCATTTCTCATTGGATTTAAACACACTCTCTTGACTACATCAGTTTTTTGAGGCTAAAATAGTTTGAAATTAAGTCTGTTTGTGTGAGTGAAGGCCCACAGAGCAGTAATGCAGAAGATTTGTAGGATCTCACTTCCAGCCTTGCTCAGGAACCCCCAAAGAAGCCTGAAAGGTATCCATCATCACCAAGTCAACAGTGAATGCAGGTCTTCCGTTGGGTGCCAAGAGCAGTGTCTTCCTGCTCACATAACTGTTCCTGCTGCTTAGCTGCAGCTTTCACTTACTTTAAAGTATTTTTTCCATAATCACACAGCACTGATACATAAATCCCTGAAAAAGATTCTTTTGAATTGCTGTGCAATATTTCAGTATTCTCATGAGGAGTGAAATAAGCCAGCTGGAAGTCTGGTCAAGGTTATGGACTTGTCTTGCCATCAAGGGGAAGCTCAGCAGCAAAGCGTGCACTTCACTGTGGAAGGCAGCTTCTTGAGGACTTACAGAACAGTCCAATAGGAGGATGTTTTGTCTAATCTAACTTTTAATTATCATCTTACACTCTTTGGGGAAAATAATAGAGCTGTGCTTAAAATTGAGTTGTTTTGGGGTTTTTTTTTTAAATGTTTAATGTATGTTTGAAAAGGATTAGGGTGTTGTACCCTATACAAACAGAGCATTTATGCCTTTGTACATGTAAATTAGACTCACCAAGTGCCTTTGCATTACACTGTGTTCCAGCTGTCTTTTATTAATGTCTTTAGCTCTGTTGTGATGTCATAACTGTTAATGAAGAGTGAAGAAATTAAATTGGGCTAATGTGACCTGACACTTCTGCTACAAAACCAGTTTTTTATGTGTGTGTATATAGTTTTTCAGAAAATGTGCCAACTTTTTTTTTTTTCTAAACCCCTTTTAAAAATTTTACTTTGAAGCTCAGTGTTTTTACTTTTAGTTCTCTACTACCTCCCTCCCTTCTTCCTCCCTTCTTTGTTCAAATGGAGAGGATATAAGGAGAATTCAGATGCTCCATGTCTTAAGCGAAAGCGTTCCCAAGGTACAGTAATTGTAGATTTCTTTTTTGTAGTACTCCTAGCTTAGGAAGCTTTAAATTCTAGTTTGCTTATACCAGTTAAATGCATTAGATTTACATGCTGCAATTTCTTGAGCTGTAGTCATGCCATTTCCTTCAAAAGAGAAGGAAAAAGCATCATAAATCTTAGAAGAAAAGTAGAAGTGTTGTGTATCTTAGAGAAAAGTAGATGCTAGCAGTATCATGCAGTAATCCTTATTAGAGTTGTTTGTGACTGTGGTGAAAATTGTAAACCTTTGTTTCTTACACTCTTTATGTGTGGTTTGGCTTCTTCATTAAGCTAAAAGCAACTTTTTTAGAATCAGAGCAGGTCTGGTATAAGATAAATTATGTCAGAGAAGGAAGGGAGGGTTTATGACAGGTAATGTTTTGTCTACTGCTTTGGATAATGCATGCATCTTTAACTTGATGTTGTAGATTATATTTCCTGCAGCTTTTGTGTGAATACTGGGATGAAATGAGACTTTGGACATAGGATATAAAAAGGGGAAGCTGCTAGAATATGTGATAAAGGCTGCTGAGTTGCACAAAATAACTTTGAACTTTGCAGCAGCTGGTATTGTGCAAATTTGTTTCAGAAAGTGGAAGGAGATCTTTACAGGATCCATTAATGATTGCAGAAGGCTCAAAAGTACTTGTCAGTGGTCTTTCTCTGCCACCACTGAAGTCAGTAGTGATTAAACTTTTACTGACTCCAGTAACTGTGCAACCAGGCTTCCATAAACTGCACCCTCGATTTAAAATGTAAGTGCACATGGTAGATTTATTCTTCTCATACTGTGTATTCTTTTAGCTCCTGGGGATATTGTAAAGTACAAGAATTTATTCTGACATGAATAAATGTTTGCCTTTTGACTTCCTTTAGTTATATTTTTCTATGATTGGGTCCAAATTAAAATGCCTGGAATCAAAATGTTTAATACTAAACTTTTTCCTGCCTCTTCTCACACATGGAACTCAAGTCTGTTAAAGGTGAACAAGTGTAACTACTGTTTTGAGCAGTAAGAGGGGACTTCTGCCTTTTTATTTTGTGATAGTAATCTTCAAATTATTTTGTATATATTTTTTCTTCAATCATGTTCAGTTGTGGTAATGAATGTGCCTGAATTAATTAAAAGTAGGTGCTTATGTAACAAATAGTGACATGGATGAATTGAGAGGTGGTGAAGTACAGTATAAAAATGACAACAATGTGAAACAGCCCAATTTAATTAAGAGCAATAGCCTTTTTAATGGCTTTGCATTTGGGGATTTTTTTAAAGAAATAAAAAAAGGTTTTAAAATCTCCGGCTGTACCTCAGGTTTACACACCAGAATTTGAGTTTTTCAGAAAGAACAGTAGCAGCCAAATTATGCTCTCAACTGTATGTATGGTGTGGCAGAGTTTCACACAGAAATTAATGATTACTAATTTATTGTAAAATCCCTGGACAAAAGAAGGCAGAAAAGGTTTTCAGACAGTGTGTATGTATCCCTTCTCTGGTTTTCAGCTCTGACTGGAATTAAAGTGCCTTTGTGGAGGAGATGGAGATCATATTGGCTCTTAGCACTTCAAAGATGCTTTCCTCTGGATTGATCTTGACTTGAGTGTAGTCAAACTCTGGCAGAGGAGCATCACCCCATGCTTTGGTCTTGGCAGGTGGATGAAAGTAGCAAGTAAACAATTGCTCACCTTAATAGGTATTTAATTTTCAACTGCTGACCCTGTGAAATGCCATGTCCAAGTGTCTGTCTGTGTGTGTGCACTTGCTGCTGGAGGTGTTGAGCTCCTCAACCACTTGAGCTGGGAGGATGTTTGCACTGGCACTGCACATGCAGCGTGTGCCTCCCAGCTTCTCCACGGGTTTTGTGCTATGAGCATACAAAACAATGCAGGCTTTCTGCTCCTCAGTTATTCTCCAGTTATTTTGACTCAAGTTGAGTTTCTCCAGTCTTAACTGAGATCAGGTTCTTCAAGTCTTTAGGAATATGGAAGTGTTGAAAGCCAGGCTGCATGGGGCTTTGAGATCTCTAGTCCTAGTGGAAGGTGTCCCTGCCCATGGCAGAGCGGTTGGAACTGGATGATCTTTAAGATCCCTTCCAACCCAGACCATTCTGTGTATTCTATATTTTATGTTTCCCTCTTCATTTTTTTTATATTTAAATTTCTTAGAGGGGTTTTTTTCCCCCCTGTGTTCATCTGTTTTGGTGAGACTGGAGGTTTGTGTGATAGTAACTGTTGATTTCTTCAGCTGAAATAAGTCCTTTCTTGATCCCTCTCGCTTCCCCTATGCTTCTCTCCTTGTTTTTGCATGGCTTGCTCGCTACTGTCTTCCATCTACAGTGGGGTTGTGCCTTCCATGTACTCACACTCTAGGTGTCTGTCATGGTTGGTGTTCCTGAAAATCGTTTCATTGCTAGTTTCTGGCTACAAAGGAAACCAAAACTTGGTCTCATTTCTGTGGGCTTGGCTGTTAATCCCAAGCTAAAAACCTAAGAACTGTGCAGAATAGGTATGGTTATCTGCAGCCAGGGAAGATGTATCTACAGAGATGCCTGCTAAGCAGGCTGTGCATGTTGTCAGTGTCAGAGAAGTTGTTCATGTGGAAAACAAAGCTGCAAGAGGTCTGATCCACAGGGAGATTCCTGTCCCATGGTTTTACAGGAGACCCTTCATCTTCTGTGCCTGCTGTTCAGAGATGCTGCAGCCGCAGTCACATCTCAGTGAAGCTCAGCAACATCCTAGCCTGGTGCCCTGGAGACAATCCACAAGCGTAGAAAGCAAGATCCTGAGGGACCCAGAAGGCAGAGGAATGAACATGAAGAGCATTCCCCTGTGCCATACCCACTGCCTAATCTGAATTGTGACTTGGCTTACCCAGCCACACCACAATATGCCTCAGTGACTTCCTGACACTCTGTGACATCTCTCGGTATGAACAGATCCTGAGCTGTCAGTTTAACCACCTCTGCAGCATGCAGGAGGTTTATAGGACGTTCACCATTCCTTCTGAAAAGAGAATGTAAATCATGTTAGCTCATAAACTTCCTCTTTTTTGTGTTCAGTTTCAAACCAGCGATGGCAGCCCTTGTTATCCTACACCTGGAAAGCACAATTTGCATATCCTGATTTTTTAGGAAGTTTATTTTCAGGCTGCTATCAAATCCTCTCCAAAGACACTTTTTTTTGTTCCCTGCCTCTCTGTTAACACACTCTCAGACTGTCAGCAGCAGCAGCTCCTTTTGATTGGACTCTTAAGAATCTCTTCACAATCCTTGGTGCAGTGTTGTCCCTCATGAAGAGGTACCTTATAGCAAGGTGTTTGGGGTTTTTTTTAACCTAAAGAGAATCTCCTGTGGATAATGACACAGAACCACTGTCTGCCTAGGTATGCACACACACATGGCTTGTGGATTGTCTATGCCTGTGACTGATCTCAGCTGGGTAACTCTTCTCTCAGTTGGATTTCTGCTATGCAAATCCACAAGGGTGTACCGTGTTTCTCTCCCCCATTGTCATCACTGGGACAGATGCATATGTAGGGACAGAGAGTGCACAACCATAGTCATCAAGTGGTGTGTCACTCCTGTTTTGGAGGGATTCTCACACATCAAGAAGGCTTGGACCTCAGGGTGATAGATTTTTCCCTTATTAGGGGATTTCTGTTCCACTGGTGGACATTATATCCAGGATCTGAGGAGGAACAGACATCCCAATATTTATATAAATTTAAAAAGGGGAGATAACATCTCATCCCACTTGAGGAAGAGCATGGGTTGGTCTGTGGAATGGGTGCATTGATCCTCAGGCAGACTTTTTAAATAGTACATCTTATGGTGCCTGAGTGCCAAGGTGGAGCACCCAGCTTAGTTTGTTTTGACTCAGGTAACTCTTGTTAACTTCTAAAGGAGTGGGTCTGCTCCTGGTTGGTAAGATAGACACCCTGGAAGTGTTCTCCAGACATCTGCAAAATATTGCACTGCAGTGCATGGTGCCTTTGAAATGTCCTGCAGCCACTGTTCTTCAGTGACTGAGCCTCTCTGCTGCTGGTTTGGACTTTGCTCTTGAGGGTGCACATGGACAGGCACTCAAAAGAAAGCAGTGAATGTGCTGATAAACAAAATTTACTAAGACATGGAAAATAAAATGTAAATATGTCAGTTAAATTGCCAAATCTATCATCTTAACTGGGAAATTGGTAGATTCTCTGAAAAGCGTTGTCCATATGAGTGTCCTGGATCCTGCCACTTCCCTAAAAACTCCTGATACTCTATGAAGGAAAACTGAGAAGCAAGAACAAACACCTGTTTGTTTTGGGTTTTTTCCCCCCCCCCCTGAGTTCTGATTAGGAAGGAAGGGTGTATAGTCCAAGTGCTCTTAAAAATATATCTGAATTTAAATGCAATGTATATGTTAACAACACGTCTCAGAGAGGTAAGTTACTCTCGTGTCAAGAGACAAGGTAGTACTGGAGATTACTGGTAGTTTCATGTGGTGCCTTTGTCGAGTAGACCAAATTTTTCAGATTCCCTTTTGAAGACACTACTAAATATGCAGAGAAATAGTGTTGGATATTTCATTTGCAGTTCCTCAGTGCTTGCACGTCTTGTGATTGATTTTGATGTGTCCTTCAACATAAGTGTTTTTGAAGAACACCATAGAAGTTAGGAATCTGTTCTTCCCAAGTGAGAATAATTCATGTAAGGTTGGGAAGACCTACTTCTTTCTGTATATTCTTTGCCATAGAGAGGCTGGACTTGATTCCAGAAAGATTTTGAGGATTGCTTCTCCCCAAGCTGCTATTCTTCCAGAGGTTGTAAGTGCTTCAGACACAGGCCTCTCCATCTCCTCCTCTGCATGCTTTAGACATTGAGCCCAACACTCTCCAAAGGCATCAAGCTTCCAGCCCTCCCCTGTCAGCTTCCCCAGGAGCATACTCTGAGAGGGATTTTGCAGAATGCAGATAGAACAACCTTTAAAGACCTGCTAGACAATGCATGGAAAGTCTACATTGGTCATGGAATTGAGGATGGAGGACATTGGAGAGACGTCTGCAAGGAGGTCCCCTGGCTTTGCCACTAGAGTACATGCCTGACTCAAGACACCAGTCTCTGTTGCTTTGTCTCCAAGTCTGAACAAGGAAGTTTTACTGGGATTTCCCTTTCCCTCTCCAGCTCTAAATTGAGATTATTAACTCATCTCTGCACCTGCCCGGATGTTAATGAGAAAAAGTTCATTAAATTTTCACTGGATTGCCGCTCGCTCTGGACAGTCCTTACCCTAAGCTGATGTGTCTGCTCTTCCAAGTCAGGCTTTCTTCCTTTCCTGTTCTTGCTCTGTCAGTGTAAAACAGCAATATAGTTCTAGTTATTTTTGTGAATCAACTGTTTACTATCACAGAATGAGTGATCCTTTCCTAATCCCCTCGTTTCTTACAGACTTCATTTAGTTTTTTATCAGACTATGTCAGGTCTATCTGCCTTGGCAAAGAAACAAAAAATACTATAGGAGAAAGGTCATAACATCTAGCTTAACGTGGCTGGTTTGTGCTGTAGCAGAGTTGGAGTATGAAAATGAAATTAGGTATGAAGTATGAAATCATGATGGCTCAAGCTTTCTCAGAATGTTTTTAGAAGAGTATAAAAAATTCCTTTGAGTGGCTTCAAGCAGGGGACAGGTTAGAGCTCCACTTATGGTGGAGGGTGGGGAACAAACCCAAAACAACCCCTCTGGGTGTTTTCCATGACTTTGTATTTTTTAGCAAGACTGACAGTTAAATAACACTTTTCTTGTCACAGGACTATTGCTGTTGCCAGCTCTCCAAATGTTATGTACCCCTAAGCAGCAGATTTCCAGACTTAGGTGATATCTGAATGACTAGTAATACAGCTGTGGTATTGCTTTGCTTAAGCAAGCTCCAAGCCTTAGGTGAGAGTTTCTGACTTGCATTATAACGTGCCTGCTGTGCTTAATTCCAACAATCAGGCAGTGTGTCCTGAGGTTGGTCCCAGAGCTCAATCAGTTCCAAATCTGGAAAACACAATAACTGCACAAAAAAAGTCAGAGCTCTTAGTGGCTTTTGAAAGAGCTGGATTCTGTTCTGTGCCAGAAATTACTCATTCAGAGGCTTTCTCAGTGAATTGCATTTCCAGCTCCTGGATATTTCAGAAAGGATAGAAATGCAACAGAGCCTTCTAGTAAAGGAGCCTCAAAAGCCTCTGTGTTGCTGTTACACGCTGTAGCCTCAGTGAAAACCAGGGATCTCGCTGTGCAGACACAGAATAGAGAAGATAGGAGTGAAATTGCTCTTTTTCTAGTGATGAAAGTTCATGGGGCAGCCACCTGGGCATCACACCCACCTGCAATATTTCAGGATGCATTGCCATGCCCCCCCTGTTTTTTTGTTTTCATCCCAAAATGAGGGTGGGAGGAGAATGATGTGAAATATCCTCGGAGGTGGGCTCCAAACTGCTGCTTGTCCTGGTCAGATTAATCCTAAACCTAAAAACTTTTCAAGGTAAGAAGTAGTACAGATTTAGGTATAATGGAGCTCTAGATTTTAACCTATGTGTAAATTACTCTTCTCTCTCTGTGTTTGAAGAGGTTTGGTTTTTTTTTCCTCTTACCCATCTAAATTAAATGTTGTTCCTTTTTGCTGCAGCTATTCATAGTCTAAAGTTGAGTCGCAACCATGTGGACTGGCACAGTGTGGATGAAGTATATCTGTACAGTGATGCAACAACATCTAAAATTGCAAGAACTGTTACACAAAAGTTGGGGTTTTCCAAAGGTAATCTTTCTCAGAGTTTGTAAAGAATATTGTAAATACTGTTATTTTAAGTTTGTGACTTTAACACTAGAAGGAGATTTGGAGTTTGACATTTTAATACGTGACTAGCACACTTTGGCCATTGCAGTTTCACTGAAGAGTACATTAGGGCCCTTAGGTAGTTGTACAGAATTGTAACTAGATGTGAATAGGCTGTGACCTTTTTTAATACATATTTTATTATTATTTTGGATGTGGCAGTTAGCATTATGTAATAAGTAAATGAAAATATGACAGTGGCAGTCTAGCAGCTCCAATATAAGAATTACAGTTCCCCTTGCAACCTTAACTTGACCACTGTGTACTTGCATACTGTGATGCATTCTTTCAATGCATGATCATACCTTCCCCTCTTGCCAGGCCTTACTTTTTTTCAGTTCATTAAATAGATGTATGAACTGAGAGGAGGGATAAAGCATTTTAGACAGAAATTGTTTCTACTAGGAATCCAGGCTCATTTCAGCTCAAAACTACCAGTTATAAAAGCAGTGAGGCTGGGATGGTTGGAAGAGAGGAAAGTCTCTCTCAAGCAAAAGGCAGATTATTGCCAACCTAGAAAACTGGAATTGTCCTCTCTGTTGTGGTGCTCCTGTGCACTGCTGGACAACAACAAAGACAAGAACACACACATTCCTTTTGTTCCTTGGTCTCTGAAGAGGCAAGACCAAGCAATAGGTTTGGCTTTAATCTCCATGCTTTTGTTCTATAATTAATGCCCTCTTACCCCACAGGGCTCTTGGGTGGATACTTAATTAATGTTTGCCCAGAATTAATATAATTCAGTGTTTTAGTTTCAGAAGAAATTAAGTATTCAGTATCCAGAACATGATTTGGATAGTGTGTAATAATAAGTAATGTCTGTTCTAAACAGTTTTAGGGGGAGAAACATCAAGTAGAAGCTCACTTGATAAACAAAACCTTAATTAATGTTTGCCAAGAATTAGCATAATTCAATGCTTCAGTTCCAAAAGAAATGAAGTATCCTCAATCCAGAACATTATTTGGATAGTGTATAATAAATAATAAGTAAGATCTGTCCTAAACAATTTGCAGGGAGAAATATCAAGTAGAAGCCCACCTGATAATCAAAACCTGCCTTCAGTAAAAACTGTCCTTAGTGGTTTTGTAGTGTTTTTCTCCTTCTTAAAAACCGAACAAGTTGTTTCAATTTTTGTGGTGGGGAATGATGTTGCCTTCCTCTAAGTGGCCATCTGAAGGGGTTGCTCTCACTCCAAGGCTGTGGTCCTCTGTATGGGCCTGTCACCAGAGGGGGATGGAGCCACACTGTGCCAGTGGGTTTCTCAAGCCATACACAGGACACTTGAGAGAATACCCATATTTGCCCTGGGTAATTGTTTTTTGGTTTGGCCACTGAACTGGAGAAGGAGTGAGGAAATTTGAGGTTGGATCAGCTTGAAATAAAATGTAAGTTTTCCTCATCAAAATGAAAAATTGTAAAGCTTTTCAACCAGAAAAAGAATGACAACACTTATCAGTTTTGTGGCCAGATGATTTCCATGATCCTTCCATGCTGTGGAAGTAAGGAAGTTTAATGATTGAGACACACAGAGGGAAGGGTATTGTGCTGTAAAAGTGGATGGACAATTATACAACTGTTTTCTAAAAGCTGATTTTTCAAAATTTCTCTGAAATCAGTTAGCTTTACAGCAGAAATAGCCTGGTAATACATGAATTAATATCACCTGGAAACTCTCAGGAGTTTCAAATTGCAGATATTTAAAAATACATGCTTTTCCTTTATGTATAATTTTAAAAATACTTTAATGTATTGGTCTGAGACAAGTCAAGCTTCTGTCAACATATAAGACCATTGCACTTCATAGAATGTAACTGATCTAGGATGATGTTTTTTCTACAGCTTCAAGTAGTGGGACAAGGCTACATAGAGGCTATGTAGAAGAAGCTACGTTAGAAGACAGGCCACCACAAACTAGTCACATTGTGTTTGTTGTGCATGGTATTGGGCAGAAAATGGACCAAGGAAGGATCATCAAAAATACAGCTATGTGAGTGCTTTGTAATATTTGCAGTACAAACTCTAGCCTGAATATAAGGCTGATGTTATAAATGACAGCAGACCCTTTGGTTGGAGCTGTATCTTTTCCTCTTTCCTTCTCCTCCTCTTCCTCTGAATCATTAGTCTTTCCATTGTGGGTACACTACTTTCTATGCTCATTTGGATGTGTGGGCCTTGTGAGAGCAGCTGAGAGCCAGATGAGCAAAGATATATTCTGTTTTCAAGACCAACACTTACAACTTCTAGGGGACCTGGCCTGTGAATTTCTAGCAGCTGTGGTCAGTGACTTTGCTGAGCAGGGAGAGATTTTTAATTTAGTCAAAATCAAGGGGAATCTCCATTGTTCCTGTTGGTGGTCAGAATAGTGGGCAAGTGAAGAGAGGTAAGAGGGGAAGTGGGGAGCTAGTGGGAATGTTGGCATTCCTAATGGGACAGAGTTCCTTCATGCAGTTGGAAGCTGTTGCTGTGAGTCTGCTCATCAAACTCTGTGCATAGACACCTGATAAAAAGTAAAACGTGATTGAAAGCATAGTGGGTCTTTTAATTGAATTTCTTTTGTGAAGACTGGTTTCCAAATGGCTTTTGATTTGACATCTCAGCTAACTCAGAAGGCTACGTAGGGTGCTGGTGAATGGGAAGAGAAACTCCTGAGCTATTGAGAATGCTGTCCCTGGAAAGATTTTTTTTAATATTGGAAGAAATTGTAAAGTTTTGATGACAGCATCACAGGGGACAAGGTGTAGTTAAGGAATGCTTCATCAGTTGAAAGAAGAGGCTAAAAAACTGTTAATTGCAGATCAGTATTGTGCAGATGGTTTAGTATGTGTGTCCCAAATAGTTCAATGTTCCATCAGAGCTGACAGAAATAGTGACATACCCAGTGACTCCTGTGGAAGTGTGTGTAGAGCTGGGATTACTGATGTTGTGGTGAGAACTTGGTGAACCTCCCTTTAAATCCAGAACAGCAATGTAGGTCAGGGTTTACGTGCCATGGCTTGGTGTCTGCCATCGTGTCAGCGGGCTTCTGTGTTTGTTCAGCTCGTTGTTCCACCCTAGTGTCTTCTGGTGTGGTAGAGTAGACCTCTTGATTTCACTGCTGTGTCATTTGTCATCTCAAAGCAACAACCTGCTGCTTCCTACTCCCCTTTTTTTGACACTTCACTGCTCTTTGATCCGCGTTGTTTAAGAGCAAGCAATCAAAACCAAAGAGAGAAAAGGATCCACAGCCCTTAATAAAAAGCTGAAATTAGTCACCAGAATAAATGTAAAAACTTATATTTTTGTAGGAGGCAATTACACTGGAAATGCAACTACCCTAAATAAAAGTTGTTGTTTGAACAGTGATGAGAAATAAAACTTATGCCTTGGAATCATTAAGATTTTCTGCTTCCCCTCACCATATCCCATGTTCCCATACATCCAGGGGTTGTATGGTTGGATTAACTTGTGCTCAGGACACAGTGCAGAAGTGTTCATTCCATAAGAAGTCCTGCTTTAGTTGGCAGTCCATTATGTGAAATCTTTTATCTAAAAGGGAAACCAAGACTTTTTGTGCTTCAGTAAATCTCGCTCATATCCTCAGGAAATATCAGACAGTATTGCATAGCCTTTTAAAATGCTAATTATTGTCATAAATTATGTCTTCTGTACCCTGCAAATGAAAGCATCATTTTAGATTGAAATCTCTCCCTTTTTTTTAATAGCTTAAAACCTGTCAGTGAGGAAGATCCCATATGTTCTAGGAAGGGATTGTAGAAGAAACGTCTGCCAAGCCAGCACAGGGGCAGCTCTCACAAGCCGTACTATCACTTTCTGTTAACACCTTCATCCATGATATATGTGTGGTTTGAGGGGGGGAGGTTTATGTTCTTTGGCATTAGAGACACAGGATGTCAAATGTTGCCTTTTGAAAAAGGATAAAACAGATAGGGAGAAATATTTTTTGACCCTTTACACTTTGAAGTGGAAGCTAAGGAGAAAAGACCTCAGTGGTTTTTTCCTTTTAAATGCACATTCTTTAGTAGGAAACCTGTAGTTGCAGACATGCTAAATCTGTAACTTAAGCCATAGGTCTGCCCATCAGTGTCACCACTCCCTTTCTTCCTTCACCAATAGCTGGGTACCACCAGCAGATGTAGAAGGCACTCTCAGCCCTCATAGCTCATCGTTGTCTTGAGCTGTGTGCATCTTTGAAGGACTTGGATGTCAGTTGTGATATACAAGTGCTGGTGTGGGAGCCCTGGGGTGAGTGGTCTGTGTTTCTTTTAGAAATAGAAAGTTGCTTTTGGTTTAGGCCCCAGGACATCTGGCAGGACATGTTCCTCTGCAGAGAGCCACCAGTCCTTTCAGTGAACTCTGAGACACGGATGGGGAAGGAACAGAAGCAAGGCAGGTTGGAGGGAATGTGTAGGTCAGTCAACAAATATAATAGTAGGTGGATTCTCATGGTGTCTCTCCTCCTAGCCCCACAGAAGATCTTCAGGATCCTAATTTTGTGCCACACTACAGTTGACTGTACATTGGGTTATTGCTTCAGGCATGGGAAGGCAGTGTCTCCTTGGTGTCTTTGATAAGCCATTAGTTATAGTTTCTAGAGCCTGCTGTAAACTTTGTTATCCTCATATTCTGATGGGTAGAAAGAAGAGGGACTCTGGGATCTCCAGAAGGGAGTACTTCTTCAGATGCCTTTGCTTTCTATCAGCCACAAAAAACATCTCTTGTGCATTTTATCTTTGCCATGTACATTTATTGTTGCTTCTTTTTGGGTTCAGTCTACCCTGGGATAAGTTTTGTATTTATTTCAACTTGTGTGAGAGCAACACTTCAATTCATAGCACAAACCTGAAGCCTCATTTGTACAAGTGATCCTAAAAGAAAGAAAAGTGCAAAAATACAGCTTAAAACTTGAACATGGAATACTCTGTCTGTAACCCAGGCTGGTGAGAGACCCTACCAGAGCTCATTTGATGTGCTCTGTCCTCAGGTTACCGCCTGGAGAAGAAAGTGGTGCAACTCACGTGATACATCTGCATCATTAGGCAGATCCTGTTGGTTACAGAGGTGAAAACAGAACTCTGGTTCCAGGGTAATTTAAAATTACATGCACTAATTTATTAAATAATGGAGTTCAGTCTAGTCATTAATGTGATTAGATGCTCTGGTTGCAGGGTGTCCTGTTAGTAGGTAAATGGAAAAGCTGCATTTTATTGATGCTTGAATGAACAGCTCTTTGGTAGATGTGATGTGATTTTGTTTCTTCACGGTGTAGTTAAACACATTTATTATCTAAATGTAGCACAGCAGCTGGTACAACAACCTGCTCCTGTCAGTGCTGATATTAACTGCAGAGCTTGTCTGGGAAGAGACAGTACCTCCTCCAGGCTGGAAAAGTGATGTAGCTGACCTAACATGAACAGAATAATGTGCTGTGAGCTGCTTCAGTAGCACAGAGATGATTATTTAAGGAAGAAGATAATATATTCTGTATTTCCATGTAATATAAACTAAGATATTATGGCATAATGTACTTAATTTGAGGTTGTTTTATTTGCCATTAGGTGCAGTATTCTGACATTGCTAGGTTTCTGATAAGGTACAATGTTAACTTAAAAAAAAATCATTTGGGGATATCCTTTTCTTTTACTCTACACACTTTCATGTTATTATTTGGAATATTTTTTCACTGAATCCTGATCTCTGATTTTGTTGAATTTATGCTTCTAGAATGAGGGGGAGGAGGAGTGTCCTTACACATATTAAATAGAGATTAGGGATGTTACTATCCATGTTTCCAACCTCCTTTTAAAAAATCCTGTTGTTTTACCTGACTTAGGTAAAGTTCAGCCCTTTAGGCTGACCCTTTACATTTCATCAGCTCCTTTGCTTGAAAATTGAATGAAGTAAGTAGCTGTAATGTTGTGACACTTCTTGGCTACTCTCCCCCTAAAGCTGGGATGTGTCTGCCTCTGCCTGAATCTCCTGTTTTGATTCAAAAATTGTATTTGCCTGTGCTGCTGCTTGTAGCACAAAAATTGGTGTCTGAATAAGCAACATCATCTTGGTGTTCCATAATCACCAATTACATTTTTATTGCAAATCCCATTAGAAAGCATTTTAGTTGTGGATTATCATTATAATAATTACTTCAGAATAGCTATTTTGGTAAATTTCCAGAGGCATGCAAGCCCTTGGAGTGCAGAGCCTCTCAGAGGCCTTTCAGTGCATTAAATATGCGCTGCTGGAATCTTAAAACAAGATTTCCTCTCTTTTTTTTCCTATAATTTTTAGATAGTTGGTAGTTTTGCTTATTTTCCATTTAAGTGCTTTCTTTGCATTAAATACATATTACATGCTTGTTTTCCATTCTTCATTGCTGGTAATAATTCTGAAATTAAATACCCAAATGGTAAAAAATATCTTACAGGTTTCAACTTGAGCATGTCTTGCAAGCTAAATGAGAAGTTCAGCCCAAGAGGTGAAAGGTGATAGTTAGGGCATTAAATACTCTCATAAGAGCTTGTTTTGTATACATATATTAATTATCTAACACATAATTATTGCACATTAATTGTCTAACACACTGCACATTGGACAGACACTGTAACAGCCTGGTTAGGACTCAGATGTATCTCTAGATCTGTTCTTGTTCCCATTCTCCCCCCAGCCTTCACTTCTGCCTGGTGCTGCCCTTTCCTTGCCCACACCAGCACGACTGTCTGGATGGTCCTGTTGTAAACTGGATCACTGCAGTTAGTCCAAAAGAGCTGGAACCCCATCATGAAGATGGGAGCGAGTGGTGAGGAGGCAGAGGCTGGCATTGGGAACAGGGAATGCCTTATCTGTTGTATGCCAAAGCCTGCATCTCCCTGAAGATGCCACCTTGGAGCGTGTGGATCTCCACAGGCTTTTCTCAAGGTTTATCTAATCAGCTAACCAAGCAGCTTCAACTCCTTTGGTTATGCAGGATCCCATTATTCTTGAAAAGGATGAAGTGTGAGTCATGATTGTGCTTATTTTGGTTGCATCGTAGAATGTCCATCTCTCCTCAGAAGTAAAATAGTCTGCATATGTCCTAGAGGAGCGGTCTTAGTGTGGCCTGTCTGAAAGCAGATGAATCCCTGGAGAACAGTGGCAGAAGATGACTTGTGTCTTGCAGTTCCTCTTTGAAATCTGCCTAGAGTAAGACTTGAGCTTGAATTTCTGCAGTGCAGCTAAGCTTTTGAGAACAACCTCCCTTTCACTTCCTCTGGCTTGAGCAGATCTCAATTTTTATTACTCATGCCTGCTACTCTCACTTTGACTCACCAAATTTAGCCTAAGCCAGCCCTGAGTTTCCTCAATGACTCGTGGTATTATTTCCTCAAAGAGGCAGTGAGTGCTGCCCTCCGTTTGAGGGAACTCCAGAGTGGTGAAAGCAGCTGGGGAATGGTTTAGAGCATAATTTACCAGTTGTGGGATCAAAACCCATGAATGGATCCACATGGTTTTGCAGGCAGTAGTGAGAGTTCAGGGGGTTTTTGTGGGGACACCCCATTGCCCCTAGCTCTTAAGCCAAGATTTTGGAGTAAGAAGTTGGCTGGTGTAATGCTTTTTAAATTAAAGACTATTCCCTTTTTCTTGGCTATGGATCATCAGACTGAAAACAGTCTGCAAAAATGACTTGGGAATAAAATGAGTAACATCTTCAAGCCTTCAGGCATTTTGCTCTGTTACCAGCTGTCAAGGTAATTTTATAATATTTGTGAACTAGTTGAAGGTAACTTGTTTGTAGCTCTCTCCAGTTTTTAATGTAGTATTTCTGAATACTCCACAAGAGTAAAATTAGTAGCATAACACAGCAACAATCATAAATATGTTAATATATCTCTGGAATATACTTGCTTAAGCAAGGATGTATACCTGTGAAAATATGTTTTTATTATTTCTTATTTTAATGAGAGAAAGGCAACAAAGCACATTTTATTTATGGTGAATCACAAAGTCTTTTCAGGCCATTACTTCTTGCATGGAAAATAGCAATGTGTCAAAATGCTTTCTAAGGTATGCATTGCATCTGCACCTGAGTGATTTCTTTTCTTAGAACAATCATAAATGTTAGTTGTTACCATATGTCTCGATGTATAGATTTCAGTAATTGTTGCTCTGAGGTCAGTATTTCAATATCCATTTGTATTGGAAAGGAGAAGAATTCTCTGTGTGTTTAAATGAGGATTTATTACTTTAGTGGGTGATAATTTAGCAAGTGAGTGGAGGGACTTGCCACCTAATAAAAAAGCTCAAAATATTTATTTTTAAAAAGCCAGAAGAAGGAAAAAAAAAAAGAAGACTTTATAGCAGAACAGATAAGCATGTGTGTAGCAGGTACATATTCTGGGGTTTTGCATGTCAGCATAGCCACACTGATTGTCAATTACACCACAGTTTTTATTAGCATTTACAGTATAAAACTGTTGCTCAGAATCAGTGGGAAATGTTGAACAGTGCCATTCCCTGCAGATGAGATGTGTTGTGTTGGGAATTGTTCTGCTGGTGTGTTTCAGTACCTCCACAATTCTTGTGATCAGGGGACTGGTGTGACCTGGCTGCTGTGAAATAATGAGAGAGCGAATAATTGCTCCTCAGACAGTACTGGGCTAGGAACACGGAACTGGATTGCCTCAGAAAGTTTAGTGGGAGGCAAAAAATAAATGTTCATGTAACTATGTAGTGTTTAGTCTGCACAAACTTCCATCAGGAGTTTGTGGTGTTAACCAGCTTCATGAGGTCAGTGTGCAATGCAGGGTGTCATAGCAGAGGAGCACGCTGGAAACACTGAGAAATGCAGTTGCTGCACGCTTGATTTGCCATCAGTGAGGTGGCACTGCACAAAAACTTGTTGGAACAGAGCTTTTGTGCTCTTCTACCCGAATGTGGTGTGCCAGGCATAAGGAAGGTGCACACAGAGTTGAGTTTCAGTTCTCTCATGTATCTCAAGGACTTCTGAATGTTTGTCCGTCATCTGTTCTAGCAGACGTCTGGGATTGTTCTGCAGGAGGTGGGACCATGTCTGGACAACCTCAGCTGATTGCAAGGGGCACCCTCCAGAGCAGGGTAACATTTCATTTTGCATTTCACAAAATTCTAGATAAAGCACATCTTTTAGGAGGGGACACTTGGAGCTTTTCCCAAAAGCTTTGGCAAAATGGCTGGGTGGCACTGGTTTTTCTGAACTCAAGTATCTAGCTTTAGAAAGAAGACTTTTAGTTAAAAAATCTGAGAATCCCAGAATTGCCTGGATTGGAAAAGCCCTTTGAGATCATCGAGCCCAACCATGAACCCAGCACTGACCAGTCCCCACTGACCCATGTCCCTCAGCACTGTGTCTACACGACTCTTCAATCCCTCCAGGGATGGGGACTCCACCACTGCCCTGGGCAACCCCTTCCAATGCCTCAGAACCCTTTCAGCAAAGAAATTCTTCCTCACATCCAATCTCAACTGCCCTGGGTGCAATTTGAGGCCATTTCCTCTTGTCCTAAATCCTCGGTGTCAGTTTGCCTGTGAAAGGCTTTAGTAAGACCTGGACACTTTTGAACAAGAAGAAGCCCTGTAGCTGTCATCTTTGGAAATAGGGATGTCAATAGCTCTAACAGTAATTTCTTCATAGTATTTACAGCTGTTGATGATGTGTAAGTAGTTTGGATGTTTTCTTCTGCACTATTCTTACCAAATTATTTACTGGTTCCTTCACTTAAAGTAATTGTTGCTGTGCAGAATTCTGTGCTTTATTGATACCATTTTTCTATGCTTTTACTGCTTTTAAGCCTAGCAGCTTTAGATTGCTGTTTGTCTGTTACTCTGCTAAACTTACTGTTCCTGAATTCATCTTTGCTGGCCACCATCCTTCTTCATGCAGAAAAAATTAAACTGACTTGGTGTCAGAAGAATTGTTAGCATTTCCAAAGAATATTCATTTAGATTTTAGGTCCCTAAATTTCCTAGTGCAAGTAGTAATCTTGTGATGTTGTTCAGACAGGTGTGCTTCTCTTTTCTTTCAGTTACTCAGGGACTCCAGGAATGTTAATGTACTTACTGAATTTTTATCCTCTTGATAATGTAGAAATTCTGTGTGGCTGAAGTTGGGCTCTCAAATAAGTGTCCTCAGAGGTCCATTGTGTGGGATGGTGGGTTGTTCTGTGCTTTGCAAGGCTGGGTCAGTTTTGGGCTTTAAAGCAACCCTGATTTAAGCAGATCCTCTTGCTGATTTTTTTTCTTTTCCCTTACCATGGGAACATTTACCATCTCATTGGACTGGAGATTAGGAGTGCAATCAAACCAGCCTTTAAAAATAGAGATGCTGATTAGTTGCGTTTCTTGGCTGTTTGGTCAGGCCATCAGTAACTGCTTTGAAAGAAAGGGTGTGAAGGATGCTCCCCTTTCTTCCTTTCCTTCATCAGAAAGTAGGTGTCACTTACAGAAAAGTGTTTTGACTGCTTCCAAAATTTGGTACCTTGTTGATCCACTTTTTTAGTAGCATAATGTGGTTTTCCTGGGAAAAACATAAAGAGGAAGAATTAATTAATTACCTTTGCAGCAAATGTTTTTGCAAGGCACTGGCTTTCATACCCCTTCATTAGTCAAGTGTTTTCTCTTCTGGTGCAGCTGATAAGGCTGAAGGAAAAACCTGGGAGGCATTTTACTCCAAGCCACTGTGACCTTTCTCTGCAGCCCTCAGGAGCTGCTGGTGATGGCTGAAATTTGGCTCCGTGTTTGTTCCACCAGACACATCTGCCTTCAGCTCTCCTGTACAACCTAAATCTCTCTAGTGAGCTGCATCCCAACAGGGCAGCAGCTATGCTGGCACATTAGGAAAAAATTTTGTCAATACTTCTTCCTTTTATCTGTACCCTCACCTTCGGTGGAAACCTCGTGAGAGGAGGTTTGGGAAGCTCCTGACTTCATCTTGCAGCTGCCTGCTGTGTGCCACTCGCTTTGTTTTAAAGGAGGATGAAACTCAAGTTGTGGCTGCTCCTCCCTGGAAGTGTTCTGGGCCAGGTTGGATGAGGCTTTGAGCAACCTGGTCTAGTGGAAGGTGTCCCTGCTGCTGGCAGGGGGGTTGGGACTGGATGAGCTTTCAGATCCCTTCCCACCCAAACCAGTCTGGGATTCTGTGAAGACAAGAGTTTGGTGGAGTTGTCTATAGGGGATCACCATGTTGGTGCAGACAGTGTTTTGCTCATCACGTGGAACAGCTTAAGCAATTAGTCTCAGATGTTGGTAGTGATTTGAGCTAAACTTTCTTATTTTTATTGAAGGAGGACAGAGAAGCATTAATATATTCAAGGGAAGTGTCTCATCTAGGGGGTGAAACTTACTAAACCGCATTGGGCCTGGTAGAAGTACAGATGGGAGATTAATGTCATCATGCCTGTGGTTGTAGCATTCATTAAAAGGGGTTTGCTTTGAAAATAGAAAAAAAAAACCCCTCCAAATATTGGAACTGTGGGCTTTGCCTCAGAAATAAAAAACCTTTTGATACTTGGAGCTGGGAACCAGGTGCTGGAAGCCCAGCATTGCTGTCCCTCAGTCAGATTTAGTTTGTCATGCTCATCTTCCAAAATGCTAATGTCATTGGGAGCCAAGATTAGTGCAGAGGAAAGAAAGGAGAACAGAACACTGTGTCAGGTTGGTTGCTGAATGTATTTGATGGAATGCTTGGATCATTCCCTCTCTTGGGTCATTTTGGTGCTGGTTTCCATTGTTCTGCTAATCAGTCTTTCACACAACACCAGTAAAGTAGCACTTTAGGAGAAGAATATAACATATTGCTGTTCCCCTTCTCCCTCAAACAACACAGAGGGTCAGATGTATTTTGGTTTTAGGTATTTTAAGTTTCTTGCATCTCCTGAGAGAGAGGCCTCAGTGTTCATGTTCATATATGCCTTATAAAGGACAGTTAGCCTGTCCATCTGCTACTGCAGGTTGAAACACTAATAAATGACCTTATTTCTCACTCTGAGAGCTCTCAAGCCTTCCAATTTTTTATATAAAATTAAAATCAAATTCTGACTTTTCAAGCAATATTTTTAAATGGTTTTCTTTATGTTTAAAAGCACTAAATGATCTTACTTACTTACTGGTCTAAGTGGTTGATTTCAGTGGATTCAAGATTTCAAGCCAATGGTAAAATTCTGAATTTTCAGTCACATTCTACCCCAAACCCACCAGAATTAACAGATATCTTTCAACTGAATTTAGGTGATTTATGTTAAGCCCATAGTATAATACATTTAAAGTTTTTTAAACTTTCTTTTGAGCATGTAATGTTGAAAAATTTTCATTATATGAGAATTTAAAAGTACTTTATAACAAAAGCATGAGGTGAGATAATTACCTGTGTTAGTCAGCAGAAGAAATGTGAGAAATGTGTTGTTTCTGGATGCACTGGCTTTATTTGGTAAGAGCCACTAATTGTAGTCTTTACAGGAACATGTTATCTTTTTTCTTTTTTTTAGGATGCGAGACGCTGCAAGAAAAGTCGAAGAAAAGCATTTTTCCAATACTGCAACACGTGCTGAATTTCTCCCAGTTGAATGGAGATCAAAACTTGCCCTTGATGGAGGTACATTACCTACTCACTGGTTCTTTTGCTGTTCCAGTAGCTGCAGTCTGCAAAATTGTCTCCAAAAGTTTAATTCCATGTTCTCTGCACGTGCCTTGTTGGGATTTTATCATTCTCCTGCATGTAACTCAAGTCTCTTTTTTTCTTTTTTTTTTTCTTTTTTTTTTTTCTTTTTTTTTTTCTTTTTTTCTTTCTTTTTTTCTTTCTTTTTTTCTTTCTTTTTTTCTTTCTTTTTTCTTTCTTTTTTTCTTTCTTTTTTTCTTTCTTTTTTTCTTTCTTTTTTTCTTTCTTTTTTTCTTTCTTTTTTTCTTCTTTTTTTCTTCTTTTTTTCTTCTTTTTTTCTTCTTTTTTTCTTCTTTTTTTCTTCTTTTTTTCTTCTTTTTTTCTTCTTTTTTCCTTCTTTTTTCCTTCTTTTTTCCTTCTTTTTTCCTTCTTTTTTCCTTCTTTTTTCCTTCTTTTTTCCTTCTTTTTTCCTTCTTTTTTCCTTCTTTTTTCCTTCTTTTTTCCTTCTTTTTTCCTTCTTTTTTCCTTCTTTTTTCCTTCTTTTTTCCTTCTTTTTTCCTTCTTTTTTCCTTCTTTTTTCCTTCTTTTTTCCTTCTTTTTTCCTTCTTTTTTCCTTCTTTTTTCTTTCTTTTTTCTTTCTTTTTTCCTTCTTTTTTCCTTCTTTTTTCTTTCTTTTTTCTTTCTTTTTTCTTTCTTTTTTCTTTCTTTTTTCTTTCTTTTTTCTTTCTTTTTTCTTTCTTTTTTCTTTCTTTTTTCTTTCTTTTTTCTTTCTTTTTTTTTTTTTTTTTTTTTTTTTTTCTTTCTTTTTTCTTTCTTTTTTCTTTCTTTTTTCTTTCTTTTTTCTTTCTTTTTTCTTTCTTTTTTCTTTCTTTTTTCTTTCTTTTTTCTTTCTTTTTTCTTTCTTTTTTCTTTCTTTTTTCTTTCTTTTTTCTTTCTTTTTTCTTTCTTTTTTCTTTCTTTTTTCTTTCTTTTTTTCCCCCAGACACTGTGGACTCCATTACTCCAGATAAAGTAAGAAATTTAAGGGATATGCTGAACAGCAGTGCAATGGACATCATGTATTATACAAGTCCGCTTTACAGAGATGAAGTAAGTGTATTTTTAATGTCAGATTTACCAGAATAGGGTATAGAGGCTGAAACAAACTGAATTTAGGAATGTAAGCAAGGTTTCTCTCTCAGAGACCCTGATAAAAGGATACTAACACTTTGCAAGCATGTTATGATGTGATAGTTTCATGATCATTGCACATCCAGAGTCATCAAAATACAGAGTTTTAAGAGTGAGAGGAGGAGAGAAACAGCATAAAGTACAATCAGTGTAATTTATTTAGAGCAGAAATGGCTATCTAAAATGGGTGTGTATCAGCAGCTTAGAAATGGGAAGGGTTTTTACAGTATTTTCAGAGCAATGGGAGTTCACAGAGCTGAGATTCTTCATAGCTCTTGCAAAATCTGGGGACATTTGTCATTTCATTTGTGTCAGATGGGATGCCAGCACGTGTCAGCATGCCCAAGCCAGTTTTTATGCATTTGCCTTGGAGGAAAAGCAAGAGAGCCCTCAGTTACCTGTCATTTAGGGGACTTTTTATATAGTGGAAGCTCCCTTCTTCCCTTGCCACATGTGTGTAGGCACGTGTGTGCTTTAGTCTGTGTAGCTGTAGGGTGACACCATTAATCAGAGGGGAAAAACCTTGAAAAAGTGATAAAGTAGCCTGTAAAACATGTGCAGTGCATCACTCCAACAGCAACCTTTGTGTTGCACTGCCAGGAATCCCCTGTGGGGATGTTTTAGGATTAGTTTGTATAGGAATTATCTTTTTTTTTTTCTTTATTGACTATGTTATAGATGGAGTAATGGTAACTTTTTGGCAGCCTTGGTGCTCTGTGCATGGTTAGCCTGGGGTGGGGAGAAGAGAGACTTCCAGGGTTTATCTGTGGATTTGCTGCTACCTTTCACTGAAATGATACATGCAAGTTCTTTAGACTGACAATATAATTCTAAACTTTTAACTACCTAAATTACTCCTTTTCCTGGTAGCAGAAATGGTGGTGGGATGGCTGTGAGCCTTTTAAGCTTCCCACACTAGCAATAGGTGTACTGAAAGCTGTACCTCTCTTGTCACTCACTAATGCAAAGTTCATTGTTCAGGGCTCCTGGGTTCTCCTCTGTGTATCAGGTTTCTCTGTTGTGGAACTGAGGCCAGTGTCAACTTTGGTGGCAAGTGACAAAAACTTCTTTAAAATAGATTTTTAAACTGCATTAGAAGCTTGGTGTGTCTGTGGGCATCTTACAGGAGATGGATTAGTGGGTGAAGTTCAGGTATGCTGGCCAACAATGCATGAAAAATTGAATTTATCACTCAATAGAGCTGTAGTTTTGCAGTTTATCACCATCCCTCAGACACAGGAACTGACAAATAAAATGAGTGTGCTGTGGCTGTGCTTAGATCTGATTAAAAAGACAAAGTAGGGATTTTTTTCACTGAATCAACTGAATTTTCATTAAATCTTTCCAGCAATACACACAAATTTATCATACCTTACAGTATTCAGACTGCACTGATAGATCTTGTAACTTTCTCAAAGCAAAGTTGTACCATTTGAATCACAAACATTTATCCAAAAGAAAATGATATTACACATGAAATGTTAAAGCCTTGAAGAACAGGTTTCTGAAATGCATTGTGGTCAAAACATTCAGGATGCAGGTTTTCTGATGTTCATTCAGCTACAGAGTTTCTGCCAGGGAGATGACTTCTTGGTTGCTTCTGCTCATTTGGTTAGGAGTTGTGTAAAGCTCATAGCCATTAAATAGTTTTTTGTAGAATTTTTCACCTTTTATTTTACCTTTACCTGCAGAAAGAAGGCTTGGTTTGGTTTTTTGGGTTTTTTTAGTTACTCTTCCTTATCCCATTTTATTTTCTGTGACCTGACTTTGCAGAGTTTAAACACAGTATCAAGCTGAGGATTTTTCTGGGAAAACAGTTGGGTTTTTCCCTCGTGTTCAGCGTGAAACTGTTTCGTGGTACTTTGCTCTGAGCTCTCATTCCAGCTCAGAAATGAGCTTTGTATTCAAGTATTGCTGAGAATTCCTGCTCACCCCTTTGTCACACTGACCTGCTTGACTGTATGCTGTGGACACTCTTAATGCTTTCCATCTAGAAATTCTGAAAGTATCTCAAAAGGAGCTAATTGAACTTTTCTGTGATTCTGTGAAATAAATTGAGCAGCACAGTGAGTTCAGCCTAGAGAAGAGTAAAGCTGCTGTTCACCTGACAATATTCAGATAGGAATTTTCTTTCTACTTCCAATGAATTTCCCCACATCTAGAAGTAATGGATCTGCTTTTTTGACTGTTCTTTATGCAACTCATTAAGGGATTTCACAGAGTCACAGAGTGTCAGGGATTGGAAGGGACCTCAAAAGCTCATCCAGTCCAACCCCCTGCCAGAGCAGGAACACCTGGATGAGATCACACAGGAAGGCGTCCAGGCGGGTCTTGAATGTCTCCAGAGAAGGAGACTCCACACCCTCCCTGGGCAGCCTGTCCCAGTGCTCTGTTACCCTCACAGTAAAGAAGTTCCTTCTCCAGTTTTGCAAGTGGGTAGCCACTATCTTTTGGGGTGAAGAAGCCTCATAATAGCAGTTTTCACATGAGATAGCAGAGAGCTGTTTCAGATGCAACTGGATTGCTCTGCTAAGCGTCACAGGAGCATGGTGGATAACCCCTTCTCTGATTTCAAGTATTGTTTCTTCTGCAGTGAGGTAGGAGAATATCCAAAAGGTGCCTCTGACTTCTGACATGCAATGTGATACCAGATGGGTATTAATAATTCAGTGCAGCACTATGAACATCTCAGAGGATGTCTGCAGCCTTTGTGTGAGGCTGCCAGTGAATTCTGCTGTGCAGGTCCTCATCAATGCAGTGGTCCATAATGAGTAAACCAGAATCCCTCTTTAAACATTACACAGAGAATAAGGAAAAGCAATAAATTGATATTTTGATGCACCCCTGTCTATTTCTAAATGAACAATCATTTCACACTTTGAATTCTGACCTTTCTAGTGCCATCTAGCACTAGCTAGAATGATCATCCCCCTGCACTGGGCACTGGTGAGGCTGCAGCTCGAGTGCTGGGTTCAGTGTTGGGCCCCTGACTCCAAGAAGGACCTGGAGGTGCTGGAGCGTGTCCAGAGAAGGGAACGGAGCTGGGGAAGGGTCTGGAGCACAAGTGTGCTGAGTTCCCGGCTGAGGGAACTGGGGGTGCTGAGCCTGGAGAAAAGGAGGCTGAGGGAACTGGGGGTGCTGAGCCTGGAGAAAAGGAGGCTGAGGGGAGACCTTCTGGCTCTGTCCAAGTCCCTGCAAGGAGGGTGGAGAGAGGTGGAGGTGGGTCTGTTCAACCAAGGACCAAGGGACAGGACAAGAGGAAATGGCCTCCAGTTGTGGCCAGGGCAGTTGAGATGGGATGTGAGGAAGAATTTCTTTGCTGAAAGGGTTCTGAGGCACTGGAAGGGGTTGCCCAGGGCAGTGGTGGAGTCCCCATCCCTGGAAGTATTTAAAAGACCTGTAGATGTGGCGCTTAGGGACATGGGTTAGTGCTGGACTTGTCAGTGTTAGGCTAATGGTTGGACTTCATGATCTTAAAAATCTTTTCCAACCAAAATTATTCTATGATTCTGTCTATGGTAACATAACCTTGGGTTTTAGTATCTCTCCTGGATGATTTCATTTCACATCTGTGTTACTGTAGCTTCATATTTCTTTAATAATAAATAGCTGTGACAGAGATTAAAAAGACTAATTGATGCATAGTAAATTTAGAGTTGTCACCTTCATTATATCGTTAAGTGCTTATTTTACTGATCTTCCCTGTACTTACTTGCAGGCTAATTGTAATTCTGTAAATTATTGATATAGATCTTGGCAGAAAATGCCTTTAGTACAGGATAAATATTGTTTACACCCGTTATCCCAAGATCTCTAAAGATTTAGTGCAAATATTGCCTTGCCCTCAGAAGATTAGTAGGAGATATTTATGGGTTACTTCCACCACAGCTGAAGTGTGGGGAAATGTGGTGGGTGTTGAATGTTTCTCACCACCTGAGGTCAGGGAAGGAGGAAGCCAGGGATGTGGTGGCTGTGGGCTTGGTGTTGGAGGTGCTTTAACAGGCTTTAGGAGGCCAGGAGGAATGCAGAGTAATGCAGCCAGCCTTGCTCAGACTTCACTGTCCACCTTGAAACAGCTTGGTTTGCTGTTACACATGTGTTAAAAAGGGGAATTAATGACTGTACTCTGGAAATTTGGGATGAGTGTTAACTTCTACTGGAGCTTTCATCTGTCTTTGATGTGAGGGTTTGCAATGGAAATGTCCTTCTCATTGCACTCATTCAGCAATAAAAGGCAATTGTTTTATGTGTGTTTGAAAATGAGAGGGATGTGGAGCAGGAAATACTTAACTGAAATTCTTTCAACACTGGTTTTGCTCATTCTGTTGAACCTAGTAGTCAAGGAGCTCCTTGGCAGCACTTTCATGGCTTGCTTAATTCATTTAATTGTTCTTGAATGTATTCACAACTTTAAAAAGTGACAGGTTGCTGGATCTGCTTGAACTTAAACCTAGTCTTGAACACATTGACTTGATTAAAAGTGGGTTAGACTCAGCTTTTCAACAGAAGGAGGAGTCATGAGAGAGAGATTCAGTTCTGGACAGATCTGCAGATCCTTGTTCCGTCATGTCACGAAGACAAGCAGCCGTTCCTGTCTGTTCACACAGCCAGCTCTCCTCCTGGCCCCTCATCTGTTGTTGTGACGCTCTTCTGGCATCTCTCAGGGATGCTGTCAGGGAGTGTGACAGCTGTTACACACTGGAGGGTCAGCAGTCTCTCCGTGTCGTGCGCTGCCATGTTCTGGTTCACGTAAAGCAAACACTCCCTGGCTTTGCTTTCGTGGTCCTTCTCAATCCATCCCTGAGCTGCAGATCTTTCATTAGCTTTTAAGGAGTTTTTTCTGTCTCCAGTTGGCTCACACACCTTCTTATTGCCTGCTTGCTGAATTTCAAACGTGTTTGCACTTTCTCCTGAAGTTCTCTTGACATTTGAAGGGAGCTGCTTGCAAAACTCACTGTTCCTCAGATCTCCTTAAAATTCCTTTCCCATGAAGCCTACGAAAACAATCATGCTATTCAAGCTGGAGGGGGTGCAGAGGTCAGGCTTCCTACACTCCCTTTTCATATGTTGCTATCTGGTGGGTTTTTTTCTCTTGGGTTTCAAGCTGTTCATGTGAGAAGATTGTCCAGAGTGTGAGGGGCCTGTGGAGCCAGCTCTGTGAAAGTTACAGCAAGGGGGTGGTCAGAGCTGAGAGCAGTCTCAGAAGAGGAGAATCAGCATAGCCAAAGAGGAGAGCAAGTGGTTTTGTTGGCTTTGACAGATCAAAGAGGTGAGACTGAAGTGCTATATCCACATTTCAGCAGCAAGCAGGTCACTAAGGATTTGAGCAAGAGCACTTCAAGCTCTGCGTTACTTCTGTGCTCAGGTGCCAGCCCAAGGGTTTGGTACCCCTTGTTTTCTTGAAAAAAAACTCATTTCCTGGATTTTGAGGGGAAAAAAACATTTTCTAGCCTGGTACTTTTGGCATGCAGGGAAAAGCCCCTTCGACCCCAGTGATCTGGCTGAAATGGGCAGGGGGTGAAGTTCTTCCTCCTGATTGGATCTCTTTGGTGTAAGTCCAGGAGATGTTTCTCCAGCACACAGACAGTTCTGGGCTCCTCAGTTCAAGAGGGACAGGAGAGAGTCCAGTGGAGGCCACAAAGATGATGAGGGGCCTGGAGCATCTGCCTTAGAGGAGAGGCTGAGAGAGCTGGGACTGTTCAGCCTGGAGAAGAGCAGCCTGAGAGGGGATCTGATCAATGTCTGTCAATACCTGAAGTGTGGGGGCCAAATGGATGGGGCCGGGCTCTTTCGGTGGTGCCCAGTGACAGGACAAGGGGCAATGGGCACAAACTGGAACACCAGAAGTTCCAGACAAACTGAAGGAAAAACTCCTTTCCTGTGAGGGTGTTGGAGCCCTGGGACAGGCTGCCCAGAGAGGGTGTGGAGTCTCCATCTCTGGAGATGTTCAAACCCACTTGGACACTTTCCTGTGCAACCTGGTGTAGGGAACCTGCTCTGGCAGGGGGGTTGGGCTGGATGATCTCCTGGGGTCCCTTCCAACCCCCACCACTCTGTGATTCTGTGTGATTCTGTGATTTCCTTCTGCTTTGCAAGAAACAGGCATGCTTATTTACAGTGGTGTCACAAGGCTGCTTCTGTGTCAGAGGAGGAATGAAGAGCTGTTTTGGATGCTGATGCTGGGGATTTAGAGGTTTGGTTTTTTTCAGCTGTTAATGTTCTGCTCAAAAGGGCTTCAGCTGAGACAGACAGCAGCTCTGGATGTTTCACTGCTTGCATGGTTACTTGCTCCCCATCATGATCAGCAGTTACCCAGCTTACCCAGTACCCCAGAGGTGATGAGGGACATGATCCTTCTGCTCTGATTATCAGCCTTGCCACAGCTCCTTCTTCTGCCTGAGGTGCCAGCAGCATCTCTCATCTGGCTCAGACTCCTTGTCTTGTCTTTATAAAACACATGTCCTTGCCACTTGGATTCCTGAATGGGTGGAATGGGCTGTTATTTGCTGACTTCTTGGAAGCCATATGCCAAGCAGGCATGTAACGAGAAAGCAGAGGGGATTTTTGGCCTGATCAGGTCCAGCAACCTATTCCTTGGTCAACAGTCTGGTTTTTGGCTTCCTCTTGCATGGCACAGCTGTCATCCTGGATCTCCATGAACGTGCAGAAAGACCATTCTTTACTCTGCCTTTAATTTGGTTTGTGAAGGGCATTGAGCATTTAACCTCAGGTGGTCAGAGTATAAGCTGATGACTTCTGAGCAACTTGATCCTGCAGGTTTGGGTTTCCTGCATGGAAGATTTATTGGCAAAACTTCAGCTGATAAAGGGAGCTTCAGGCAACTGGTAATCAATCTCCTTTTCATGAAGCAAAAACTGAAACACATTCCCAGAAGAGCTTCCCAAGGAAACAGCAGGGTACCACAGCTGCTCAGTGGTCAGGTGGCATTTTTTCTCCATTCACCCTGTTTTGCTGAGATCTTTCACTGCTGGAAATCAAGTCACTCCCTTGTCCTTTGAGACCAGATGAGAACATGTAGGAAACATATCCATTTCTTGGCTGCTGCTTTGTCAAACTATATCAAAGGCTGTGTCCTGAGTGTCTGTGCTTCTGCTGGTATTGAGCAGATCTGAACATTTAATAGTACTCTATTAAAGGCCTCTTCCCAATCTGAGAAGTGTGGGGTGCTCTATGCACCTAATTATGACTTGTCATCAAATCAGTCTTGGAAATGGGATTGCATTAAAGGCTTCAGGCATTGCAAAGTCCTGCTTTGTTTGTATTTCATTTTCTCTGGGTATCTGTGAGTACTCACAGTGGTACATCTACAAAGCTTGTAGTATTTTAATCCTGTGCTCAACTTTTCTACTGAAACAATTGGTCTGCAAAAGGTCCTTTGGGAATTTTCCCCTAAAAAGGAAGGGAAAGGACTTTTCTGGGGAAGAAAATAGGAACACTGGAAGGTTTTTCTGTACCTTTCTTTCAAATATTGCAGCATCCTCAGGCTGATGCTGACCTAATGCTGTGGTAGAAAGGTCAGCTGGGAGGAAGGGATTTAAAATTGCTATTTTTTTTAAGAAGTCTGAAGAGTTCCCTTTGTTACAGTGGTTTGATCTGTTCAGTAACAGACCTGTAAGCGTGCTGTGTTTCACTGGTCCTCCTGGAAGAGCTGAGGGTCACAGAGCAGAGCAGAGCAGCCAGCAGATCATCAGTCAGAGCAGCAAGGAGCCTTTGTGGGAGCAGCTGCACAGGAAAAAAAATCAACTCAGTCAACTGCTACCACATTTATTCTTTTGTGAGATATTTGAGCTTGTTTAGTCTGTAGGAGAAACCTTAGGAGATGGTAATATGGATTGGGCAAAAATTCAAGGAAACTCTAACCTTGTTGTGAGGAAAGCCCTGCTGGGGCTGGCTGGAGAAATGGCTCTTAGTGAATGTTCAGTCCCACTGGTTCCCTAAATAAGGTGGGGACTGGGAGGGAGGAGGCAAGAGGGGAGATGGAGAAAGAGAGAGGGGTCTGGGCGTGTTGCATTCCACTATTAAACTTTTTTTTTTTCCCCCTGGATGATTCCTGCTTTCCTGTTTTCAGGCAGAAACAGCAGGTGCTTCCTAAGTACATAACAGATCCCAAACAGTGAGGCTTGGGGTTGGCAGGGGCAATGGGGAAACCAGTGGGGAAAGAGCTCCCTTAATTGGGAATTCCTTGGATGTAGGTACAGTGAGAGCAGGAGAAACTGTCAGCCTTTACTTACTGCCTGACAAGGAGGTACAGACAGGGAGCACCACTCAGGTGTTGTGTTTTTGGGAGGCTGAGGAGCAAGTTATTATTTTGGTGGGTTTTTTTTTTTCTTTTTTAATTAAACAAACTCCCATAGACCCTTTAGAGGGAGCAGAAAGACAAGCTATGGATTTAAAAAAAAAGCTCTTAAAAAAGTTGGTTTTTATAGTTGGTTTTAATTACAGTGATGCTATTGAGGAGAGACAATTTTATAAGTAGTTATATTTGTCATGTTTAATTTCAATGAAAAAAGTCACCAATTGTAACAAATATAAAGGTGATTGGTGTTTATAGAAGGTATTTTTATACAGAGTGTTAGGATTTATATCAAGCTGTAACTACAAAAGAGATTTGAAAGCAGTTCATGTTCCACTTGCTGGACTAAAGCCCTTTTCAAACCAAGCTTTTCTTTTACAAGTTAAAGTATTGTATGCTTTTTAAGACTAAGAAAACAAATCAGGATTAAATATTATCTTATGGAATCCCAGACTGGTTTGGGTTGGAAGGGACCTTAAAGCTCATCCAGTTCCAACCCCCCTGCCAGCAGCAGGGACACCTTCCACTAGACCAGGTTGCTCAAAGCCTCATCCAACTTTTATTTTTTGGGGTTTTTTTTTCCTTACTGTATACCAAAAGATTCAATTTCTAAACTGTGTACTGATGCAGAACTGTTGGCAAGATACAAACATCCATAAGCCCTCACTGCAGTTGGAGGGCTTCTCTTTTTGTCACAGCAGCAAACCAGACGATTCACTGTGCCTGAAAATCTGGAGGCTTTACTACAGCAAACCTTCTACTCCACTGTTAAGTTAGGTCACCAGTGATTTGGAGTTGAGGAACAACCTCAGTCAGATGATTTAGCTGAATTAAATGCTTAGACACAGGTCTGCAAACTTCCAAATATGCAGCTATTTGGAAATCCATACACAGTTTCTTAGTTGCTGTCCATGTTTTTGCCTCAATTCTTAGTAACAGCATGTTTTTAAGGAACAGGACAGTTAAAAACAGGGTTGGACTCAGTCCAGCCAGGACTTTCCAAGAATATTCTGGTTTATGCACCCAGATTGCAAGAGAACAAGACCTTTGTAATGAAATGCCATGATGCCAGAAGATTACTTACCCATTCTGTGCCTGTAGGTTATGGGGGAGACTGACATAATATCATTCTTCCTGGAAGATATCTGCTTTTATGGGGAAATAGGCTGTGCAGGAATAGGGTATAGAAGAGTAGGGTACAAGTTGAGCAGGATATTGTGACTGATCACTTTTATGCAACAAGAAACCAAGGGATGCAGTTGAGTTGTTGTACATCTCATTTTTCCCACTAGAGGAAAAAATTTGAGGACACTGAGATACATTAATACAGTTTATTTAGGATTTTGTAAAACAAGATGGGATTACTCATCTCCCTGCTGTACTGGTAGGTGTGCTGGAAGCTGGGTGTGTTGGGTTTGCATGGCAAGGTTTTGGTAGCAGGGTGCTGCAGGGGTGGCCTCTGTGAGAAGCTGCCAGAAGCTTCCCCCATGACCCCCCAATGCCAGCCAGCTCCAAGATGAACCTGCCACTGGTCAAGGCCAAGCTCATCAGCGATGGTGGTAACGCCTCTGAGGTAACAGATTTAAGGGGTGGGGCGGGGGGAAGAAACTCTGCAAATACAGCTGGAGAGAGAGGAGAGAGAAAATGCGAGAGAAACAACTCTGCAGAGACCAAGGTCAATGCAGAAGGAGGGGGAGGAGGTGCTCCAGGCACCAGAGCAGAGATTCCCCTCTAACTTGTGGTAAAGACCGGGTGAGGCAGGCTGTCCCTCTGCAGCCCATGGAGGTCCATGGTGGAGCAGATGTCCCCCTGCAGTCCAGGGAGGTCCGTGGTGGAGCAGATGTCCCCCTGCAGTCCATGGAGGTCCGTGGTGGAGCAGATGTCCCCCTGCAGCCCAGGGAGGTCCGTGGTGGAGCAGATGTCCCCCTGCAGCCCATGGAGGTCCATGGTGGAGCAGATGTCCCCCTGCAGCCCAGGGAGGTCCATGGTGGAGCAGATGTCCCCCTGCAGCCCATGGAGGTCCATGGTGGAGCAGTGACCACCTGTAGCCCGTGGAGGACCCCACGCCGGAGCAGGTGGATGCCCGAAGGAGGCTGTGACCCCGCGGGAAGCCCGCGCTGGAGCAGGTTCCTCTCAGGACCTGTGGCCCATGGAGAGAGGAGCCCAGGCTGGAGCAGGTTTGCTGGCAGGACTTGTGACCCCGTGGGAAGGACTCAGGTTGGAGAAGTTCATAGAGGACTGTCTCCTGTGGGCAGGACCCCACGCTGGAGTCAGGGAAGAGTGTGAGGAGTCCTCCCCGTGAGGAGGAAGGAGCAGCACAGACAATGTGCATTGAACTGACCACATCCCCCATTCCCTGTCCCTCTGTGCCACTGGAGGGGAGGAGGTAGAGAAATCAGGAGCGAAGCTGAGCCCAGGAAGGAAGGGAGGGGTGGGGGGAAGGTGTTTTAAGATTTGGGTTTATTTCTCATTATCCTACTCTGATTTGATTGTAATAAGTTAAACAAATTTCCCCAAGTCAAATCTTTTTTGACCCTGATGGTAACTGGTGAATGATCTCTCCCTGCTCTTTTCTCGACCCATGAGCCTTTCATTATATTTTCTCCCCTCTGTCCAGCTGAGGAGGGACATGATAGAGCAGCTTTGGTGGGTACCCAGCATCCAGCCAGGGTCAACCCACCACTCTGTGATGAGTCCAGCACTAGTTTGTTTGACATTTTTTACACTGCCAACTTAGAAACCTGGAGCCAGCACTCCATCCAGCATGTCTACTGTATGGCCAGGGGTCCTGGGCTCCCTGCTGAGGTCCCCAGTCACAGGCTGATGTGTGTTGGCTCCTTTGGAGGGTTCCACAGCAGCCAGCTACACAAACCCCTGGATATCAGCATTCCCTCACTTCACTGAGCTCCTGGCAGGAATCCCAAAACACTTTTGATTTCAACAGATCGCTGCTATTTTGTTCTGGGTTTCAATCAAAACCTTTTTAAATGGAGAAAATGCCAGCCAGCCAATCTAGTCCTGATTTCTATTTTCAGCTCCAACTCTTGCTAAAACCTCTGCCTGTTTGTTCATGTGTGAAAGGAGTGCCCAAAGTCTGGGTAGAGCCAAATGCAAGAGTAGGCAGCTCACAGTCAAAAAGCCTTGAAAATGGGATTGGTGATACTTCTTTCTCCGAGCTGTTGCAAGGCTTTGTTAATCATTTCACAGTGCTTTAGGCATAGGGTTTGTTGTGTGGCTTCTCTCTTAGTAAAATGTGTATCAAACACTGACAGTCCTAGTGCCATTCATATTTAAATTCAGTAATGATTCAGGCTCTTGAAAAATCATGTTCAAATTACATGTTCTATAGCTTTAATTTCCTGTTGCTAACAAGGGAATGATTTGCAATTTCTTGTTTGTCCTCCTCTCTGCCATAGCCTGGAGGAATTGCTCAGATACCATGCTGAGTTTCACCAGCAAAGCTGCCTTTTTTCTTTATTATCTAGCTCCTAAATCTCATAACTTTCAGTGTTTCTCTCTAAAAAATACTTTCTGTGAACCTGAACGTTTTTATGCATGTGTACCCTAGTGTAGGGTTTGAATTAGATAAATGTCTCAGAGACTCAATTAACGTAGGGCCAATTTATATTTATTGGATCAGTCTGTGATGTCTGAGAACTGTGTTGCATTCTTGCTTTTCTCCCAAAAACCCTCCTAGAAACATACAACCAGAAAACCTTTTCTTAGCATTTTTGATATCAAATGTTCAGATTCTGGCTCTGCCTGTCTCATTTGTGCATTTTCTCCTCCCATATCTTCCTTTTGCCTGAGATGAGGCTTCTTTCTCAGCATCATTTCATTCTGATTCCTTTGGAAGAAATTACAATAGGTGCAGGATGGTAGGAGGGGGAGGTAGGACAGAAAACTGCATCTCCTTGTAGCCAGGCAGTGGGCAGAATAATGAAAGACTTGTTGAGTTCAAGTATGCTTTACACAGATCCAAAAGCAATTTGAGGATATTTTCTCAGACCCCATTTAGGCTGTCACTGTAGTGTCTGAGCATATCCATTTTAGTGGATTTATCTGCCCAGTGCCCTGCAATGAGCTAGGAGTGCTGTTGCCTCAATTAGATAAATGAAGAGGAGAGAGTATGACTTGTCTGGGGTTATGTGCCAAGCTTGTGGCAGAGATGTGAGCTGATTCTAGATAATGTGTGGCTCAAGCTCCTACCAACCTCCTTAGGTTAAAGAAGGAGCTGAACCTCTGACACAGGAGAAACATTCAGTGCTGTGAAAAAGTAGAGAGACTGGGGGAGAAACAAGCAACAAGGGAAATACAACTACATTAATAGTTGCTGCTGTGCTAATGGATCACTAGCAAAAGAGCAGCACCTTGCTATTGCTCACCTCATAGGGTCACAGAATCACAAACTGTTGGGGTTGAAAGGGAGCTCAGGAGATCATCCAGTCCAACCCCCCTGCCAAAGCAGGTTCCCTACACCAGGTTGCACAGGAAAGCATCCAGGTGGGTTTTGAACATCTCCAGAGATGGAGACTTCACAACAGGATGCTGTGAAGTACTTTAAGCACAGCTGTCATTTGTTTAAGGGTTTGTTTCAATTTAACACCTTGGACTGTTGAGTGTAGCAGTTCTAGGGTCACCACATGTCATGTGTGGGGGTTGCTGCTGGGTCTGGAGTGGAGAGATGGACCACTGGAGTCATTAGCAGTCAACCAAACTTGCTTTGACTGAAAGATTTTGCTCATCTTCCAAGCCTAAGTGAACAGACCATCGTGACAGGGTAGGTGGCAACGGGCACAAGCTGCAACACAGGAATTGCCATCTGAAGTGAGGAAAAACTTCTTTCCTGTGAGGGTGCCAGAGCACTGGGACAGGCTGCCCAGAGAGGGTGTGGAGTCTTCTCTGGGGAGATTCCAAACCCACCTGGACACAGTATGTACCTGCTTTGGCAGCGGGCTTGGACTGGATGATCTCCTGAGGTCCCTTCCAATTCACACTGTTCTGTCATTCTGTGATCATGCTCATCCAAGATGTGTGCTGGAGAAGCTGGTCAGTGTAGTACATGAACATATATGAACATGATCAGGAGTGATTAGATGTTGATATTAAACTTTCTTTCCTTCCCTTCTTGAAACAGCTGGTGAAAGGGCTGCAGCAGGAGCTGAACCGGCTCTATACACTCTTCTGCTCCCGGAATCCGGAGTTTGAGGAGAAAGGAGGGAAAGTGTCGATTGTGTCCCACTCGCTGGGCTGTGTCATCACCTACGACATCATGGTTGGCTGGAACCCAGCCAGGCTTTACGAGCAGTTGCTACAGAAGGAGGAGGAGGAGGAGCTTGAAGACCATTGGATGAGCTCTGAGGAGCAACGTTTACTTGAAGAACTTTACGTAACTAAACAACGGTAATGCACCCATTTCTGATTGATAAAGGAGAAAACCACATCCCTCCATGACACCCTTTGAGTGTTTCCAGAACCCACCATGGCTGTTATCTTTTGCGGCTGATGTTCTTCTTCTGGTGATGAATTAAAGGCAGGACTGAGCAGGCACAGGGAGCTGGCACTGGTAATAGGAGTGCCACATCCTACAGGCTATACCAGAACCAGGCAACTAGCTACTGCTCACTAACAGGTGCACTTGGGAGCAGATCATAGCCAGGAAGAAAGGGGAGGGCCATTAGACCTGCAGATACTTGAGGAGAAGCACAACAAAGGAGCTTGGGGATGGGCAGTGAGCTGTAATACTGAGCACAACCTGAGCAGTGAAATTCCTAAGTTTCTAGAGGAAAATGAGAAGTTTTCTCCTAGGTTCAGCTTGTCCTCTAGCTACTCTACCACAATACAGAACTCCATAATGCAAACACCAAGGAAACAGGAGGTGAGGAAGGAGCATGGGCAGATGGTTGGGGTGTTAAACAAGTCTTGATTGATTCTTTTTGTGGTCAGAGAAACAAGATTTCACATACATTGATTCTTAATCAGTTGGCCTGCCTTCAAGAAATACTGATGCCATCACTCTCTCATCCCAGCAGACAAAACTGTTGGACCCCACAGGAATACCTGTTTGGATTACAGAGATTAAGGCTACATTTTTTTATTGGATCTCAGAAAGATCTCTATTTTCTAGGTTGAGAGAAATAGAAGAGAGGTTACGTGGGTTAAAGGCATCCACCGTATCAAACCCACCTGTCTTAAAATTTAAGGTATGTATGTTCAAGAGATTTTTACTGAATGTTCTACTTGCTGTAAAAATACATCTGCCATATGAGTTGTTTTACTTACCTTTTTTTTTTCCATGTCCCTAGCTATAATGTTGGCAGAATAATTTTAATGTATTGGTTGTGATGTGTGTAAATATGTTACTGTATTCATATATTACTATTTATCCCAAATATATGTGTTTATATGTAAATATATAAACCTGTATATAGATTTTTAATATATTGCATACACACACACGTGGGAAGGTAAAAGCTGTTTGGCAAATTACATTTATCATGTATCTTAAACATTTTCACTTCTTCTTTGTTGATTAATCCATTTTCCTTGGGGACTACTGGCGTGTCACATCTCTGAGCTAATCTGATTGCATTTCCTCTAGCAGTGGATTTTCCTTCCAAAGTGCACTGGTTTGACAGTTTAGCACAAGTTACTTTCAGTCTCATTAAATAGATAGCTTGCTAATCAGCTGGATAAACTGCTACTGTTTCATATCATTGGGAAAAGGCATTTTCTAGCTTCTTGGTGGGATGTGCAACACTTTCTAGTTGCTTAACTATATCCTGAAATATTAAACTGTAAAAATGTGACATGATAGATGAGAAGAAAATAGATTATTGTTTCCTAACTTGCCATTTTTCTTTCCTTCTGAGTTCAGAAGGATGCCTAAAAACCAAGATCAATGTTTGAGCCATAAAAAAGAGGAAACTGGTAATTCAATTTGTCATAGCCTCCCCCTTTTCATCACTGCTTAAAAGCATGTACCATACTGTTATTTCTACCATCAAGGAAGCTGGAGTCAGGCTGATACTCCTCTGGCTCTGTGAAAGATTATTCTTTACTCAGTTGTGTTTAAACTGGTGATTTTTTTGAACAGATGCTTTTTAGTGGGAGAAGGAAAAGAAAGGAGGAAGAAAAGAGGACTGTATCAATCCAGATTACTGCTAGGTCATTTTCCATTGCAGTCCATCCTTTTTTTTACCTTTCCTGAAAGGAAGATGTTTGGTTTTGTGAAGCTTTACACCAGTGACTCCCATTGCTTGAGTACCATGCCTGAGACAGAGCTCCAGGGGAAGAGAGAGGCTTTCCATGAACATGACAGCAAAGTGCTTCTGCCAAGGGAGGATTTCAACAAGGTGGTTGAAAGATGATTGCTCATGAGCAAGCTGGTCCAGCTTACTGAGGGTAACTAGCTTGTTGAGAGATAAATAACTGCTTTGTAGGTACCAGCTACCTCCACCTTGTCTCTTCATGGCAGACCAGAGCTCTGGTTTGATCATGAGTTGCTATTCACCATAAATGCTTGATCCACAAATCACTTTGGTCTGTGTGGTGCAGGACACTGGAGTCTTTGGCCACTGGTTTCCTTGAGCTGTATTGCACAATGAAATGGGCAGCTGTAATGAAAAAGGTGACACTGTGGATGTGTCACCTCTTTTATGGACTGAATTAAATTAAGCTTCCCAGGCTGGGAGAAAGTCACTGCTCCTACATTAAGCAGAGTTAACACTTGCTTGATGTTGGGCAAGCACAAAGGTAGCTTTGGACAAGACAAGAACAAATACAGCAGCTGACATGGCTGGTGTTTAATATTAGAGGAGATGGTCTGTGTTTGACTGACAAACACTCTTCTTAGGGGAGAGAAGAAAACCCTTGAAGATATGGAGTGTCTTGTACTCTAATAATGTATTGGACAAGCCATCAGAATAAGAACTTGAGGATGAGGTATCTTTATGGTGTACTCTCCTCTACTTCTCCTCAGCACAATTGAATAAACTGCTAAATCATTAGGACCTGCATGGGTTAAAAGCAAAGCCAACACCCCATTGTAAATGTGAAGCTTAGAAGTGCAGCCTTTTCCCCACCATCTGTGTTAGAGGAATCAAAGTGAATGGCTAAAGGGGCTGAAGAACATGAATGGTGTGATACCTACCTCTTTATGACTCTGGTGCATGAAAATAACTATCTCATAGGATGATTTTCAGTCACAGTGGGGAGAAGAAGGCAGGATGTACTGCAGTTGCTCCCTAATACTGAAAAGGAAATTCATTTAAATCTGGACTTGACAGTGTGCTGGCCCAAAGTGCTTCAGGATTCCGTAGCACTTCACCCAGGGTGACAGAAACTCTGCTGGAAGAAGCTCTGGATTGTGCTTGACCTTGTGCTTTCCATGTAATATCTGACAGTGATGTCAATGTTGAGATAACAACTATCACAAATTATTTATAAGACACACTAGTGATTTACCACATGTAGCAGAACTGTGAGAGCTTAATGGGATGCTTAAGTGCAGCCTTATCTGAGAGGAGGGAGCCTTTAAATTGCTTGCAGAAATGTGCCTAGGAGTTCAACACACAACCCAGTTAAATTCCCCGTGTGATACTGGTGTTAAGTCTCTGTTCCCTTTGTCTGCTAAGGCTGCAGAACATTCCTGGGTGCAGGAATGAGTAGGAGCTGCTGCAGAGGTCTATATTTTCCTCACTCTGGGAGGATGTTTGGGATCCTCCAGGCTGAAAGGCAGCACAGAAAGATAAATTGTCATCACCTTCTGTGTCTTGTGGTTTAACATCACCACTAAACACGTTCATTTGTCCCCCACACTTCCCTATGCACAGAAGAGCAACACTGCTTCGCTTCTGTTGGCTCCTTCAGCTTTTTTTTAATTCTGAAAATACTGCAGCCTTAAATTAAATGGATTACTCTTTGACTCAGCTTCTGCTTAAAATACAAATAAATTAATTAAGTCTTCTGAGTATGAATCATAACCAGGAGAAAAGTGCTATCTTGAAAGGTCATGTTCTTAAATATTTCTTCTCTGTTGTTAAACATTTACAGGAGTATATGTGAAGTGCCCCACTCCTGCTTCTAGGAGAAACACCGAAATTAAATGTTTTCTAGAAAGATTTTAGTTCTCTAGGTTCCCAGTAGGGTTCATGACATGGCAGTCTCCTCTTCAGCCACTTTGCAGCAGTGCCTCATGAGAGTCTAATGGCTGTAATTGAAAGGACTTTGGTTTTTTGGAAGCCTGACTTTAGATTTTTAGCATTCACTGCTTTGGTATTGGCCTGGTGCCACCAGTTAAGGTACCCACCAGTTGGTCCTTTGTCTCTGTAAGTGTTTCCAGAGCTGGAAGATGATGTGTAAGAAAATACCTAGCAAAGACCAGTGCCCTCCAAGAAGAAAGTGTCTGTCTGTGGACACTTAATCTTGTGTTCATCAGTAGGAGCAATGGAACAAATGCCATGCACCATGTAACCCCTGAAACTATTTACCTTTTGAGAGTCTTGCTTCATCTGTACTTGCCTAAGGTGAATTCCTGAAAACATCCTCTAAGCATCTGCTAGCAAGTGCAAGCTGGCAGTCACTTGTGATTTCTTTCTGAAGAGGAAAGACTGTAACTGTGCACTCCAGGGGCTCCATACAGGAGTGTCAGGTGGACAGGGTTAAAGGGGACTTACTCAGTGTAAAGGATTGCACTGTGAATATCTGTTTCTGTTGTGTTTGAAGATGAGAAAGCTTGTTGTGCAAACTGCAAGAGTGTAAGGGTCTGTGTAAAGCTTGATTATAAGAAAGAAGAGCAGCTTTGCACTAGAGGAGAGTGACAACACAGATGACAGAGCAGTGCTTTGCAGCGTGTGGCATCGAATAGCTTTGCTGAAGACCTAGTTTTTGGGGGTTTTTTGTCATTTTTTTTTACCAGTTGAACTGGGACTTGTGCATTCTTTTGAAAGGAAGAGGTGGGGTACCATGGCAAGTCAGAGGAGGAGGAATATTTTGTGCAGTGGTGGAATCTGATAGATGAAACAGACTTATTTCTACAGCCTCGCTCCATGTGCTGACATGTATTGAAAGGCACACGGGAATCCAGGCATCCTCCCTGTGCACTTAGCAAGAAAGCAGCAATTTCTCTTGCTGGTTAAGTAGCAGTGTGTTAGGAGTTGCTTGGTTGTAGTGCTCTGCAAACTGGGCACCACTATATGGAAAGTTGCAGTGAAGGTTTGATAATGGTAAAATTAATTTTTTATAAAAGAAAATACTGTGTAAAGGGTAGAAAATAATTTTGACTTAGGAGAATACTTTTGACTACAGAGTGTTACATTTATTTTTCTAGGAGATGATGTGTCAGGATTGGTAATGGGATACGAAGCCATTCACCTCTGGGTCACTGTTGAATCCCAGCTCCAGGTTGGCAGTGACCAGAAGCCATTACCACTGATGCCTGTTTGGTGACCTTTGTCAGATGGGTTAGCAGTTGCAGTCCAGTCTGACACTGTCTCAGTGTCAGAGACAGTCCTTTTAGAGCAAAGTCATGGCAGCTTTGGACAGCGTGAGAAGAGCCTGCAGAGTCACTCAGTGTGCTCTACCTGTCCTGGGTAGTGGTTCCTAACCAGGACGTGGTGGCACTTTGGACAAGCACCATTCTGTTCACTTAACAGTAGGTGTTTTTGAGAGGTGGTGCCTCACACCAGCCTCTGTGTGTGTGTGACTGCTGTAAGTGTTCTTTAGGTTGTCTTTAATCCTCGCTGTAGCTTGCATTTCTATTTCATCACTGGGTGTATGTAGCAAACAAATCATGGAGTGCTTGGTTTAAGGCAAGATTAAGGAGCTGTGGTAAGTTTTGGAAAGCTTCATGAGAAATAAGACTTCAGTCATGTGAGACTCATAGCATTTCCTTCGTGTCTTCCAAATTCTTCTCGTTCCAGCCTTTCCAGTGTCAGTAGACCTCTTTCAGTTCAAATATCCAACTTGTTTTTTAGTTTTCTAACTATGTGGCACCACAACATGTAACTCTTCTCACAGCAAAAGGAAATGGGAAACTTAACCTTCATGTTACAGTATGTATGTTAAGAGTGGTCTTGGCCATCTTGACTTACTAATACTATACAAGTCCTTCAGCTGACACTGAGAATTCAATTGAAAGTGAGAAATCAAATCCAGCCATGTTAGAAAGCATTGTTCCTGTCCTTATTAACGTGGGTGAAATCTCTCCTTAGGTTGAGAATTTCTTTTGTATGGGATCTCCACTAGCAGTGTTTTTGGCATTACGTGGCGTCCGTCCAGGGAACAGCGGCAGTCAAGACCATATTCTGCCCAGAACCATTTGTAACCGCTTGCTAAATATTTTTCATCCATCAGATCCAGTGGTGAGTTTCAATTGGGGTTGCAAGCTTTTACCTTGACTATTTTTAAGGACCAGTTGTGTGATAATGTGTGATTTTCAGAGTGTGTGAATCAACACTTCCAGCACAGGACTGTGTGTTAATAATTATTGTACAATGTCTTGGGTTTTATGATTGTAGAATGACAGTTTTTACCAAGAATTGTCTTAGATACAATAAACTTTTCTTCTCTTTTTCATATTACTATGCATAAGATTCAAGATTACTCTGGGGTTTTGGAGGCTTTTTTGTTTGGTTGGGGTTTTTTTTACACAAAGATTTAAGAAATAGAATTGTAGAATCATAAAATGGTTTGGGTTGGAAGGGACCTTAAAGCTCATCCAGTTCCACCCCCCCTGCCAGCAGCAGGGACACCTTCCACTAGACCAGGTTGCTCAAAGCCTCATCCAACCTGGCCGAGAACACTTCCAGGGAGGAGCAGCCACAGCTTCTCTGGCCAACCTGTTTCAGTGTCTCACCACCCTCACAGTGAAGAATTTCTTCCTCATATCTAATCTAAACCTCCCCTCTTTCAGCTTAAAACCATTTCCCTTTGTTCTATCATTAACTGCCCTTATAAAAAGTTCTTCCTGAGCTTTCTTGTAGGCCCCCTTCAGGTACTGGAGTAGTCCCTCTAAATAGTCCCTCTCAGTCAAGTTCCAGTTGTGTTTAACTCACTAAACATCATCTGTCCAAAGGTCATATTAAAAAAGGCTGCACAAGCAGTTCACAAGATATTGTAGAAAAACAAAAGGGGGTTTTTTTCCTGAAAGGGTCCAGAGTAACAGATTGTTGGAGGCAGTGGGGTAGTCCCTGGAAACGGGGTATCAGTGTAGCTTCACCCTGTCCTTATATTCTTCCACAGGCTAGTGCTCACTGTTATCAAAGGGCCTTTGATCTGTATCACCTTGGCAACTTCTTGGATGCAAGCTTGATTAGGGATTTCATGCTTACTCTAGAATAGTAATTTGGGGGTACTTTGGTGTTTAAACTATACCTGAAGCTGAGTATCTTCAGACTTCAAACATGTTGGTTCTGCTCATCTCAAGACCTTGTTCAGCTCCAGCTACTCCAAAAGCAGGATTTTCCTCAGGCATCTAGGAAGTCAGGCTGCCATCAGTGGTTCCACTCTGCAAATAGTGCTGGTGCAGAATGCTTTTCTACATCTCAGTAAACAAAGAAAAATAAATAAGCCATAGAAAATGATGGTTTTTAATGAACAAACCAATTCATGGTTTGCACAGGGATCGATGAAGAGTCATCAAACAAAATGTTTACATAGCCAGTTCCTCCCTCTCTGTCCTGTTGTGCAGAATCAGTTTCACTGTGTATAAAGTTTGCTCTGTCAATAACAACAAACATCTGTTAGCAGTAACTGGTGTGTGTAGAACAACTCACAGCAGAGGTGTTGTAGAGGAATGTGTAAATATGAGTGCACAAACAACTGGGCAGCTAATGTATCTTCCAGGCTGTGAAAATAAAAGTGAACCAGAACGTAATGCCACTATTTTATCACTTTCTAGGCTTTGCTCGTTACAGATATTTTGGATTTGAGGTTGGAGAGGACTCCAAATGGGAAGGGAATATGAATTTATTTTTTTTCTTTCAGTCTTGACACTCAAGATTTTATTTTCTGAATGACTCTTGCAGGCCTATAGATTAGAACCTTTAATTCTGAGACACTACAGCAACATTTCACCTGTGCAGATCCACTGGTACAACACTGCAAACCCTGTACCTTATGAACATATTAAGCCAATTTTTATCAACCCAGCAAAAGAAGCTACCTCAGTCCCTGACAGCGAAAGTGTCTCACCTGTAGCCAGCCCAACGACTTCGCCAGTCATGGCTCGACGCCACTACGGGGAGTCGATAACGAACATAGGCAAAGCCAGTATATTAGGTAATTGTTCTTTATGTCCTTCTTTAATCTTTTTATATAGGACCTTCCTGTAGAGCTTTGGTGTTTGAGGTGCAACCCTAAGCAAGCTATTCCTGGTTGTTTCACTTGGTTCTCTATAGGTGTATGGCTTGTTTTAATCCCAATTGACATTTAGTTTGATGAAAAGACAGTTTATGTACGCTGGAGTCAAGGTTTGCAGGGAGAGGATGTGGGTCAGGGAGTTTATGTTATTGCTGCCTTATTGTTGTCTGCCTTAATGAAGTAACAACCTGGTGATTTAAGAGTTTCCACTCTACTTCATGGGGAAAAAAAAAGGTTGTTTTGTGATTACATTTTCTGGTATTGGCAAATAGGAGAAAAAACACACTGTGTAAGCTGCTACAGTTCCCTTAACATTTTACAGTAGGAAATTCAGGCTTTTTTAAGATGAAGTCTGTCCCCTTCTGGCTTTCTGATTCAAAATAAGCCCTGGTTTAACGGAGCTTAAATTCACTTCCACTGGAGCTTATATCTGAGCGTGCACTTGCAGTTTTTGTTGACTCAAGGCTTTTCTTGAGCTCCCTGTGTGGGATTTGGAAGAAGACTAATGTGACCTAGTGCCAGGAAATCTCAATCAAATAATTCAAGTATATAAAAGCAGTTTAGTCTGTAAGTAGAAATAGGCAGTATTTCAAATCAGAGTTGCTTTTTGCTGTGTTACAATAGTAATTTTAATGTCATGCCCATAAGGTGGCAGCAAAGTCAGGAGAAAACATCACAGATCTGTTTTTAACTTTTACACCCCTCTTCCTGAGCAACCAAAATAGTCCTTTTAAAGGATGATGGAGCATTTCTAAGTGTCTGTCACCAACAGAAGGACCTTTAGTGGGAGGAGTGTCTTAGTTGTCTTGATGCGATTCTTACGTGCAGAAGGTACCAACGTTGTTACAAAGCATTTTTATCTTGGGCTTCTTATAAAAGAGGAATTACAACTTATCCTTACAAGTACCAGATTTCTTGCTGCAGAAACATTCTCCTGTATTTCTCTTCCCCTAACTGCAGTTTCCAAAGTACAGCCTTTGCTTGTACGCTAGATGAGTCTCACGATAAACAGTGTACACTTAAGTCAGATAAGCTGTTCCCACCCTAGGAAAGCATGAATAGTGTTTTCCTTTGTCTGTCACTCAACTCTAATTGATGCATGCTACAGTGACTTTAATTTGCAGTTTGATTTAGCTGCCTCTGTGCCTTTTGTTCCCCCCCACTCTGTGCTGAATGCAGGAGCTGCGAGCATTGGGAAGGGCCTCGGCGGGATGCTTTTTTCAAGATTTGGTCGGTCTGGTACAACCACCCCACAGACACTCGAGACAGGAAAAGATGGAGCTGAGAGTGATGACAAGAAAGCCACAACTGTTGGGACACCACCTTTGCCACACAGCAGCTTGGGCTTTCTCGAACCTGTAGGTCAGTGACGAGTTCACCTTACAAACCCTCGTGGAAACCAGAGCTTTAGTGGGTGACATCTGGATGTTGTGGGAGGCTGGAAGTGCCATAACATATGCCACTCTTTGATTTTGTTGGTTTGCTATAACATGATAAATATTGAATCCATTCCTGCTTTTTTAATCTCTTAAGACTGTCCAAGGACTGACACTTTGTTCTCCCTTTTCTCCTTTTTTCTTTTAAAGGTTTATCTGTGTATCTGTTTGTACATATACACCACTTACAGACATATATATATATGTGCATGGGTGAGTTTTGGCTCATGACATCTGGGTGTCAGTAGCTCCTAGACTCCCACTAGGAAAAACAATGTAATTGCTGCAGAGAATCTCATTCACCATTTCTCATACAATGGATTTATCATTTCTCATACAGTGGATTTATCATTTCTCATACAATGGATTTATCATTTAAATTTCCCCATCCATTTGCAATTCTGAAGCAATCTGGATTTAAAGTCACATATGGCTGGAAACAGCAACTACCCTTGTCCTGATCTGAACTGCCCAGAACAGAAAGTGCAATTTTAGCAGCTGGTTTTTTGGAAAAGCATAGGTACTTCCTTTACAGGAACTCATACTGGATTTTATTTCTAAACTTCTCATTGGCACGGTTGCAAGGCGGGGATTTTTGCAATCTAAGGAGTCACAAGTACATTTTATCTTGTGATAGCCTTCACATGATACATTGCTGTCCATTCATCACTGCCCATTTCAACAGATAACCTGTCTGAGTCAGTGTTTGAGGACAGAAACTTTGTTTTAAACTTGAGAAAAACAGAGTGGCACAGCAGCGAATATTGTGGAGCTGCTGCTGAGGTCCTTTTGAGGGGGGGTTGGCACATCAAGAGCCTTCTGCATGGTTCCTGCATCCCTCTGTGCTGAAAGCCCGTCCCTGCTCCATAGAAGGAGAACACAGAGCAGAGGCCAGCGAGGCTGAAAGCTGCATGATGCAATCCACCACCAAAGTATTTGCTTCTGAGAGGGCGGCCGCTCGGCTTGTGGTGGGGTTTGGCCGCCTCCCAAGCTCCTGTAACGGCCTCTCGTCGGAGGGAGCCGGAGTCGGTCGGGGCGTCCTTCCTGCAGAGTGACTGGTTTTTTGAATATATGCATCTTTAGTGGAAATGACTGCAGTCATCTGCTGGTGTTGGAAGGCTCTGACTCCCTCTCCACGCTGTGTTTGCAAAGCAGAGCAATGCTCCTGTGGAAAGACGAAGGCTCGTCGTTCTCTGAGCGCTGCCAAGGCAGCGCTTGTGTGATGCTCCCTTCGTGCTCTCTTTGAGCCAAGAATGAAAATTCCTTGAAACTGGCTTTGATAAATGGCTGCATTTTTTACTCAATATGGGGTTTTGGCTTTTGTAGCTAAGCAGGCTTGTAGTTTTGTCCTTTTTCTTCCTATTGCTCCTTGTAGAGATGTTCTAACCGCTGAAGTGCCTTAACAATAGGTTAGCTGTTGGCCCAGTTAAACATGCAGTGAAAACTGATTTGAATGTGGTATTAATCAAACTCGCCATTGAAAGGAAAGGATGACTGCTGAAATGTATTTGGAATAATCTGGAAATGAAAAGGGCTGGTGTTGTGTAGGGACAGCTGGTTTTCAGAAAGGGCTGTTAATATGGGGTGTAGTCTCCTTGTATAGCCACTAAAGATGTGAGAAGTCCCATTTCTTTTGGAAAGTTTGGAGCATCCACCTTCTGAAGGTCAATGTTTTCTCATGGAGCCTCAACATTTCACAGGATCCCAGAATTGCCTGGATTGGAAAAGACTTATAAGATCATCAAATCCAATCATTAACCTCACACTGACAAGTCCCCACTAACCCATGTCCCTCAGCACTGCGTCTACACGACTCTTCAATCCCTCCAGGGATGGGGACTCCACCACTGCCCTGGGCAACCCCTTCCAGTGCCTCAGAACCCTTTCAGCAAAGAAATTCTTCCTCACATCCCATCTCAACTGCCCTGGGCACAACTGGAGCCCATTTCCTCTTGTCCTGTCCCTTGGTCCTTGGTTGAACAGACCCACCCCCACCTCTCTCCACCCTCCTTGCAGGGACTTGGACAGAGCCAGGAGGTCTCCCCTCAGCCTCCTTTTCTCCAGGCTCAACACCCCCAGTTCCCTCAGCCGGGAACTCAGCACACTTGTGCTCCAGACCCTTCCCCAGCTCCGTTCCCTTCTCTGGACACGCTCCAGCCCCTCCAGGTCCAGTGAGGGGCCCAACACTGAACCCAGCACTCGAGCTGCGACCTCACCAGTGAGTGCCCGGTCCAGGGGGACAATCACTGCCCTGGTCCTACTGGCCACACTGGTGCTGATCCAGGCCAGGATGCCCTTGTTGTTCTTGGCCACCTGGGCACTCTGCTGGCTCATGTTCAACCACCTATCAATCAACCCCCCCAGGTCCTTCTCTGCCAAGCAGCTCTTCAGCCACTCCAGTATCCATCTGCTGGTTACTTCTGTGCAGTTATCATAAGGAACATACATAAATGTATTTATATAGTTACTGTAAGGACAACAGCTGTTTAAAAAAAAGCCAGCTTTTTCCAAGCTTTAGGTTTAGCTTTTTTTTTTTTCTTCTGAACTAAGCACCACTCTTAGTCAGGTTTGTGCTAAAAACATACATACTTCTTATTAAAAATCACAGCTGACTGAGGTGAGTGCACTGTTGGATGTAAACACAGACTTTATGTGCATTTTATGTGCAGCAGGTAGAATCAGAACCCAAAACTGATGGAGAAACTGGTGTTTTTTCTTCTGTTGGCATACAATTCTAACGATGTTTTTCTTTCTTGTTCAATTTCTAGTGGAACTGGAGCACAGGATTGATTTTGAGCTCAGGGAAGGTCTGGTGGAGAGCAGATACTGGTCTGCAGTCACGTCACACACTGCCTACTGGTCATCTCTGGACGTTGCTCTTTTCCTTTTAACCTTCTTGTACAGAGATGACACTGACAAATCCCGTTCAGACGATATTTGACCCTACTAAACCATATGGAGGTTTCATGTTTAAGTGCATGTTTGGATTTTTTTTTTTTCCTGTTTCTAAAGAGCAAAAATGATTTGTAGTTAAAAGCACTTTATAGTTTTAAACCTTTTGCTTAATTAGACCTGAAATGATTCCAAATTCTTCTTAACTTGGACTGTACAAAAAGCGGATACAACGTGTTGCATCCCGTAAGCACAGTTGTGCAGTGTGCTTGGGTGACATGTTAATGACCATAATTGCTGTTTAGTTCATTAAAAAAGGTAATGTTCATCAGAAGTGCATATAAAAGATCAATTGATTAAAAGATGAGTTGATTTTTTTAAAAAAACCCCAAGTAATTTCTGTTAACAAAAATATATGTTAAATACAAACTGAAAAGTGCCATGTTCTGATGTTTTCTGTATCAGTAAATCACAAATGGTGGTGTCATTTTTCTAGGACTTTATTCAACTCCACATCCTATTATTCACAGTTCCTTTGAGAGACCATTCCAAATGCTGGCTTCTGAGGCTGTATTATACGTGACACATCTCAAAACTAATGCTGAAAAAAACAGGAAGCAAATATTTGAAATACTGTAATTATAATTTATTATTATCTCTTAATTGTTTAATTTTATTCCAGTGTATAAAACATTACTTTTTTACTGGTTTCTTTTGACATAATTTAAAAACCACATTTATTTTCTACGATGTTAAGACTTTTTTCTCAGAAATACATATCTTTGTACTACTATTCAAATGAATATATGGACACTGTGGCCCACTTTGAGTATTTTTTCATTAAAAATAAATATTTGTGGTTTCACAAAAATGACATCAGTCACATTCTTCTCCAAGGTAAGTAACTGCCTTTGCTTGTTTGGGTCCCAAGTGTTTCTCAGGCACATGAAGGTTTTGACTTCACATTAGACTTGGTTTGGAGAGGATCCAGCTGTCTTTTGCTTACCATTATTAAATGTGTGTGTGCACATTTGTATAAAAATATATGTGTATGTATATTTATGCACAAGGATCCCACCAAGAGGAGAGACAGCAGCATAAAATAAACTTGGTGAGGCCTGAGAATACCAGAGTTTAGATGAGGTTTGTATCTGAAACTAATGCAGAGGTCGAGAGAGAAGTGTTGTGATGAAAGGAAATAATCTCCAAATGAAACACTCAAAGGTCATTGCTGAGATTTTAAAACCACGTGGAAGGCTCTGGAGTAGAAGTGTCAGCTACATGGGCTCGGAGCTGCCTCTGGCAGAGGTATTGATGGTCTGCATGACATATGTAGAAGCTGCAGAATCTAAACTTTTGTTTAAAAGTTAAAAAAAAACCTGCTGTGAGGCTGTGGTGTTGGTGAATATTTGTGTTCTCAGTGTAAACAGATGAGGCAACATCAGCCCAAACCAGCAGCCAGCCTCAGCCAGTGGCTCTGAGATGTGGAAACCACCCAGATGTCCCTTTCTGAAGCTCTGTGAGGAGAGAGAGTGTTCTTCTCCCAAATAATCTTGGCCAGGCTGTTGCTCGTTCCCCTGGTCCGTGCTGTAATGCAGAAGAAATTGGGAGCTCAGCTTGTATTTTGGGGTTATGGATTTAGGGATAAAGGGGGAAAAAAACACTGTGATGCAAAAGAAAAGAGAGGTATGGAGGGGAATGGGAAGGTGACAACAGAACCAGCACTACTATAAATGCAGTGAACCAGTAGCCAAGGCATCCAGCTGGTGGAAAGGACCCTGCTTCAGCATGGGTCTGTGCAAAAATCCATCTCACCTCTGTGAATTGTGACTCTCCTGCCTGACATGTTTACTTTGGTTGATGAACCACCATAAAAAATTAAAATAACCCTCTAAAAGAAGGAAGCTTGACACCTCTGCTCCAGAAAACAGGCTTTTGTTTACATCACTGGCTTTCCAGATAAGTTGTTTAATCAGCTCTTCCTAATTAGGAGAACTCCAACATAAAAGGAGAATCTCCTTTTATATTTAGAATGTGCAAAACATTTCCAAACGTGCATGGTTTGTGTTTCAGTCCTTGTGAGCTGGATCCTATCACTGCTGTGATATCCCCTTACACTACTGGATCCCCACTAGATCTCTTTTTAAACACTGGAAACGAAAAGGGGGTTAATTCCTGTAATTCCTGTGGTCTGTGTAAACTCTGCTGTTGTCCAGAACATGTTTCAGATTTATGGAATAGCTGTTCCTCTCACATCAGAACGTGCTGATATTTGCTGACTGCTCTCCATATAAGGGATGAGATCCTGCATTTATATCTGTGCACCCTTGGAAAATGAGAAGACAGCTGAGAAGTAAACCATATTGCTGGTAGGAGAATTAGAACCCATACCTGTTCCTGGCTTTGCATTTTTCCTGAGTTAATGGTGTATTTATGCACTGTTCTAATGTGTAACTTCATTGAGCATCTGCTAATCCTCAGGCTTAATTACAAACCTAAAACATACCTCAAAAGGAAAAAAAAAAAGGAGTTTTATTCTAAAGTGTATGCAGAGATGTTGAGCATGCTGTGGGCTGACTTTCATCTTTTTAATCCTCAAAAAAAAATCTCTTGCACTCCTCCAAAGATGAAATACTATTTGAAAATTTAATTTTGAAGTTGTTAGGAAAAGGGTTGCCCCGTTTTTATTCTGCAGATTCAAGCAGGGTCACGTCTCTGCATGCTACAGTCTAAATTTCACGCTTAAAACTTTTCTAGTCAGATGCTCTGTGGCATAATATAGAGCTGGAATGTCCTGGCTTCCAATTACTGACTTGTTTTCTTCTGCAAGAATGATGTTTAACTTTACAAGCTGGTGGTTTTTCTTGAGAAACCAAGATAAGGGGAATGTGCTGCGCTGCTGTCACTCTTCTGACTGATACCAAGCTGTTTTCTCAAACTTGTCCTTGACTGTTTTGTCCAAATTTGATGCTTACAATTTTTTTTTGCTACAAGGTCATTTTGCCAGATAATCAGCTGTAAGTATTTTTTTTTATTTTATTTTTTTTACTATTTCCATCCCTTTGTTCCTAATTACTCTGGTTTTACCATAACCTCTTTTCCCCTGTATATGCTTTTATTGCCTGCATTTCTGGAGTGAGAGGCCCTTTGCTTTATTTTACCATGATACTCTAGCTGGCCAACTTCAGTTATTTTATCTCCTTTCCTAATCAGTATTATTCAGCTGAACTGAAACACTTCACATTTCATATATATATATATATATATATATATATTACATCTAGTTGCCATCTCTTCCTCCTTCATGGTTTTCTGTAGCCCTGGTGCTTGTTTCCCTGCCACTTGTCACTTGAGCTGATTCTGCCCATCACTAAATGGGTGAGGATTGATTTTTTTCCCAAGGTGGGTTCATGAACCACTGTGTCCACTGTTTGCAGTCAGGTAGTTGATGTATATTTGCATGCCCTCTGCCCAGCAAGTTCATTTGGAATTGGTTGCTCCCCATTTTTCCCTTATTAGCTTGGAGATGAGGTTTCTGCCTCCACACACCATTTTTCTACTGAAGCTGGACTGCAGGTGATGGACCCATGGTGTGTTACAGGGTCATCTCCTCATCTCTGCCATACATCTTCAGTGACCATGTGGGCTTCAGGAAGCTTTTGTGCACCAAGACCCAGTAACAGACTGCCACACACACTGAGTTATTTCAGTTTTCCAAGCATTATCTTACTGGTTGCTCTCCATCTGCAATTGTAGTGACCACTTTTGATTGCTTCCCCAGAGACCATGCCTATTGTCTTTGCTGATGTTGCAAGAAGCTTTAAAACCTTTCTTTAAAGCATCACCCATGTGACAATCCCATTTTCTGGTTTATCAGATGAACTTCAGCCTGATGTTTTTCTTGCATCCCATGTGTGATCTGCATTTAATAATTGTTTTCCACCAAAGCAAACTTTCTCTGGGTTGAGCTTTTCCCTCCCTCTCCCATAGGTGTGTTTTAGTACAGCTTGGCTCTTACCTGTTGTGCTCAAGCCTCTTCTCAAATGTTTGGTTTTCATTTCTGCTTTGATTTCTGTCTGCTGGGATTGAAGTTTGCTTCGTGCTTGTCCGAGCACAGCCTGTGCATCCTCAAGACTTCAAGGGAAATGTTGAAGCCCATTGGAAACCCAAGAGACAAACGTTCCTGTTGTGATCCCTGAGACTTCTCCTGAAAGCTCAGCGTCAGCAGAGCCCAGATGGATTGTGTTTAGCTTTCAGGATGGGTTTGCACGTTCTCTCTGACTATATTTGTGTCTTCTCTGGCCACTGCCATCAGTCAGCTTAACTCTGGGACTGACAAAGCATTTTCTGTCATTGTCAATGAATTTTGGCATGTTGGCAAGCAGTGGATCTGAGCTGGCTTCTCCCAAAACTGGTTCTTTGCTCTTTGGGTTTCTCCTGCGTCCCTGGAGGCCCATTTGACCCAGGCTTTGCTGTAGATGTCACAATGTTTTGTGTTTCTCTGCGTGCCGTTGCAGAAGCACTTAAAACTGCATGCACAGCTCACAGTGTGTTGACATGCTCTCCTCTTCCAAGGAGTAAGAGAAGAAGTCCTAATCCATGGACACAAATGCCAGGCTATCAAGATTTCAGATCATCCTGAAGGTCAGTGCTCTCTGGTCCCAGCAGAAGGCAAATTCCAACATCAGCCTTTTTCCCCCAAAAATGCCCAGTCTCCCCAGCTGCAGTTGCAGCAGCTCTTGACCAGCAGGCCTTGGCCAACCCTTTCCCTTTGAGAGTGAAAAGTCAATGAGTCCCCTGCAAACATGAGATGTCCCAGGAGCAATCTCTTGTGGTTTTGAAATCCTCAATTATTTACTCAGAGAGAGGGTTTTCATTTGACAATTCTGTGGGCATCTGCCACAGATCAACTTCTCTCTTTGTTTCTTAAATAAAATGCCATTCCTTGCAGCTACTCTGCCCATTCCCTGGTGCCTCCTCCATTGTGAGCATGGACATGGGAGAGGTGAAGTGTAAACTTTGCAGACTGCAGCCCTGACCTTGCTTCAAGAATGCTCAAGCTTCAAGGACCCCACATCCAATTTGTCCTGGCTGGTTTTATGGCTCTGTCAGTAGCTCCTTGAAAGTCAGTATCTCGTCTCAGAGTGGTTCCATACTTCGTACCACAGCTACTTGAAGGTTCTTAACCCTTTCATCATCCCCCTTGATAAAGATCATAGAATGGTTTGGGTCAGAAGGGACCTTTAAAGGTCAGCTAGTACAACTCCCTTGCAATGAGCAGGGACATCTTCAACCAGATCAGGTTGCTCAGAGCCCTGTCCAATCTAGTCTAGATCTACTCTTTTAGTTTAAAACCATCATCCCTTGTCCTATTGCTACAGGTCCTGCTCACGAGATCCTTGTCTTCCATTTTAAGACTATCAGGCTTGTTTGTGCCAAAGCATCTCAGGTTTGGGGGTTTTACTACTTTCTGCAGTTTATAAGGTGGCTCCTTTAGGTTGGGTTTTGAACTCAGATGTTTCAAGTAGAAATTAATCTTATCCAGTGCCTTATGAATCCAGATTTTTTTCTCTTTGATATGGTATCACTGGTAATGTGACAAATTACCTCATGTTACCAGCATGGTCCTGCTTAGGCTACTTCTCTAACAACCAGACCCCCAACCCTGCTGAAACAAAGAATCAGAGAATCCCAGACTGGTTTGGGTTGGGAGGGACCTCAAAGCTCACCCAGTCCCAACCCCCCTGCCAGCAGCAGGGACACCTTCCACTAGACCAGGTTGCTCAAAGCCTCATCCAACCTGGCCTTGAACACTTCCAGGGAGGAGCAGCCACAGCTTCTCTGGCCAACCTGGGCCAGGGTCTCACCACCCTCTGGGTGAGAAATTTCTTCCTAATACCTAACCTAAATCTCCTCTCTCTTAGTTTAAAACCATTTCCCCTTGTCCTGTCACTCTCTGCCCATGTCAAGTCTTCCCTTGACTTTGGTGAGTGTTGGGTCACGTACCCAATGCCTCTAGTGCTTGTTGCTCTTCCTACCTTTTCTTAGGTGAATATGTATAATATGGATTAAGTGGAGGAATAAAAGGCTTTGGCATTGAGGTTGCCAGTTGGCCAGCACTGAATCCTTGAGTTTCTTGATTGGAGAGATTCCCTGTGATCCGTGTTGGTCTCCATGTGCTGTCACATGCTTTATTCTACCCAACAGCCTCTCAACAGGCAGAGGGGTGAATTCTGCTTTTCTGTTCGTATTCCTCTGCCTGCAAAGCCCAGACTGGTTGGAAACCAAAGCCACAGGAAAGGAAAAGGAAAGGAGAGCAGCTCTGCTGATTCTGAATTTGTCATTATCTTTCCATCTACTGCTGTCTCTCACACCTACCCAAAACTGGAAACCAGTTTGTGCTACCACCGGAAAGCAGCTGGTGGACCACATAGTCTCTGGTGTATTTTCACAGCTTGTGTTTTCAGAACTGAGTCACTAACGTGCAGTGGGGGTTTTGAACTCCTAATATTCAGGGTTTGCAGGGTGAGGACCCAGCAAGCTGGTGATGGAGACAATTTCAATTAAACCTCAACAGTGGAAAAAAATCAATTGTGAATGACAGAGATGGGCAAAGGCTGAGCTGGTGTCAATGGACGTGGTCTCAGGGCAGTGGTGAAACCTGGGTGCTGAGTTGGTTGGGGCTGCAAAATCCAGCCTGCAAGGAGGGAGAGGGGTTTCCCCCTCAGAACCCCAGAATTGCCTTGATTGGAAAAGACCTTTAAGATCATCGAGTCCACTCTTAGCTTGGCCCTCGCCCTGGTTTGCCATGGGGCTGCCACAAGCTTTGTGCTTTGTCGCTGTGAGTCTGGCTGGGCAGGGACAGGGACAGGGACAGGGACAGGCTCCCCCAGCAGCTCCTGGGGTGGAAATGCAAAAATAGCAAAAAAAAAAAATCTCTGCAAGATGAAGAGAACCCTCCAAAACGTGCACAAATGTTTTCTCTTTCCAGCTTTTCATCCTGCTCCTGTTGTGCTGAAAGGCCAAATGGGGAACGTGCATTTTTCAGTCTAAAAATGCCAATATCCTGCTCTGATAACTTCCCAAAATGTTTAATACTGTGTCCTGGGCTGCACCCAGAGCAGCGTGGGCAGCAGGGCCAGGGAGGGGATTCTGCCCCTCCTCTCCGCTCTCCTGAGACCCCCCTGCAGTGCTGCCTCCAGTGCTGGGGCCACCAACAGCACAAGGACATGGAGCTACTGGAGCCAGTGCAGAGGAGGCCACGAGGATGATGCCAGGGCTGGAGCAGCTCTGCTGTGAGGACAGGCTGAGAGAGTTGGGGCTGTTCAGCCTGGAGAAGAGAAGGCTCCAGGGAGACCTTCCAGTGGCCTCCCAGTACCTGAAGGGGCTCCAGGAAGGCTGGGGAGGGACTTTGGCCAAGGGCAGGGAGTGACAGAACAAGGGGTGATGGCTTGAAACTGGCAGAGGGGAGATGGAGATGAGATGTGAGGAAGAAATTCTTTGCTGTGAGGGTGGTGAGACCCTGGCCCAGGTTGCCCAGAGAAGCTGTGGCTGCTCCTCCCTGGAAGTGTTCTTGGCCAGGTTGGATGAGGCTTTGAGCAACCTGGTCTAGTGGAAGGTGTCCCTGCTGCTGGCAGGGGGGTTGGGACTGGATGAGCTTTAAGGTCCCTTCCCACCCAAACCATCTGGGATTCTATGACTAGGACAAGCCCTGTGATGCCATGTTTTGGGCAAGCAGCAGTACCTTGGTTCAGGTGTGCTCATGGTGGGTAGGAAGAGATCATTCAACCCTGAAGAACAAGAGGGTGCTGGGCAGGCACAGGACCAAGCCCCTCATGGGAGGAATGGGCCATAGCTTCCATCCCACTCACTGCCATCCACCCCGCGCCCACATCTCCTGCCGGGAGCATCAAGCTACAACATGTGTTGACCACGTGCTGGTTGATAGGCATCAAGCTGTTCCACGAGGCTGCCAAGCTTTGCCTTGATTTAATCAGCGCTTCTCCTGCCTGTTTTTCCTTCCTCCACCCCCAAATGCAGATGTGGTCTCTCCAACATGCAGGAGATCACAGGTTTCTTCCGTGACAGCACAGCACGCATTGTTGGAAGGAACACTTCGACCCTCTTCCCTTTTCTGCAACCACCACAAAGCGGCCTCACCTCCCTCCCTTCCCCCTGCTGATTTTTAATACTCAAGTTTATATGAAAATTGAAAAAAAAACCCCACCAAAGGCACAGTGAATTGCGTGCAAGGGGCAGTCTGGGAAGCATAAAGGAGAAACCATGAGTGTGCCAAGAGACAGAGCTGTCCCATCCCAACACTGAGCTTTGTAAACAGAACGCTCAGCTGTGGTTTCAGCATTAGCCCTCCCTGCAAAGCACAGAAGATTGAAGGCCAGTGGCACATCCAAGCTCTTTCTATTTTCCTTTTCCAGCACTATCTCACCTTATACACAACCAACACGAGATGAACTGAAGGACTCATCCCAGTCCAGGAGCTGGAGAACGAGTTGGGGAAACACTGGTGAAAGGTAGCGGTGGAATTCCTGCAACACACTCCCCCAGGACACCGGCTGGGAGGTAAATGGTGTTTGTCCTGGACGTGGTCTGTCCTTCTTTGCAAATGCTTCTGACCATTTCCATCCTGAAAGTGCACTGAGCGATGCTGGAAGGGCGATAAAGTTCTTTCTGAGTTTCAGTATTGGTGACCTGAAAGTAATTATGAAGGTGAGAATAATTTCAGGCAAATCATTGAATGGTTTGGGTTGGGAAGGACCTTAAAGCTCCTCCAGTCCCAACCCCCCTGCCAGCAGCAGGGACACCTTCCACTAGACCAGGTTGCTCAAAGCCTCATCCAACCTGGCCGAGAACACTTCCAGGGAGGAGCAGCCACATACTGAGCTTCTCATCCCCCAGCACCCCAAGTCCTTCTCCTCGGGGCTGCTCTCCATCCATCCTCCCCCCAGTAGAAGTGACCAGGCTCAGCCTGGGGACAGTCCTGCAAGGCAGTTTGTGTCCTCTCCACTGAGGTGGGATCTCCCAGAACTGGAGCAGGGAGCCCCCAGCACACACATGTCTCTCCAGGGAACTAAACCACCTTTCTGAGCCTGTCCTGATGCTGGGGGTTACCCAGTGCATGGTGGTCTCCAGCCCATTTTCCATGGGCAGCCTCTGAGGAGCAGCTGGACTGTGGTTCCCTGCCCAGAGCCGCCTAAACTCAGACACTGATGGATGGCTCAAGTCAGGAGGGACTGATGTGTCTTGTCAGACCTTCTGCAGGAGATATCTTCCCACCCAGTGTTGCCAGGCTGCTTTCTAGGGATCACTCCCTTTCTTTCCCAAGTCGCTGAGCTGACCCGAGCGTTACAGCTTTGACATCTGCAACCACAAAGTCTCAGGGAAAAAAAAATGCTGAGGCCTGGCTGCTTCAGAGCATCTCTGGAGCGGGTTTGGACTTGGAACAGCCGTAGCAAGTGACAGTGTCTGCAGAGCGTGTTGGTCCTGCGTTCTGCAGCGTGTCCTGCTCATTTATCCTCGCTCCCCAAGGACCATCAGGAGTTGTATGGATTTTGCCAGTTTCTAGTTGTGGTTCAGAATCACGATGGCCTTCTTGGTCTCCCTGGATTTATGATTCCTGGGAGTGTTTTGCAGCCCTCTGGGGGAAGCAGGAGCTCTGGATACAAGCTGTGTGTGTAAGTGTTAAGGTCCTCCTGAGGTTGTTCTGTGGTGTCTGGAGAAAGCGTGTGTGTCTGTGGGCATGGATGTAAATATTCTGTGTATTAGATCTGCCTGCAGGGCGCACTTGTTTCTCCACAGTCTGAGCTGTGTTTAAATCAGGGCTTTGAAATGAGCCTAAAAACTTCTGCTAAATAATTTTACCTTCTCCAAACCATTTCATTAAGTGGCTAAATCAGTTCTGGCTGACTCTCCCTGAAGATACCCCTCCTGAATGAGATTTTTCTTCAGATTTGGATGAAATGCAATGGTTGAGTCATGAGTTTTCTTTCTGGCTCAGTTGCTGGAGTGGGGACTGTTGTTCTCACTCTTGGCTGTTGCCATATGCTTTTTTCATCAAGTCAAAGGGTGCAACTTTCTTTTTGCTTCCCCCTCCACTGACTCACTCCCTAAATATGTTTCTGGTTAAGATGCCTTGTGACTTCTTCCTGACATAAGGTTTTCTAGTTTGCAGTTAGCTTTGTGAATCGTCTCTGCAAGCTCTTGTCCCGGTGTTTAGCTCGGCCAGAGCTGGTTCTGTTCAGCAGCCAGAACAGCGCTGGGGGTTGGGTTCAGCTGAGATTTGTTAGGAGAGAAACACTGATAAGGTCCCGATGTTTTAATTTATCGCTGGAAGTTGAAGGACTTTGTGTTTTGCTGGTCCCCAAGCGCAAGATCTCAGGGGTGAGGAATATTGACATGGATCAGCTCCACGGGCATTGGGCTCTGCCAAGGGGCTGTTCCATCTCCTGTCCCCCATGGGCAGGAGATCCATGAGGGGCTCTTCCTCTCTGGCTCTCTCTGGCTCTCGCTCGGGCTCTGGCTCTCCCGGGATTGCGGTTTCGGGTCGGGATTGTTGCTCCTCCGGGATCGTGATCTGGGAACGGGCCGGGCTGGGTGGGCGGGTGCTGAGCAATGGCACTGGGTGTCACTCATTTGCATATTTTATTACTATTAATATCATTACTATTTTAAGTTTTCTTTTATTTCAGTGATTAAATGGTTCTTCTCTCCCCCTACGAGTCTCCTTCCCCTCACCCCCCAGTTCTCTCCCCTATCCCCTGGGTGGGGGGGAGTGAGCGAGCGGCTGTATCTGGCTGCCAGCCCAGTGCCACCACCACAGCTCTAACACACCCCGGCTCCTGGGAGGAGAGGACGCGTGTCCTGGGGAGCAGAGGCAGCAGTGAGATGTTTACCTGGCTCTTGGATGCTCTCTGTGTTTGGCAGCTCTCCTGCCCCAGCCATGGTTTCCCAGAGGCCGGGCAGTCCCGCTCCGGTGCCCGCCGGTGCCCTTCACCTCCTGGATGCAGACTGTTGTGCCTGGGCAGTCCAGGAAAAGCCCGAGGGAGGCTCAGAAAGATCTGCTTTCTGGATTAGGTGAACTTGGCATTTTCTCTGCCTGCAACACGATGCTTTTAGAATCGCTGTAAGTTAAGGAAGGAAGATGCTGGCTGCAAAACAGCTTAGAGGGACAGACAGACAGACAATGTCCCTTCCTGACTTCTTTTAAGGCATTGCATTCAGGCCTCCTTTGGTTGCCCCCAGACCCCTCGGTGAGGTGACCTTCACCACTGATACCTCAGAGAGGGCGAGTTAGGATCACAAGGTTTTTTGTCAGAGCCAACCCAGTTCTCCCAGCATCTTGCCCTTACCAGTAGGTAGCTTCCAGCACTTGGCCAAAGTGGAAGAAGGAAACAGAAGGAAGGAAACAGCTCCCCACAAAAAGCAGACCACAAATCATTCAAATAGTGCTTCCTGAACCTGAGCTTGCAAAAAAACCCAGGCTGACACCTGTGAGCATGGGACTGGGTTCCCAAAAATCAGTGTCCACCACACCCTACTAGTGACAGCTTGCCGTGGTGGGGCTGTAGGTGTACACCCCATCCTCACCTCCCAAAGTTCTAACAGCCCAGGAGATGCCAGAGAGGCCAGGAAGAAGAGCTTGCCTCTCTTCCAGCCAAAGGAACCGAGATGCTGAGAGTTAAGTGCCTGGCCCAAAGCCAGAGTTCTTGGAAACGCGCCCACATCTTCCTTGTATTAGCTGGGACATGGCCGTGTAGCACGCCTTGCCCTGCTGGAAATGTCACCCATGAGCTCTGTTCTGCAAAGAAACATCAAACATCTCCTTCTTTTTTTTTTTTTCCTTTTATTATTTTTTTTTTCTCCCCCCCCGCAAACTGCTCTGCCTCACAGGACAATCCCCATCTGTTGGATCTTCTGGGATACAGGAGAGCAGAAGTGCATCGCCCTTTGTGTTCTTCCTTGTAGCCATTCTCACTTCCTACAACTCCACCTGCAAAGTTAACTCTGGCTTTACCCACACTGGGAGCTTTCCCAGCAGCTGATTCACTGATGTGATGCTACAGAGAAAGTCATTCTGGCTGAGCAGCTCTCTAGCAGCGTGTCCCTGGGTGCTGGGTTGATGGCAGGAGACACTTCAGGGTACCATCAGTCAGCACCATAGGGTGGCCCTGCCTGATCCTGGCACCTCTCCCTGGGAAAAGAATTTGGGAGTCAGATCCTGACCCAGGCTGCCCAGAGAGGTGGTAGAAGCCCCATCCCTGGAAACATTCAAGGTCAGGTTGGATGGGGCTCTGAGGAACCTGATCTGGTTGCAGATGTCCCTGCTCACTGCAGGGGGTTGAACTAGATGGCCTGGAAAGGTCCCTTCCAACCAAAACCTTTCTGTGATTCTATGATCCTCCCTGTCCCTCCTCAAAGCCTGAGAGCTGCTCTTTCCTGTGCCACTTGGGATGTCACACTGAGACAACTCACCATCACCCCAAGCTGTTTGGGTACAGAAGGTGGTGGTGTGCACCAAAGCCACCTGCAGTGCCAGTTCTGCTCCCAGGACTCGGGATCTCATAAGAAGAGCCTTGCTCCATTAGACAGCAGGTACCATCTTCATGCTGGGGTCTCTTCCAGGAAGGACACATCATTTATAACCAACATCCACAGGCTCATTGTCCACACAGCCTTGGTAACCTCTCCTTTGAGATCCAAGGGTGACCTCTGCAAGATGGTTCCTAATTTCCATGGGATTTTATGGAACTTTGGGGGGGTTTTTTGCTGTGGATTTTTTTCTTTTTCTTACTCTTTCCAGTGCTGCTACTACTAGTTTTTTCCTGGCTTGGTGATATCATCATCTGGTGTCATCACTTGGGCGATGGAGAGGGAGGCAGAAGTGTTTCCTTGCAAGGAACAAATGTTGGAATAACCCATCTTTGCTCAGCTGGAAGCATCTCCAGTGCCCAAAACACACTGGAAAGATATAAGCAAAGCCTGGCCACATCATAGCCCTGCATGGAAGGACAGGGGACTTGATGCTTGGAAAAATTACTCTGGCAGCAAAATCTCCTGGATTCTGCTTCTAGGGAAAAAAAAACCCAACAGGAATGTCCCAAAGGAAGTGATAGAGCCCAACATTTGTGTTATTTAAAACTGAGCAAAATAAAGAGCTGGAGGTTACAAGCTCACTATAAACAGCAGTGGCTTCTCAGGACCTTAGTTAGAGCCCCCAGGGAAGGACAAGCACATCAGGCAGCCAAAATAGGTCTCTCCTCCTCTCCACTGCCACGCTTCCGTGCAGTTGGGAACAGGAGTGAGGTCTTGGGAATATCTTTTTGCCAGCTGTGTGTTCAAACACGTGGTCATGATACTTCCCTGTATCACCTCCCTTCCCTCTGGTCTCCTTCCAAGGAGAAGTGTTCAGGGCTCACCCTTCCCCATCTGCATGGCCACCAGTGTGGGGACACTGCTGGATGCAGGGAACCACGGATCTCCAAGGGTCTGGCCAGTGCTGGGTGGATGTGTCAGGTTTTGGGCTGTTGGATGGAGATGGAGTTTCCCAAAAGCAGCCAGTGCTCAGTGCAGAGAGCTCTGTGGAGCCAAATGAAGTGACAAATGCTTTCTTGTGCTCCTCCACACCACGTGAGCGTGGCACCTCCACATAGAGGGGCTCATGGTGAACCCCAGGTCTGCATGCCCTGGGTCTGTTCATCCCTTGACAGGCCAAGGTGGGAGAGTGGCAGGGGCCTGGGTTGGGGACCCAAACCTGCCCATTGCCCCCATCCAGCTCGTGGAAGGTGGCACTAACCCTCCCTCCTGCTCATCAATTCGGTTCCTGCTCCCCAGGGCTCTCGCTGAGTTTGTGCTGCCTGTGGAGCAGTGGTCCCAGCTGAAACCATGATGTCCATCATGGAGAATAACCACCACCCCGTCTTGATAGGACAAGGGGACATGGTTTTCAATTTAAAAAGGGTAGATTCAGAGTAGATATAAGTAATTTTTTACACTTAGGATGGTGAGTCACTGGCCCAGGTTGCCCAGAGAGGTGGTTAATGCCCCATCCCTGGAAACATTCCAGGTCAGGTTGGACGGGGCTCTGAGCAACCTGATCTGGTTGAAGATGTCCCTGCTCACTGCAGGGGGGTTGGACTAGATGGCCTGGAAAGGCCCCTTCCCACCCAAACCAGTCTGTGATTCCATGATGTCTCTGCCATGGAGATCTCCTCTCACCCAACACACCTATCCCTGTACCGGTCTCCTTCCCAAGAGCTTCCCAATGGCCCATTAAGCCGCTTCAGAGCATTGACCTGATTTTTCTCCTCTTCCTCATGCATCTCCAGGCTGTTTCCTATCACATTGCCATGAGGCTTGGCTTCTCCTCCCACCTTCCCATGTTTGTGCTGAGCAGCGTCTCACAGTGCATTCCTTCACATCCTAATCTCCGGTTTGCTATTGAAGGACTTGAAGGATATTTCCAACTCAACGCTGCCAGAAAATCCTGGCACCCACCCCCAGCTACCTTCCTCTCACACACACATCCAGCTCCTCAAGGGCTCTGATGTTCTGCCATGTTTAAACAACCATCACTTGCAGGCAGCTCTCAGTGCGGTGGGTTATTTTCTGGCTGGTTTCTTTAAGCTCTTTTCCAAGCCCCAGCTGGTTTCTGCAGTTTCTTGTCCCAGTGACTGGGTTTGGTTCTTCACTGTGCCTGGTGCATGAGAGCTGCAGCTTTCACCAGGCTGCAGAACATGCAACACAACCTTGTCTTGGCCTTTCCATTCCCCAGGGAGCAGCAGGTCCAAGATGTGACCAACCTGCCACTGTTGCTGATCCCATGAGTACCATCCTGCTGCTCCTCAGGAGCAAACCCGGGTCAGGTTCCTACAGCACTTGCTGGCAGCAGGGATCACTGAACCCCAGAATGGCCTGGATTGGAAAAGCCCTTTAAGCTCATCGAGTCCAATCATGAACCCAACACTGACAAGTCCCCCACTAACCCATGTCCCTCAGCACTGTGTCTACACGACTCTTCAATCCCTCCAGGGATGGAGACTCCACCACTGCCCTGGGCAACCCCTTCCAATGCCTCAGAACCCTTTCAGCAAAGAAATTCTTCCTCACATCCCATCTCAACTGCCCTGGCCACAACTGGAGCCCATTTCCTCTTTGGCTCGTGTCTTCTAAGAGCTCACAAGATACTGCAATCTCATGCCTCAGTGGGGTTCTGGGGGTTCCCAAAATGTCCATTCCTGGCTGGCTGAGAGCCCATCTCCCCTTCCTACAGCAGCTGCTGATCTCTCAGACCGCTCTGCTCAGAGGCAGAGTTTATCCCACCCGGTTGATTCAATCTCATCTACCTTATTAACCCACCCTGCTCTGCTCTGTCTCTATTTTTCCAGCACTAACTGCATTACCATCCCACTTGCATCTGACCTTTCCAGTGAAGACTGAAGCCAAAATAAAGCACAAAACCCATCCAGCATCATCCATCTCCAGCTTCCCCTGGCACAAGAAGCTCCTGAACATGCTCAGCCACTGCAGCTACACAGAGAATCTCAGGTGGCTGAGGGGGAAGCAAAAGGTATGAACCCCACTCTCCCTTTAATAGATGCATTTATTTTCTGCTTGATGTTCCTCAAATGTTTTTATTCAGCTCAGAAAACTTCAGCACAGGGCTCAGAGCAAAGCAATCCACAGCAGAGAGACGTGGATGTGGCTGGGACACCTGAGCCCAGCACTCACCGGTGCACGAACCCTCCTGTTTCCCTCCAGCCTCCCGGTGTTATTTTCCCCAAAAAAATAAGTATTTTGGGGTTATTTTTGACCCAAACCTGCACACAGGGACTGTTGTGCTTTTCCACTGTATCAAACCACAACAGCCATCCCAGGTAGCACGATCCCAGCTCCACAGGGAGCTGCATCCTCAGTGGGTGGCAGTCGTTGCCCTGTGTCCACCCTCGACATCTCCATCGGTAAAATGGGGAGAAAATTCCCACAATTTCCTTGGCTGCAGCCTTTCCTACCTGGATTTGACCAGGGAAGTTGACCCATGTCCAGGGAGGCTGCTCACAAACACCCCAAACCCAAGGAGAGGAGCCTGGAGGTGCTTGAGTTTGGTTAAAAACAACACAGAAGAGCAGCCTGGGGGGGCTGTGGGGAGCCCCACGGATGCCCGAGTGAAGTGGTTGTAGGGGGTGATGCTGGGTCACTCCCCTTGCACCTGCAACCCAGGGTCTGGGATAAATTTGGGTGATTCACAGAGGGTGCAAATGCCCTTCATGCCAGCTCCATCAGGGCTGTGTGGCCAGATGTCCCCTGAGGCACGTGTGTCCTCGTTGCCCACGTCACATCGGTTTCTTTGCTCAGGTTCCTGTTATCAGCCCGGCTTCCACAGAGCTCTGACGTGTGTTTTGATAAAAAACCTTGTTCAGAGCTTTTTGTTCTCCAGCAGCACACCAGCAAAGGCAGCCAAACCCTAGTGATGTCCTTGGTGTCCTCCTCCTCCTTCTCCTTCTCCTCCTGCTCCTCCTCCAGCCTTCGCAGCTTCTCGCCACAGGGGTGGGATTTATCAGGAGGGGGTGGTTTATAGGACGAGTGTGATTTATGGGGTTGCTGCTATTCTTGTTGGGCCTTTGGGGCTTTGCAGCCTTGGGGAACTCCTGGCTCCTTGAACCAGCATGGCTGGCTCCGAGTCCCTTATTCCAGAGGATTTGGATGCTTTTGGGATTGGGTGATGGGAATGAAGTGGTGGCTTTTCCAGGGGGCTGTTGCTGCTAGCTTCTTCTTCCAGGGGGTTGTTGCTGCTGGCTTCTACTTCCTTCTGGCTGGGCTTTGGGGAACTGGGCAGCTCCTCTCCAAGGAGCTTGAGGCCACATGGCTCCTCCTGAGGATGCCACACAAAGAGGAGGCTTGAGGGCTAACTGGTCCATGAGGACATCCCAGCTGCCCACTGGTGTTTGCTCTCTACCTCATGGGGAGGTATTTGGGTTTTCCCATTCACCCCAAAAGCTGCTGCTGTTGTACCCCTGGTCATGGGAGATGAAGAGTAAACTCATCTCCAGAACATCTCTCTGGGGCTGCAGGTTGGAGACCAGGACACTGGGACCAAGTGTGTTGGTGGTCCAACCAGTGGGGATCATCCCAGAACTGGCCAGAGGGGATGGGTGACCCAGGCCAGGGTTTCCAGTGGGAAAATCATCCCAGTTCCTCTCCACCCTCATGTCCCTTGAGCACCACAGGGCAGCCAGTCTCCAGGGCTGGATTTGCTACTCCATTTCCCAACTTGATGATTTTTTTTGCAATGTCATAGGGTCATGGAGTGCCCTGGGGAGTCCATCTTACACCCAGCAAAATTTGCACAGGGTGTGGGGATCCAAGCAACAGTTGCAAAGAAAAACTGCTGTGCTGGAACCCCAGACCCGGGCAGGACACAGAGCTGCTCTTGCTGGACTTTGCTCCTGACCCCAAATGTGGTGGTTTGACCCACAGTGGGACCATGTGGGTCCTGCATTCTCTCCCCCAACCCGGAGAGATGGGATGGAACACACCACAAATGGGGCTCAGGGTTAGGAATGAAGGACAGGGAGGGCTCACTCACCAGTGATGGTCACGGGCAAAACAGACTCAACTTGGGGAAGAAAAGTCAATTTAATTCATTGCAAACCATCAGAGTAGACAAAACAACCACATCTGACAGCACCTTCCCCCACCCCTCCCTTCTTCCCAGGCTCCAATCACTTTGCTCCCCATTTCTCCACCTTCCCCCGGAGCAGCACAGGGGGCAGGGAATGGGGGTTCGGTCAGGTCACCTCTGCTGCTCTTCCCAGCATGGAAGTCCAGGAGCAACATGTTCCAACATGAGCTTCCCATGGAGTCATGGACCTCTTTGGGCTCAGCTCCTGGCTCTGGCATGGGGACACCATGGGCTGCAGACTCACCCCCCACTCTGGGGGTCCATCCACGCTCTGGCATCGAGCGACTCTTGGGGTCCCAATTCCAGTCCCTTGGGGTCTTGCCCTCAGAACTTTCCCTCAGGCTCAGCTTCTCTGCTCCAGCGTGGGGTCCTCTATGGCCTACACGTGGGTCTCTGCTCCACCTTTGAATCTCCATGGGCTGCCCAAGGACCTCCTTTGTCTTCTCCTCCGTGCAGTTGAACTGGGTGTGGGTCTTTGTCCTTCCTTCTGGCAACGAAGCTCTTTCTCTCTGTCTGTCTGTCTGTTGTTTAGGCTGATGGTCATCTTTTATTTGTCAATGGCCTCTCCTCCAGGTATCACACCTTCTTCTCAGGACAGTCTTTCTCCTCACCAATATGGATTCGCAGGGGTGTTTCTGTAGTGCTCATTGGCCCAGCCTGGGCTGGGGGGGTCTCCACCTTGAAGCCAGGGGAACCCCTCACTCTCACAAGGTTGTTCTTCCCCCACCACCAAAAAAAACAGCTTTCCACTCACACACACACACACAAACCCAACACCCAGCATGTCTGGAATTGATGTTGACTCCACTCCAGCACGCATCCATAGGGATGGGAATGGTCCAGCATGTCTCAGGGATGTCCTACACCTCCTTGGGCCCCCTGATGAAGCATGATGGATGAGCTTCACCTCGCTGCTCCCTGTGCTGATAGAAGGAAAACCCGTGGGCTGGGAGCCAGCTTCCCCAGACCGTTGGGGAGGGGAGAGCTGGGGCTGGAGAGATAACGGGGAGCGTCAGTGCCAGGGCTTAGGGTGGGGGTTTGATGTTGTAGCTGCTTTGTAAATACACAGGACAAGGCTATGCAGGATGCTGGGGACAGTTTTCCTCCTCTCCTTCACCACCTGGGTGGATCTGCAGGGTGCTGGTTGCCAGCACAGGGTGCTTTCCCACAGCTCTGCTTCCCATCAAGCAGCTGCCCCGAAAGGATGTGAATAGAAGCTGTGGATAATTGATGGTGTGATCTGGGGATTTTTTGGGGTGGGGGTTTTTTTCCCACTGCTTCCCAGTAAATCACTTCCAAATCATCACTTTCCACCATCTGGCCAGTTCTGCAGATGATGGTGTCAGAGCCATCAGATGAGTTAGCTGGGATTTTTGGTTTTTCTTCTTGTTGACTAGCAGTGGATAACTGATGCTGGGTGTTTCTCCTAACACCCCAGAGTCACCAGGTCCAGAGATGCTGATGGAGCATTGTGTGACATTTGGGTTTTCCTCAAGCCCAAGCTGCATGGGAGGAATTCACCCTTCCAGCATGTACTTTGTATTTGTAAAAGCCAATGAATTGGAGACCTTTGGGAGGTGGAGAAAAGCCAGAACAGGAGGGGCAAAGGCTCAAAAAAATCTATTGGACAATAGAAATTCATTTAACGTGTTGTATATTACAGGAGAAAAGTGGAGCTGTGAGATATTTGAACCTTTGGGCTGGAGTTAGCCCCTTTCTCTTGAGCAACTGCAAATCAGTAGGATGGTAAAGGACCCTTCAAAGTCACTTTTAGCCAAAAAACTCTCCAGACTGATGGTGTTCTGGGATTACCTCACCCAAACACAGTGTTTTCCATCCTGGGTTTCTGGAAAATGAGATACACCGACCAGTTGCTGACAACACCATGCAAAGCATCCCCAGCATCCTCAGGAGAGCATCCTCCAAGAGCTGGTGCAAGCAGCCAGGGAAAGCTACGTTTGGGACAGGATTTGTCAAAAGAAATTGGAAACCTTGGTGGTGGGCTGGATGCAAGCAATGGTCCGACACCCCTGGGGGTCCTGGGGGTGTTTGAAGGACTGATGGAGATGGCAGCAGCTGAGAAGGACACATTCCTGCATTCCTGTGCAGCATTTCTGCCCCATCCTTTACTAAAACAAGCAGAGCAGTGGGATTTGCAAGTCACAAGGTGACATGATGTCAAGGACAATGAGTGGTACCAAACCCATGAGCCAGGTACAAGCAATGCAGAAGAAGATCAACAACGGGAGTGGAGTCCTGGGCATGGCTGTTGTGAGACACTCAGGCACCAGGTAGAGAGCTGAAAGGACATTTTCAACCCTGGGATGAATCAACTTTTGGGAAAATTTACCAATTTCTCCATCAGATGGGTTCAAGTGTTCTGCTAACAACTCCCTCCGGCTAAAGCAGATGTCAAGAGGGTGCTCCAGGACCCACCAGCCCGTTCAGACACAAAGTTCAAGGACCCTTCTGACCCTGAGGATGACTGGAAAAATATTTCAGGCATGTTGCCTCCTTCCTGGGCCAAGGCAAGAGTCACACTCGGTGGTGGTCACTCGTGGCAGCTGGAAACATCAGAAGGAGACAACAGATAGTAAAGGGATAAAAGATAAACGACGGCAGAGGATTAATGTCAACAGGAAGCTAACGCCCGACACACGCCGAGTCAGGAGAGCCAGCAGAGTTATTTGTTATGAAGAACTGATTGAGGAGGAAGAGGTTGGGAAACAAACCTCCCAGCCTGAGGCTTCAAGAGCTTAATTGACCCCAATTCCTGGAAAGAAGGTGAAGAGGGGCCAGAGAAGAGCTCTGCGGCGGGGTTTGTCCTGCAGCATAAGCCCAGCAGGATCCAGTGCGCTGTGGCTGATGTTAAGCACACACAGCGTGGAAATGAGATGTGATTTTGTAGCTGTAGAGCAATGAAACCTTGGTTTGACTTACCAAGGGAGGACATAGGACACTCTGGCTCCGTGGCTCTTATCTGAGCATAGTTATCTCTTGCAAGCTAGGATTTATTCCAGCTGCAGGGATGTATTTTGTAAGCTTTGGACATGAAGGACCAAGCTGGATGGTTATGACAGTCTCAGATCTTGGTCCCTGGTTTCTTCCCATGTGTCCTTGGCCATCAGGAGGAGAGAACTGGTCATATGGCCCTCCTGAGGTCAGTGGCTCTCATTGTAGGTAAGGATGGTTCTCTCCAACTACCTGAAAGGAGGGTGCAGAGAGGTGGGGGTGGGTCTGTTCAACCAAGGACCAAGGGACAGGACAAGAGGAAATGGGCTCAAGTTGCACCAAGGGCAGTTGAGATGGGATGTGAGGAAGAATTTCTTTGCTGAAAGGGTTCTGAGGCATTGGAAGGGGTTGCCCAGGGCAGTGGTGGAGTCCCCATCCCTGGAGGGATTGAAGAGTCGTGTAGACACAGTGCTGAGGGACATGGGTCAGTGGGGACTGGTCAGTGTTGGGTTCATGGTTGGACTCGAGGATCTTAAAGGGCTTTTCCAATCCAGGCCATTGATTTTGTGATTCTGTGATGCTCATCTTGGCATCACTAGTCCTTGCCCAGAGCACGCAGATGCATTTCCACATCAGGTTGCCTGAATTTCCCTTGGAGTAACTAGGACAAATGTCCCATCCCAAAGATCATAGAATCAAGGAATGGTTAGAGTTGGAAGGGACATTAAAGATGCAAGGACTTGAGTCTGCAGACCTATTCCTGGCCCTCAAACTCCATGAAGATAGGCAGCATTGCTTTGTGTGTTCAACCCTGGGCTCCACATACTCCAGCTCCAACACTTGCTGTCACCTCCGTTCTTCCCCACAGCCAGTGGGAAAACCCAAAGACACCACACCAGCTATGAACCCACCCAGAAAACGGTGTCATTAGGGACAGGTCCAAGGATGAGACAAACTCCTGGGAATTCTTCTGACCTTATTCATCAGAAGCAAACATTGCATCCAGCTGAGATGATGAACCTGGAGGAAGGCTACGCGTGGGCAAAGCAGTGGGACTGCATCGCTGGAGTTGTGTCCTAAGGGACATAAACAAATATGATGTGTTATATTGTTTATTATTAGAACATTATGGAGATGCTGAACAATTTTTGCAAGATCACAAGAGGGAATTACTACCATCTAGAAAGACTAATCCTCCACACCTCGAGTGCTTCTTCAAGAGCTTAATCCCAAATATTATCCCTCTTTTCCTTACAAGGATGCTGAATAACTCCATGTGTGTACCATGAGATTGCACATTTGTACAACACGTAGTGACAGCTTCATTGCTCTGCATATACATCCAGAAAAATGAAAAAGCCAGGTTAGGTGGACATTCCCAAAAGGACAAAATCAGGGAAGAACGAATGTGGCCAGGAATAAACAAGGAAGCTGAGTTACCCAGCATGTTTCCTTTGCCAGGAGCATGACCTTCTCTCTGCTGGGAAATGATCATTTGTGAAAAGTAAACCTTGGCTATGTCCAAAAGACACTTAACAGTGGGAGGAGATGAAGAGACACGTGGAGAAAACCACCCAGGTGGTTTGAACCTCTCCCATCTGCTGTTAGTGGTGCTGGAGAGGCAGGAGCAGGCAGTAAGTGGTTTGTGCTGCTGTTCAGCCACTGCCAAAGTTTATTTCATAGAATCATAAAATCACAGAATGTTGTGAGTTGGAAGGGACCCACCAGGATGATGGAGTCCAGGTCCTGTCGCTGCACAGGACAATGCCAACATTCACACCATGTCCCTGAGGGCCTTGGCCAAATGCTGCTGGAATCTTGTCAGGCTTGGGGCCATCAGCACCTCCCTGGGGAGCCTGTGCCAGTGCTCCACCACCCTCTGCCTCAAGAACCTTTTCTTCATGGCCAACCTCACCCTCCCCTGCCACATCTTCCTGCCATGTCCTCTGCTCCTGGCATTGGTGACCAGAGAGAAGAGATCAGCACCTGCCCCTCCTCTTCCCCTTGGGAGGAAGTTCCAGACCACCATGAGATCTCCTCTCAGTCTCCTCTTCTCCAGGCTCCCAGTCCCCCATCACTGAGGGGATGAGTAAAGAGCTCACAGTAAAGGGAGAAGTATGGAGCTTGCAAACCCCGTGTGAAGGAAGAGCAGTGGTACCAGTGGCCGTGGGTTGTAGAGGAGCACACGGGCAGGGAGGTGTGAGACACAGAAAGTGCGGGGGAAAAACGGGCGTCTGCATTTCTCCTTTTTTTTTTGAGTTTTCACCCTTGTTAAGGAAGAAGCTGCAGATGGGGAATATCAAGACCCAGGTGAACCAGAGGGGTGATGGGGGGTGAGCAGGGGCTGCCCACCACCAGGTTGGAGCACATTGTGCTGGAGCATTTGAGGAAGCGGAGTTGTTGTCACAGAGATTTGGGGAATTTCTCTGCCTCTGTATATGGAGCTGGGCTGGGTGCTCAGTCACAGAATCACAGCACGGTGGGGTTGGAAGGGACCTCAGGAGATCATCCAGTCCAACCCCCCTGCCAAAGCAGGTTCCCTACACCAGGTTGCACAGGGAAGGGTCCAGGTGGGTTTTGAACATCTCCAGAGACAGAGACTCCACACCCTCTCTGGGCAGCCTGGCCCAGGGCTCTGGCACCATCCAAGGAAAGTTTTTCCTCATCATTTGTGTTGCTTTTCCTGCTCCAGTCACCAGCTGAGGCACTCGAGTACACAGGGCAAATTTTCATGGCTGGTCACCCCAGAAAGAGCCAGTCTGACCAGCTTGCTCACAACCCTGGAGCAACCAGGCAGGAATGCCAGCTGGATTCAACAACTGCACAGAACAGGTTAAAAACCAACAACAAAAAACCCCACAAATGCAAAAAAAAAAAAAAAATAATAATAAAATAATAATAATAAAAAAAAAAAATAAAATAAAAAAATAAAATAAAATAAAATAAAATAAAATAAAATAAAATAAAATAAAATAAAATAAAATAAAATAAAATAAAATAAAATAAAATAAAATAATAAAATAAAATAAAATAATAAAATAAAATAAAATAAAATAAAATAAAATAAAATAAAATAATAAAATAAAATAAAATAAAATAAAATAAAATAAAATAAAATAAAATAAAATAAAATAAAATAAAATAAAATAAAATAAAATAAAATAAAATAGAATAAAAAAGGCAAAGTGAGTCGAATAAACCCACCACAGGGAAGAAGCTGCTCAGCTTTGATTTCCCAAAGATGCCCCTGGAGTCATTTCATGGGAAAAGCCTCCCGGTTCCTGCGGAGCACCGGCTGGGAGCCGCGCTTGCCGGCAGATCTGGTAGGTGTCATCCCCATCCCCATGGAAGCGACCGTGTGTTTCGGCACCTTATTTGGCCATTGCTGCTCGTAGGGAGTGAGGACTTCTTAGAAACAGTGGGAAGAGCCTCGGGGATGCTTGGCTGCCTCTGACGTAAGAGCCTGGCCGGTGCATTTTTGGACCTTGCTTTACGTCTCAGCTCAGGGTTGGAGATCACGCTGCCCACCTCACCGCACGCCCACCACCCGGCAGCGGCGTGGGGAGGGAAGGAGAGATCTGGGGATGGCAATGCCTGACCTCAGCTGGGACAGGGAGAGCAGAGAGAGTGGCTTTCCCTGTCCTCAGGGGAAAAGAAACTCTGGGAATGATTTTAAGAGCACAAGGAACCATGGTGTGCAATCAGCTCTACTAAGAGGTTACTAATTTCAGCGGAGCCGTATTGAATGGCATCAGCTGGGAACCTCATCCAAAGCCTTGGGGTTGAGAGTGACCCTTTTCTATTTATTGTCCTACTGTCCCACACCAGGAGAACACCGAGATACCATCTGTGAAAGCTTTATTGTTACAGACCAGCTTTCTCCTGCCCTCCCAAGCTGTTCACCCTGTAAATTATGCTCCAGCTTCCAAATTTGAGGAGATGAAATGGGGGTTACATTGACAGGGGTTAAGGCCCCCGGGGGGATTTGGTCGGTGAGGTCATCTGCTGTCCATCCTCCCACAGCATTACCCAGTTTCCCTCTGGCAGCATCAGCCACGTTACCCCAAATCTTTCGTGCTGTTTATGGGTAAAATCTGTCTTATTCTGCCCAGAGGGAGCTCAGGAAAGCATTTATTAATGCATATGGAAAAAGAGAGGAATAACCCATTAGAATAATCTCCATTATAACAGCAAAAGTGAGAAGGTGGACGGATTTTCTCATCCCCACTGAGATGTTTTTGTTGCCTCCACGACAGCAGGGCTCCCACAGGGCAGGATGAGGGAATGGTGCTCATGAAGGAAGAAGCTCTGGGCTGGTGGAGCCATCCCCAAACTGCCAGGGAGGGCACAGATTTGACGGGATGTGGGTTCCCATCACCCAGCACCGTGTGGGACACATCCTGCCCATGGCCACCAACCACCACGCTGGACCTCCTTCCGTGGGACGGTTTTTCAGGAAGCCCGTTTGCCATGGCGGGATGTGTGTATCATTGGGTGGAGAGCTACAGGAAGCGGATAATATGGGTTTTTTTCTCCATTTGTACCGGTTCAGACTCTTATTTCCAGCCAGTTCCTATTTCCCGGATTCACAGATGATAAGGATGGAGGGAGCCAGCACATCGCCCAGCCTCAGCGCGGGCACGGCGTGGGCCACGGGCTGTGATGCTGAGGTAAGGGCTTTGCCTGGCAATGAGCATTTTGCTGATGAATAAGGAGCTTTTAAATAGCCAGTGTTCAAATTTTTATTTTATTAAAAATATTTTATTAAAAATATTTTTTAAAAAAAATCAATAAACCCCTACAAAAACTAGAGTGGGCAGGGCTGCCCGAATCCCCCACGCGTGTTCAGGGCACGGAGTCTCCACCGGCCCTCGTAAGAGGCTCTCCCGAGCCCCCGGGCTCCCCACTCCCGGCACCTCCGGGACCGCGGACCCCACCCCCCGGGGAGGGGGATGCGGCTCCACTGGCTGCGCCCCGCGGCGAGAGCCGAGCCGGGACGAGTCTATCCGATCCGCCGCGAGTCCAGCCGGGACCAGCCGAACCGAGCCGAGTCCAGCCGAGCTGAGCCGGGCCGAACCGAGTCCAGCCGACTCGGGCCGAACCGAGCCGAGTCCAGCTGCGACCAGCCGCGCCGGGCCGAACCTAGTCCGGCCAGGCCAGGCCGGGCCGGGCCAAACCGAGTCCAGCCGAGCCATGCCGAGCCGAGTGCGGCCAGGCCGGGCCGATCCGATCCGAGCCGAGCCGCCCCCCGGCGAGTCCCGGATGTTGGAGCGGCCCCGCTTGCTCCGGCCTTCGCTTCCATAAAAGGCCAAGGGGCCCGGCGGCGCGGGGCGCGTTTTTCCTTTAATTATTATCCCCCTCCCCCTCCTCCTCCCCCTCTCCCCGCCCGCCCCTTCTCCTCCCGCGGCGGCCCCGCAGGCAGCGGCTGGGGGTGGCGGGGCAGCGCTGCACCCCCCCGATCCCGCCCCACCGCGCCCCCATCCCACCTCCCCCCCTCCCCGACTCCCCCCTCCCCGGGCGCGGAGGCGGGCTGGGCCGTGCCGAGCCGTACCGTGCCGAGCCGTGCCGGCGGGCGGGCGGTGAGACGCGGCTGGCAGCGCAGGAGGCCGGGGCCATGGCGCTGGATGGGATTCGCATGCCGGACGGCTGCTACGCCGATGGGACTTGGGAGCTGAGCGTTCATGTCACCGACCTGGGCCGTGATGTCACCCTGCGGGTCACCGGCGAGATCCACATCGGAGGCGTCATGCTGCGCCTCGTCGAGAAGCTCGGTGAGTCCTTCGGGCACCCCCCCAGCCAGCCCAGCCCCCTGCCCCGGCATCCCCCCGGCACCCTGCCCCGGGTACGGGGCTGGAGCTCCCAGCACCCGGGATCCTGCCCGGGTACGGGGCTGGAGCTCCCAGCACCCGGGATCCTGCCCCGGTACGGGGCTGGAGCTCCCAGCACCCGGGATCCTGCCCCGGTACGGGGCTGGAGCTCCCAGCACCCGGGATCCTGCCCCGGTACGGGGCTGGAGCTCCCAGCACCCGGGATCCTGCCCCGGTACGGGGCTGGAGCTCCCAGCGCCCGGGATCCTGCCCCGGTACGGGGCTGGAGCTCCCAGCGCCCGGGATCCTGCCCCGGTACGGGGCTGGAGCTCCCAGCGCCCGGGATCCTGCCCGGGTACGGGGCTGGAACTCCCAGCACCCGGGATCCTGCCCTGGTCCCGGGCTGGAGCTCCCAGCACCCGGGATCCTGCCCCGATACTGTGCTTCAGCACCCAGCACCCGGGATCCTGCCCCAATACTGTGCTTCAGCACCCAGCACCCTGCTTTCCCCAGGTCCCACCACCCCATCCTTGTCCTAGCACCCTACTTTAGCACCCCACCCCATCCCCGGGTGCCCCTCTCCCCTGTGCACCCTTCCAGGCTCCCCCCAAAGCCCCAGCTCCCGGCAGGGCCCCCACAGCCCCCATCTCCCAGCCAGTGCCCTGTGCTGCCACCTTCTCCCCACCATGGGCCAAAATCAGCCAAACTTTTCCACCCTGGGGCTGGTTTGCATCTGGTGGGACCTCAGCCTCCATCCACCATCTGCTTTGCACGCTGGATTTTACACCGAGCTGGGAAACACCTTCATTTATAGGGTGCTGGGAGGGTGTTATGGGTGCTCTCCAGTTCACGGAAAGATGTTCTTCAGAAGTTGTCACTGTTTCTGTGCTGTTTAGGATGAAGCAAATGCCTCCCAATGGCTTTTTGCAAGCATGAGGGTGGCATGGGTGATGGTGAGGCTTGGGACACCATGGTGTCCAGTGGCTTTGGGTGCACACCTGGACAAAGAGCTGGTTTGTCTGGGACGCGTGGGAACGCGCGGCCAAACCCACTGCGACGGCTTTATAGTCAAGGAGCCAGGTGGAGTGAGCACCCCAACCCACCAACCACAGGGATCTTTGTCCCCCCCAAACCTTCCCCTTATCTTTTTATCAGTTCTTTATGGCTGGGGTGTGTTTACTCACCGGTATAATCAGGGCTGATGACTGGAATTACACAAATAAAATTTTAATTGCGAGGTCCCCGCGCGTGCCTGCGGCTGTGGGAGTAGCGGAGCTGTCAGCTGCGCCTGCGGGTCTCGTGTCAATGCAAAGCCCTCGTGTGGCTTTAAAAAGATAATCTTCCACCGTGCTTAAGTTTTGATTTATTAATTATCTGAAGTTAAAGGAAGGAAAAGACGGATATAAATACGCTTAGTTTCGAAAGGAAGCAAGCGCTCGCATCAAAGGGTCTCGTGCTGGAGATAGCCTTGACTCTCTGAAAACTTCACTTGTTTCTTAGTTATTTTGTTATTTTTATGCTGGTTTGCTGAAGTTAAGCACTCAGTAGGTAGGGAAAAAAAAAAAAAAACAACAGCTTTCTAGAAATGCTAAAAAAACCACCTCACTGATCACAAATGAGTAAGTGATGCTCCCCTCTGCTTCGAGCTGCGCTGGGTGCCGGGGCTGGGAGATGCCGGGGCCGACTCATGTGCTGAAAGTTGGGCTCGTGCACAGGGACGAAGCCCAGCGAGGACCTAAATTAGTGCCTGACGTAATTCACCCCCTCACCCCCCCCCAAATGTGTTCACCCAGATCCTCTCCACTTGTTAAATTAGGGATTGTATGAGAGGGAAGGAATGCAGTGGCCGCAGCGTCGGCCCAGGAACAGGGAATGGGGATGGTGCTCCCTTGGGGGGCTCAACCCCAATATCCCCCCTCCCCAGGATGGTCAAGAGCTGTGGATATCTCCAGCTGTTGCCTTCCCTTTCCCCTTGGCTTTTGTCACCAAGCCAAGCTATACGTATTTAGTTCCTTTTAATCTTCCTGCGTGTCAGCTCTTCCAGCCCTCTCATTATTTTTATGGCTCTTCTTTGAGCTCCTGCCAGTTGATCAGGGTCGGGTTTAGCAGAGCGGGGTGGGACGGGACTTACTCCTCACCCTCATGTGCCTCCTCAGTGCCCTCCTTCATCCACCTTCTGCTGCTGCTTCGTCTCCACGTTTATTAATTTAGCAATTTTTCCATGTTGAAACCCTTTCCCTGCATTTTTAACCTGTCCCTCCCCGTTGTTCCTCTGTCCATGCGGGTGTTTGTTTCCCTTTTTAAACAACTCCCAGTGTTGAAAAAAAAAGATATATCTTTTGCAAAAAACATAATTTTTGCTGTGACTTTTAAGGAAATGTCTTAAAAATAAAGTTTCCTTGCAGCCCTGGGATCTCCTTTGGGCTGCTCTGCTTGTGCATCGTGGGGGGAGGAAGGAAGGAGGGGCTGTGCCCTGGGCAGGGGTTTGCTGGCTCCGTCCTTTGGGACAAATCTCCCGTAGGTTTTGTGCTGCCAGAGGGCTGGGAAAAGCAGATTTTTTTTGTGGCCTGCCTAGAGTTTCACTAAAGTTTAGAGCATTGCTGTGAATTTGCAGCAGATCAGCCCCACTTTGGGTGTAGGATGCTGGTAGAAGCTCTTCAGCTATTAGTGAGTAGGTGACAAAAAATGATTTCCCTCCTTCCAGCAGTGAGGGGAATGTGGAAAAGGGAAAAATCCAGTTTTATGATAGTGTTTTCTGATGTTTATAGGGGAAAACGATCGCAATAGATAGGCCTTTGCCTTGGACAGGGCTGGGGTGCGTGGGGATGTGTGTTGGGGTGCCATGCTGGGAGTGGGAACACAGGAAAGTCTCTCCTCCCTAATTCCAAGGCTGCAGGTATCGGTAAATCTTGTCAATTCAGTCCTTGGCTGCACAGAGCGGCTGCGGTTGGACTATTTGGGAACAAGCAATTAAAATCTGTCACGAATACAGGCAGGGATTGGAAAAAACCCAAGCAGCAGATAGGGATTCTGGTTACTCAAGTGAATTGCAATGACCTATTCTCTCCCCTGTTATTTATCACCCCGCTGGATTAAGCCACTTCGTTAATTGAGCCGTGCAGTGCGCTTGGCAGAGTCGTCTCTGAAAAATAGGCAAAAAAAAAAAACCCAACCCCAAACTGCTGAGGTTTTAAGAACAGGAGTATTTAGTTGGTCTATGTGGGTTGGGATCTGTATTGGAAACTCTTGGTGCTCACCCAGAGGTTTTTAGGAATTTTGCCACTATTGACTTACAAACAAACAAAAAAAAAAGCAACAAAAAAAGAGGTTTAAAATCACTGAGAGCAGAGGAAGGAAGGAAGTGAACACAGGTTATTGTTGTTGTCAACTTCAGGCTGTTTTTAAACACATGCAAGGAAAAAAAGAAAGAACCTCGGCGTTTTTTGAAATGCAGTTGGGAGGAGCTTTGCAGGAGATATGTTAAAGGCAGGATTATGTTTGGGGGGCTCTGTATGGTACTGGGAATAAAAGAATAGCTGACAGGAACAGGGAAGGGGGGATAAACAGTGGCTGGCAGAGGAATGGCTCAAGACAAATGACCTAAATGTGCACTGAGCAGATTCAGAAAGTCCGTGGATAAAAGTTTTGCCGTGGAAATGCGGATTTCTCTGTAGATTTCTTTTACAGGCAATATATGGGTGGCAGCTGGCTCCAGCTGCAGGGGCTCACTGGGAATACTGGGGGAGGAATGAGCATCTTTAGGGTTTTGTATCTGAAGAAAACGGATAAAATCCCAGCTAGGTTTGGAATTGCAGCGGTCCAAAAGGCGTTAACGCTCGCTGCATTGCCTGGCCGAGGTGGGAGGGTGGCTCGAGGTGCTCACCCATGTCCTGGTGGCATCTCCATTTTATCCAGCCAGGATGGGTGAGTGGGCTGCACTGGGAATAAATGTCAAAGCAAGGCCCCTGCCCTTGATAGAGAGCTGCTGATAACAGCAGGCAGTGATGACATCTTCAAAGGGCTTGGTGTTTTTTGTGAATCACACCTTTGATAAGGGTTTGGGCAACTGGTTTAAACTCCATTGTTCCCCTTGGCAGCTCCTCTGCTATCTCCTTTCCATCATTTGGGAGAGGGTGGGATGTCACCTGAGGAGTGACACAGGAGTTGTCACAATGCAAAGTGTTTGGGTTTAGGTGATGTAGCACATCCAGTTTGCTCTTTTGCTGGTTTTCACCCTGCAAATATGTCTGGGATTCACCCAGAGCTCTGTTCACCACTGAATGGGCTCTGCCCGTGTTACCTTGCCAATGATTTTGGCTGTATTCTTTGAGATCGATTAAAAATATTGGTGTTCTCCCTGCAAAGTCTCTTTTTTCTTAATGGACCCCTTAAAGGGTTATGAATAAAACACCAAGAAAGCACAGCATCATTGATTTCCCCAGGTTTGTGTTTGAGGTTTTGCAGTGCTCTGAGCCGTCGTCGTGAGATTTACTGGGGAAATTCTTTGCCTTCAAACTGGAATGAACTCTCTGAAACAGCTTAAGGCTACGTAAGAGAAATGCAGAGTTCTTTCCCCAGCCTGTTTCTATTGCAAACACAAGGCAGGATGAGTCTGCAGTGCTGCCTTGCTCCTTTTGCTTGGGAATTCTCTCCAAGGATACTTGGGTAGGATCTCACTGTTGTGCTTTGCTGTTAGAGGAGGCAAGAAAAATGATTGAAGGCTAAAGAAAAATAAATGAAGGATTTTTACTGTAGCCACACTTTCCTAAGATACTTATTTGAGCATCAGTGCTTGGTGCCTGGAGTATGGTCAGGGCATTTCTCCAGTCCATGCAGCCAGGATGACAGCTGAGCTTCTTCATTTGCAAGGTCTGCAGATCCTCGTCTGGCCATCAGCTGTCGGTCGAGACGAGGAGGATGTTTTGCTTCAAAACCAGCGCTCGGTCGCTGCTCGATGTTGCTTTTCACGTACGTGGCGTTCACGAGGGGACTCTGAGTGCCATTTAATACACTGAGAAGCTGTTTGTATTCCCTTTGGGACGGGGTGGTGAGTGGTTGTCTCGAGTAACGTGATAAATGGTGACGGTTTTTGCTGCTGATGGCAGCTTGAGCTGCAGGAGTTTGGGCTGGAGGAACTTCTCTGGTGCTCCACACCGACCCTGCTCCAGATTTCCCCAGGAAACCTCATCCCAGGCTTTTTAACAGCAAAACCTGCATAGGTGAGATGGTGAGCACAGAGGTTGGGGGGCATGTGACATGCTACCAAGCACAAAAGTCTTCCTGCTCCAGAAACATGCAGTGGTTTTGGGTCATTTTGAGGCAAAACTGGTACCGTGGAGGCTGCTGGATGCTGCCCAGCTGGGATGTGCCTGGCAGAGATGCTCTCACTTCTGCAGCATCTTCAAGGAGACCAAGGGAGCTGCTCATACACCTTGCATTCCATATTGCCACTTGATTATTATCTTTGCTAGTGACCTGTGCTGAATCCTTGTCCCCCAAATAACACGTTTTTAATGACATTTAAGTGAGAGTATGCGAGTGCCTATTAACACAGATGCTCTCTGGCCGCATACATTGATCTGTGTGAGGCTGGCTCTTTATTTTACATCCAGCTTTTGACTCTAGGAAGCTTCCACGTAAACCCACACCAAATTACAGGATTGTGGCTCAAATAATGTCCTCTTTGTTAGCCTAAGTGGAATATTCAGCTGAACTGCCAATGACCAGAGGAATTTGGGGCGGGGGTAGGTAAAAGCTCCAAGCTGTGGCCATGGCAATTAATATTTCTACCCAGAATGGCCACAACTCTTGGGAAACAAAAGAAATAATTTAAAAAAATTAAATAAATAAAAATAAATTTTTAAATTTTATTTTTAAAAAATATTTTTAATAATTTCACTATAAGCCATCCACTTTGGTTCAAAAGAGCTTGGCCAATGACACAGATCACAGTCGGAGGGGGAAGACAGCGGGGCGGGAGGCGGCGGCGTTCCCGCGAATACCAGAGCCTGGGTTTGTCATACCACAGACAGGAAATTGTTGGGTTTGCTGCTCCCACCCAGCCCAAAACAGTAGTTTCCTCTTCCAGCTGCCTCAGGTTTTGATTTGATGTAAGACTGGCGGGGAAGCCGGCATGGGGAACTGCACTCACGTCTCTCCGAGGGAGCTGAAATGATAAATTCATCATCTTCACACACTTCCTTTTTTTTATTTTCCTCCTTTCTTTTTTCCTCTCATACCCATCCTTTCCTTTTCCCCACCCTCCTCCATCAGGGCTTGCATTTCACCCAGGCATTTAGCTGAGTCTTTCTCAACCACATAAAAACCCCAACAAATTGTACTCAGCAATAGTTTAATATTTCTCTCTAGAAGCCAAATGACTCTGGGTGTCCCCTGGTAGGGATTTCTGAACCCTCTCTGTGCTGTTACATGTGCCATGGTTGCCTTCATAGCCAACACCATCCTTCTCTGGGTACCAGGGTAAAAAATCACACCCCACTTTTGATTTTTGGGGTAGCAAAATGGCATTTGATAGTTGTCAGCCTGCAGCTTGCAGACTGCTGCAGGTTTATGAGCAATTTCTTGCAAATCCACTTTGGGACTTTATAAAAAGCAAACCAAGAACCTGGATTTTAACCCTTGGTCTCTGATTATGAAGCGGGGGGAAAAAAGGGATTGTGGATAACTGCATGAAATTGTGGATATGGGGAGTGTTTACTGAGTTGGGAAAGAGCAGAAGGAGTATTTACACTGCAAACTTCAGTTGTTTCAACATCACTGGTGACACCACCACTGTGAAGTCCTATTTTGGGTCTTTGGGGGATTATTTTTTTTTCTAGTGGTGATTTTTCTTACAGGCAAGGGGAAGGAAGGAGATTTATGGTGCTCGTGGAGCTTTTGGCACACTGAATTCAGCCCAATGTCCAGCACTGGGTGCGCTTGGAGGAAAAACTCTCATACTGTTAAAACATCTTCAAGAAGATGTGTTTCTTTGTTCTCCTTCTGAAATGTTGGACTCTGTGGTTGGACTTGATGATCTTAAAGGTCTTTTCCAACCAAAACGATTCTATGTGATTTAACTGATAACTTAAAAACAGGCAGAGAAACAAAACCAAATAAAACTTCTTAGCTGGTGGGGTTTGGTTCTAAATGTTCTTGGTGGCTTTGAGGGTTTTTCAGATGTTAGAATTCAGAAAAATACTGATAACCCCAAATTCTTGCTGGATGGAGAAGTAACAAGTTTGAGCAGAGCTGCAATAACTTAGTTTTCTTGCCCAGTTTTGCTTTTGCACATTTCTCCCAATTTCTATTGTCCAAGCAGGAGCTTCCACCAGGTAGAAGTGGTGGGAAAGGGAAAGATAAGAGCTCAGCAAGCCAGAGGAAAGATTCTTTATTTTCTCTTTTATTTTTGGAGAACTGTGATCTTTGGCTATTCTTGCATTCACCCATTTTCCAGCAGCTCTGGGTGCAGCTTGCACTTGGTGACCATTCACATATGGACCTTGGCTGGGAGCTGTGTGCACAGCATGTCTATGAACCAGCGTTGGTCCCTCTCTTGCAGACCAGGTGGCATCTTGGAGACCTCCAGTTTTCACTTCAACATGGCTGAATTTGGACAACAGGTTGAGAATAACATTTGGGAGGTGGCTTGGGTAAGGAAATGGGCACACCAGCAGTTGCATAAACCTTTCCCTTTATAACTTCTTGTGGTTTTTAGCTTCCAAAACAACTAGACAACAACCAAAAATTCACCTTGCCAATTATTACATTTAAAATCTCTCACCAACCGATTATAGATGTTTGCTAGATGGTTGTGTTGGGTTGGGTTTTTTTCCCTTCCTCCCTGCAGACATATGGACTTTTGGAAGGGTTAATTGCCAAAACTCCAAATTCAATTAGAAAGTCTGCATTTATGAAATTGCCTGGAAAGAGCTCTGTCACTGTCTTGCTGAGCTTCCCTTCCTCACTGATAATACCCAGAGCTTTGCTCGACACGATGTGCAGCTCCAGAGCTGTCTGCAGCAGAAATTGTCTTCTCCACCATCCCACGTGTCCTGCCCTGTGCCTTTTGTGCCTGAGCTTGGCTGGATGATGAGTGAGGTAGGCCCAAGCTCAAGGTTAGAGGTCTTAAAGCCCTTTTAAGTGTGTTATTTGTATCAGTGAGCTTGGACTAATTTATACAGAAGTAAATAAGACAAATGGCTGGGTTTCATCCTCTCCCTGTGGCATCTCCCCATAGCTCTGCAAAGGACCTAGGGCAGAGACCAGCTTCACCCCAAAGCTTGCTCTGCTCCTGGAGCTCATCCCACAGCACGTGCAAGGGAAGGCTGGTGGCACATGAAGCAGTTTTGGCTGCTGTCACTGCCAGGGAGGGATGAGGTGCCTTCCCCATGGCCTATGCTCTGTGCAGGGGGATGCACTTTGGGTGAAACCTGGAAGGTTTGGTGTCCCTCTCTTGTGGGATCTTGGTCTGCAGGAGAGGAACCAACGCTGGCTTCACAGGTTTGGTGTGGGATGAGGCTGCACAAGGCATGGCAATGGTTGCAGACCTCACTTTCCAGGGAGTTAAGCTTTTATCAGAGAATAACTTGAGGTGTGCTTGGGGAATTGCTTGGTGAGACTAAAGCTGCAGGTGAGAAGTTGGGAATTCACATTGCCTGTTTGGTCCTCCTTTATCTGCCCTACACATCCATCCTGCCAAAGGTCCTCTGGCTCTGTTATGGGGTATGATGTCTTTTTGGCAGGGACTGGTTCCCTTATGCCTTGCAGTTCATTGGGGATAAGTCAGGATTGCAAACTGCTGGCACCATCACCCTGGGACACACTTCATTTTGGTGAGGGAAGAGAAGTGTGATACGTGTTTGGAGAGTGAGGCAGTGCCCAGGCTGGTTGTCAAGGCACTTGAGTGTTCCCTGGAGAAGTGTTTTTTCCTTCCTTCCTTTCTTCCTTCCTCTGCTGTTGTGTTTCTATTTGATGCTTCCTATTTTGTGCTGGATGAATCATGAAAACCGTGCTCCTTGATTGAGTTTTCTTCCATTTCTTGTGATTCCGTGGGAGGCAGGGAGCAGCAGCCAGTGAAAGCCTTCTCTGGAGTGGTGCTTGATGGGTGGGGGGAAACACTCAGCAAAAACAGGTTGTAAAGATCCTGGGGTTTTAAAAAAAAGAATAAAAAATAAAAATCCACCCTTGCTTTCCTTTATTCCCTTCCCTAGGAAAATGGGCAAGCTAAATTGCTCCGTGGTGCTGGTGCAGGGATTTAAAGCAAGTCTGCATGGTGCTTGCAAAGACCTTCCTGAGCTGGTCAGTGCTTGTTAGCATGGGGGTATTGGGGTGGGCCCAGTTTTCAGCTCCTCTGGAGGGTTTTCTGATGTTTCAGCTGGGTTCAGCATCGCTGCAAAACTGCTCAGGGGTTTAAACAGGGTTGGGTATGGCTACACAGAGCAGGTGAGCAGCTCAGAGAAACCTAGAGACCTCCTGGTGCAATAAATGTTGAGAAATAAAGATGTTGTTAGATATCTATGTATCTATTATGAATTTATACGTAAAAGTGTACTAAAAATCTGTAGGTCCCTCTAGGGCAAACACCATACACTGGGTTCCCAGCTTTTTGAATTGGTGGGATAGCATCAGAGGTGTAAAGCAAATGTAAAGGGGTTTTGCTGTTCTTTCCACAGGTCAGTGGCATCCATTCACCACAAAGGTGCTTGTCAGTGTCACTGGCACGAGATAAATCATTTCAGGCCTAGGAGGAGCGGGGATTTGTGTTTCAGTACTAGCAGTGCAAGTAGGAGATGCTGCCGTGGCATCTCGATGGATTAAGTTTCCAAGTGCTGGTTGAGTAATCCTATTAACACTGGAAAGAGCTTCCTTCCTAGAGTTTACTTTTTTTGTTGTTGTTAAAAAAAAAAAAGGCAGCTTTCAGGCTTGTTAGGATTTGCTCTTCTCCCTGAAGCCTGTGTGTAGACCTGGCTGTGGCAGAGATGCTCTTGGAGGCTCCTCATCCTGTGGGTTGAGCAGCTCGAGTGAGGAGGAGCAAAGCCCTCCACTGTCAGGAGCAGCGTTTCACACAATCCCAGAATGGCCTGGATTGGAAAAGCCCTTTAAGCTCATGGAGTCCAACCATGAACCCAACACTGACCAGTCCCCACTAACCCATGTCCCTCAGCACTGTGTCTACACGACTCTTCAATCCCTCCAGGGATGGGGACTCCACCACTGCCCTGGGCAACCCCTTCCAATGCCTCAGAACCCTTTCAGCAAAGAAATTCTTCCTCACATCCCATCTCAACTGCCCTTGATTGAGACTTGAGCCCATTTCCTCTTGTCCTGTCCCTTGGTCCTTGGTTGAACAGACCCACCCCCACCTCTCTCCACCCTCCTTGCAGGGACTTGGACAGAGCCAGAAGGTCTCCCCTCAGCCTCCTTTTCTCCAGGCTCAACACCCCCAGTTCCCTCAGCCAGGAACTCAGCACACTTGTGCTCCAGACCCTTCCCCAGCTCCGGTGCCCTTCTCTGGACACGCTCCAGCACCTCCAGGTCCTTCTTGGAGAGAGGAGCCCATTTCAGGGAGCATTTGGGTTTAACCATCAACCTCATTCTTTTGCAAAGGCGCTTGTCAGTGGTGTGGGTTTGTACAGGGTCCCTGCTCCATGTGTGGATTACAGAACAATAGCAATGATTTAGAACTCAAGCGGTTAAATTTCCTGAGGGCTTTTGTCATTGTTGGGCTGTGTCCATGGTGGGCTCTTCAAGAGGGGGTTAGTTTTGAGCAACAAAAAGATTGACCCACGCATTTTTTCTGTCACCTCTTCAATGCTTCAGTTACTGTCCCTGCCCCATCGAGATGTGGGCTTGCCTTTGCAAACCTCACTTACGAACCCAGTCAGAGGACACTTCTTTTTTCATCAAGTCATTCCCTCTTTTTAGCAGAAGACACTCCATAATTTCTCAGAGCAAGGACACATTGAACATCTGCATTCAGTGTTGCATCCTGATGGGTTCAGTGTCCTCCACAGGCTTTTTTGTTTTATCCTCCTTTTTTTTTGTTGCTCTTGAATGGCTCTCTGCGACTACACGGTGTTCTTTGACGTCAGGATTTTGCACCGATGAACCATCCGTGTCCTCTGGCACTTCAGGACAAGAGAGAGGGCTCCTGTGCTCACTCATGCTCATGGGAAACTCAGTGTTGGGAACAAGGCTGCTTTTGTCTGTATTTTTTTTTTAATTTCTTTTTTTTTTTTTTTTTAACAAATCAAACTGTTTTTCATGCAAGAAATGTTTTTAGATTTAAATTCCAGGACAGATCCACCCTGTTTTGGACACCTCTGTGGGTATTATGTAGATGTTCTCCTGAAAATAAAGTAGGATAAAATTGAGGTGATAGTTGCCCATTTATCAAATAGGAGAGAATTCAAGTTACCACTTTGCATTCACCAGTGGGTAAAAGCCTTTCCACAGCCAGTTGCTGCAGAGTGGCTGCTGTACACTGTATTTTTCATAGCCTATGTCAAATACGTACAAGGCACACGATTAAAACCCCCTATTAAATCTCATTAGTACCAAGAATATCAGATTGCTGTAGTTACAGCTTTATTACAGCAGCCTGATAATTATTTCATACGATATTTATCTGTGTTTCAAAGTAGAATTTTTCAAATGTTATGACCAGAGGTTGGAAGGATTTTTTTTTTTTCCCATTTTGAACTTTGCTCTGTAATTAAATACCTGTTGGGGGTGGAAAGGAGTCTACAGCAGTGCCCACCATACCCCAAAAGACTCAAATCTGTGCTAAAAAAGAGATTCTGCCCCAAGACAGCAGCTGTGACACTCAGCAAAACACATCAGAATTTCTGTTGGACTCCAGATAAATGAAAACAGCTCTGGTTTTGGTTTTGTTTTGGTTTTTTTCCTATAATTGTCCTGGAAGGAGTGGCTTTGGCATGTTTAAAGGAATCTGGGTGTAAAGAGGTCAGTGTGAACAGTGAGGAGGCGATGTCCCATCCCTCCCCATAGGGAGCAATGGGTTCAGCTGTATAGATAGATCTCTGTGTGTGTGTTTATGTGTATATTTATATATATATATTTATATATATATATATACTCCTATAAAATATGGATACAGCTATGTATGTACCCATATTTTATATGTAAATATATATTTGCATATATAAGTATATATTTGATAGATAAATATATTATATAGACACACACATACAGTGATATATATATATATAAAAATTCTGGTTTGCTTTTTTGGACTTATTTTTACTTCAATGATGTTATCCCAAAGTGAGCTGGTCAATTTACTGGCCTCATGGGATCACAAAGAATCCCAGGCACATCCATCTCATGAAATCCCAATCCCTGCACCCAGCTGGGAAGACTTTCCAGTCATCCCCAGCAAACCATGTGGGCCTGGATCTGATCTACTGAGATGTAGAAGCCAAACCCTGCATCAGCATCTGCAGGTGGGGGAAGGAAAAGCAGCAGATTTTTAATGGTTGTGTCAGTAGTTTCTGAAAAAGTCAATAATATGAATGACCACGAGAGCCGGCGCTGGCTGGAGCGGGACCTTCAGCAGCACTCTTGGCTGTAATTCTTGCTCTTCCCCAGCACCTCTGTCCTGCTCCATGCACTGGATTAGCCATTTTTTTAGTACTTCTGAGTATTTTGAGAACATTAGCAATGTCCTCTGATTTAATTTTAATTTTTCTTTAAGCAATGTGAAGATCACTTCAGACCTGGTTGACAAACACCACTTGATAGGACGTTGAAAATGAAAACCTCCCAAAGCAATCCCATGAAGTTATGTGCAATGATTTTTAGTGGTTTGGGTTTGTTTGGGTTTTTTTTTTTTTTCCTCTTTTTTTACTTATAGTCCTAAATTCCTCTCCTTTTCAATATTTTAAATATTTCTGCCTTGCTTTCCATGCATGGTGGCCATGCAATGCATCCAGAGGGGACAGGAGAGTGGAGAGGAGGATGCATCCCCTCCCACTGAGCTCACCCAGGACACACCAGGCACTCCCCAGCTATTTATTTATTGCTGGAGGTCTCTTTTTCCTTTGAAGGAGTTTTGCTTCCCATCCCTGTTGGCTTCCCCAGAGGAGTGTATAACCAGCCAACACCCAGCCTCTGGCTTGGAGAGCCCCTGGCCGCTCCTTGGAGCTTGCAAGCGCTGAATTAATGTGTTATCAGCAGGTATTTGAGCTTAAAGGTACTTTAATCCCCCAGCTGCCTCTTGAGCTGTCTGCTGCCTGCAGTAGGAGGTTTTAAACATGCTGTCCATATGTGTATTTTTTCCAATAAAATGTGTATAATTTAAAAAAAAATAGAAATGCAACCCCCTTTTTGTTTTGTTTTTTTCTTTCACCTTTATAAAAACCCTCAACTAATTTCAGCCCATCTGCCCCAAACTCACTGAAAAGCTGGAAAGTTGGTGTTTGTTTTTTTTTCTCAGTGCAAAAATCACTTTTTGCAAGAAGAAATGCTTGACCTCTTAGTTGTTTTCAGTCCTTGCACTATATCTTATATATGTAGCATTTATATGTGTGTGTGTATTATATATGCATATATTTTGTGTTTATATATTATATATGCATATATTGTGTATATATGTGTTTATATATGATCTAAGTGTGTATATATGTACCTTTATATGCAGAATGTATTTTTTTTATATATATGAAGGGCTTTGAAGTATTGTGTGGGTAATGGAAAGGCATTTTTCTACTTCAACTTCCCAAGCATGACTAGAGCAGAGCAGGAATAATCATCATTAAAAGCACCCCTGATGCACACTCATTGCTGTGCTAATTCCTCTCCTCTGGAAAAAATAAACAGTGGGGTAGATTGGTGTCCTGGTTTTGCTAAGATAATTTTCTTTTTAGTAGTTAGAATAGCTGTGTTTTGGTTTCAGTGTAAGACTTGTTATGGGAGGAATGTTGATAAAAATACTGATGTTATTAATTGCTACTGGAGCTCAAGGCCACTGTGTTTTGTACCAGAGGAGGATGGTCCTTTCATATTACTCCCCCAGGAGGGCTGAAGACTTGAAACCATTGCTCTAGAAGCCATCAATTATAATTAAGAAATAAATTGAAACCTCTACTTTGGCTGCATCCACCACCCCTTTTAAGGTGAAGAGTATTGCAGGGAAACCAGCTTCAGCCACAAATCTTTGTTTCCAACAAATCAAACAACAACAACAAAAAATAACCAACTCATGATGCAAACCAGATGGTCTTTCAGAAGTTCCCTACCTACCTACTCAAGCTGATGCAGGAGCATTTTACTCATCTGCCTCCCATGTGAAGGTGGTGGAGGCATTTGTGGGCTCTTTGCTGTCCTATGGATGTAATCAGGGATGTGTCTGTGGAAGGAGATCTGGTTGCTATCCCACAGGAGCCTTTCCCAGAGGTGGAGACCACCTATACTGGAGCTTCCTGCTCTCCAAATATCAGTTGAGTGGGGTTTAACCATGTGTTGGGGAGGGAGGAAGAAGAAAAGGGGATTATTCAGTCATATCAGGGCTCTATTGTCCTGAGCAGTGCCTGGAAGGAGAGCCCATCAGTAATAGGGGATATCCCGAAATAACAAGGCAAATACAGTGTTTATGTAACGCTGGAGACTTGTATACTACTGCTAGTAAGTCATAAGCTCACAGGCAGAGCCTGCCAAGCGACAGTAATGCTGCAGAAGAAAGGAGGTTCAATAGCTGCTGCTGAAGCTGAGCAGAAAAGGGACTTTTCAAATCCCCAGATTGGCAGAGGGAAAGCGTTTGGAGCAGCCAGCTCCTGTGATAAATGAGCTGCTTTCACCTTCTTTCCACTTCACCAAAAATCAGCTTTGTTGTTTAAATGGTGATTGTGTACCCATGTATGTGTGCAGTATCCAGCCCAGGATTAAAATACACTTAGGACACATCTTAATTAAGACTCATTTTCTGCTACTTGAATTCTAGGTGTGAGTTTAGCAGTAGCTGTGGGAATTTAAACCTGCAATTGTAATTCTGCTGGACAAGCTGGTGTGATGTGAGTGCAGGAATTGAAAGCTAAGGATGTTTAAGATTTAAAACACTTTATTGAGCAGCTCTTTGTCTCTTCTCATCATGTTCTGTCCACCCAGATGTCTCTGCAGCCGTCTGCGTGATGTAAGATGCTTTTTGCATTTTCAGGACTGTCTGAACAGCTTTTTCAAGGTGAACAGCAAGCTTACAATCATTTTTTGTTGGGAAAAAACCTTAAGATCATCAAGTCCAACCAAAAATCTTAACACTGCCAAGTCTACCACCAAACCATGTCCCTGAGTGCCACATCTACACATCTTTTAAATACCTCCAGGGACAGTGACTCAACCACTTCCCTGTGGCTTGTTCCGTGGGTTTTGCTGTACAAAACGTCCTCAGCATCACCCATGACGTGTTTCTGCCTCTTGCCACAATTTTGGGAGCCAAATGCAAGAAGAGGTTCTTCTTCCAAAAAAAAAAAAGAAAAAAAATCACTGCCAGGTCCCCCAGGCTCCCTGGAGCTGAAGTTTTGGTTCAGGCTGCACAGGAAGGTGGAGGAAGAGGGGAGCAGGGATTATTTTTGCTGCTGGTAAGGAAATACCGTGCTTTCCATCCCCTCCACTGCTGCCAGCTCCAGCCTCCACATCTCCACAGCCTCCCCAAAAGCCCTGCAGCCTTCACCTGGCCGGTCCCTTGCCTGGAAGGGGAGCATCAGTGGCAATGGTTTGCTGTGACCCTTGCAAATATCCCAAGCCACATGCAGCTCATTTCCAGGGATCCCTCTGTGCTCTCCTTTGCCCAAGGTGACCATGATGGGAGGATGCTTTTTTATTGCTCTGAGGACACCTAAATCCTGGTGACTCTGGTTTCCTCTGCCTCACAGGCAGGAATCTGCCTGATATAGACTTTTATAGGTGCATTTTCCCATCTCACTGAACAATTCTGTGTCTTTTCCTATTTTCTTTGACTGAGATTCTGAGGAACACTTGCAAGCTCCGACCATTTTTGCCTCTGTGTGTGATGGTGTTGCCATAAGGCTGGTCTGCTTCATGGCTGGAAATAGCAGCTCAGGGATGTACAAGGAGGGTTTAACAGCTCAGAGGAGCTTCTGGATCTACGAACACCTCTGCAGAGATTTGCAGCGTGGTTTTGGACCTGTTGTAACCTTTGAATTCAACATCTGGAGTCTCCAAAATGAATTTGCAGGGCTCAAGAGACTTACCCAAGCTCTGATGAATAGGAAACAGCCAGTCCTGTGACTGACAGTGGGAAAAGACCGAGCTGAAATAATAAACTGTAACCCTGACAAATCAGTAACTCGTGAATTGGGACCCTGGTGAAGGTTTACAAACCTTTGATCAGATTTAACCAGGCAGTTGGCATTGCAAGGATTGCTCCATCCCCTGGGTTACAGCCACTGCCTTACAAAGCACTGAAGGTTTCTTGTCAGCGTGTTAACCCCACAAGTCAGCTGCTAAACATTTGCCAAACTCTTTTATATATAACTACCCCGTGGGGCAGCCACAGACCTTTACTTTTCTGGGCATAGCCAACATTTCACTGTTAATTCAAAGTGTTAATTACTCTGGGGCCAAAAGATGATGCTGTACATAGTCTGAAAGGTTAATCTAATAAACCCAAATCCCCTCTGTTAGGCATAAATCTTAGTGATTCAAAATGTCTTCTTTATTTTCCCTCCCTTCAAGATTTTTGGTGCCAATTTGTCCAGCGTTCAGTAGGGCAGAAGTTGGGACTTCATTACCAAAGTCTATTGTAATGATTTCTCAAATTTTTTTGAGAGTAGCCAAGGCTTGTGCAAGTTTGCATGCTTTTCTATATTTGGTTTTGTTTAATTTGATTGTACAAAGCTGTTGAAAAGTCGAGCTGAACATTTCTACTTTCTGGCTGCATGATTATGCCATTATACCAGGAGCTGAAAGAAGAAAAGGAAAAAAAAAAGCTACTGCTGGGTTTTCTCAGTAACCCTGAGCTCAAGATCCCATTTTCAGATAGGGGCAGAAAAAGTTCCTTTGTGACATTGTTCTCATGGTGATGAAGTTCAGACTCATGGCTCAGGGGGATTGTCTTCACAATTTGGGTGCTGGAGTGTGTTACTCAGGACCTTCAGCCTGTTTGGTGGACATCAGCTGGCAGCTTTAATGTGAATCAAACTGATGCTACACTTTAGGAATCCAGGATCACAGGAAGATCTGGAGCTGAAAACTGAATTAGTGTATTACTGGTGCCTTAACCTGGCAAGTGCCTTGCTTTCAACCTTCTTTTTTTATTATGAAAGTTAAAGTGATCCTCATACCAAGTCCATAAGCTCAAAACTTACTGGTAACTCTTATCATTTGCAATATCAAGTGCAGAAGTGTCCCTGTAACTTCTCCTGCAGCCTCTTGAGGTTCTTGTATGCTTGCCCAGATGACATCTTGCAGAAACATTTGGTTTTTTCCTTTGAAATGAGAGCTTGGGCTGTCCACACTGCTGTTACCGTTGCTGCTGACGCACCCCCCGGTTGGTATTTTTGGAGATGGAGGGTTTAGGCTTAAGCAGAGCTTTGCAAAATGCAGCTGCAGCACCTGGACCATTCCCTCCCCTTCTCCTTCTCTTTTACAGAACTTCCTGGGTTGGAAAAGCCCTTTAAGCTCATGGAGTCCAACCATGAACCCAACACTGACCAGTCCCCACTAACCCCTGTCCCTCAGCACTGTGTCTACACAACTCTTCAATCCCTCCAGGGATGGGGACTCCACCACTGCCCTGAGCAACTCCTTCCAATGCCTCAGAACCCTTTCAGCAAAGAAATTCTTCCTCACATCCAATCTCAACTGCCCTGGGTACAACTGGAGCCCATTTCCTCAATTTCTCCTGCATAGTGGTGGGACATTGCACCAGTAACACCAGTCAGTGTTTGTCAGAGTGGAAGATGCTCCACAGGAATGGCAGGAGGCTGTGGGGAGAGCAGGGCAGGTGTTAGCAAAAAATATTCCAGGTGTTAGGGAAAATACTGCATGGTAGCTGTCTTTTGGAGTTATCACCATGCTTTGGTTCCCCAAATGCTTCCCAACTTGGATGTGACCTTCAAAGAACCCGTGGTTACGTTTCTGCTAGAAGGAGACGTGGCTGTTGGGTTTCGCACTGTTGTTCCTTTAGGAAGTAACTTTTAGTTTAATATAGGAATTTTCCTGTTTTATTTGTAGAAACCTAGAGAATTCACAGTGTTGAATTCTTGCAGAACACCTAGTTCTGCCTTCTGTGTGTGCCTGGGTGGCTGGACTCACCTCCAGATAGCACAGGTGTCCTACATGATGGGGACACACCAGAATTGATAGTTAACCTAAAAAAACTGTGCAGAATCTCTCCTGGTGACGGTGTCCAGTTGTTTATGACCCCCTTGGCTTCATGCTTGGCATTGCTGCTGGACTGGGTGGTCCATGGACATGTTGTGGCTCATCCTTATTCCTCTGGGGTTTTTTCCTACTTCTGTCTCCAAAGTGGCTTTTAGATGCTATTGAGTACAAGCAATTATTTGTATCTGAAAAGGGCTGTCGGCGTTTTTGGATCGATAGTGGCTTCTCAGTTAAATGCATTTAAACTTCTGCTTTTGTCTTTTGAAGGCTAATTCTGGTTCCAGTTTTAACTGGTAAAATGGTTTCTTTGTTCTAGATGTCAAGAAAGACTGGTCAGATCACGCACTGTGGTGGGAAAAGAAGAAGACTTGGCTCCTTAAAACGCACTGGACGTTGGACAAATACGGGATACAGGCTGATGCCAAGCTCCAGTTCACACCTCAGCACAAGCTGCTTCGTCTTCAGCTGCCCAACATGAAGTATGTCAAGGTGAAAGTCAACTTCTCAGACAGGGTCTTCAAGGCAGTTTCTGACATCTGCAAAACGTTCAGTAAGTAACAAGTGCCGAAAGCTGCCTGTTTCCAGCCGATGGTCATCGTTTGGTTTGGCTCCTGCCTGTCCTTCAGCATGTGTGCTCATCTCATAAACTTATTAAATGAATGTTATTTTCCACCTTCCAACACCCAACAGTCACCTGGGCATCAAGCAGCCTGGGTCAACACTGTTTTTCCCTTGCAAATCTAACTTTTTATGTGTAAATAGTTAAATAGCAGAACTGATCGTACCACAAACATTTTTGGTGCTGAATTCTGTTTCGTACCAAGGCTGTTCTCAGTTTTATCTTAGACAAGGTGAATCTGCTGCTGGTATTAGGTCGTTTTTGGGGGTTTTTTTTCCTGCAAATTTATTGTGCTAGATGAAAAACAAACCCTGAAATAGGAAACCTGCCAGCTTTGTGGGTTTTCTTCCAGCGGAAAATCATATTAGAGATTAAGTAATGATGCTTCGCTGTAAAACTGTCTGGTGGGAGGAAGGGACTGAGTCTCCCTCTCTCCTCCCCAACCCTTCCTCATGCTGCTTTCCCTTGTTGAGCAGAAACCCCAGAAGAAGGGTGGATCATTTCCTACCAGGTACACAGGGCTTGTCCTGATCTGCTGCTTTTGTCCATCTCTTTTTACCCATCTTCACAAATTTCTTATCCCAGAAGCCAGTGTTTCTTTCTCCCTCACTAAAAAAAACCAGGAGATGGTAACTCCACTCCATGAAACTTAAATAAGCTCTCGGTGTGTGCTCCATACCGGTGTCTTTCCCACTTACTCCTCTCCAAAAGGAGCCTGCAACCTGACCTGAACTGTAGTAAATCTATTTCTGCTCTCAGAAAGCAGCCAGGGTTACTCTTGGCTGACCCAGTTGTTTGGTGAGGCAGGAAGAGCTCAGCTGTCCGTGCGGTGTGACGGCGTGGTCTCCGGCACATCTGCGGTTAGGTTGGTATATATAGCTGATTACAAATCTTTGCTGTTTTGTTGTTTGGGTTTTGTTGGGTTTTTTTTAAAATAAAAATATTGGGCAATTTCTCCTTAAAATAGAAAAGGCTTAGCCAGCATTATTTTACTTCCCCCTGTCTCCCATTGCTGTTTTTAATGCCATGCTAGACGGGGAGGTCACAGGCGCCTGCTTGGTTGCTGGTGAATCTTCCTAGCAGTGAGTCACGTCAGGAAATTCTGATACAGTTAATCACGTAACAGGAGATCTCTCACTGACGCCACGGAGCACTCAGAACCTTACATGGGCCTGCAGCAGCTATTTGTTCAACTCTAGGGCTCTCAGTGTATTTATGAACAAACCAGCAGAATAATGTTAATATTTAAAGATGTGGAAGGGGGAAAAAGCCGTTCAGAGAGCTGCAGCCCAGCTGTGGTAGGAGCTCTCTTGCAGCAGACAAGGCGGGAAACATCTGTCGAGGGTGGTTCTGACTTTCCTCCCATGGTATCTGACCTGCTGGAATAAATATTCCTGATTTTTGGGGAAAGCAGGATTTTGGCTGGAAAGCTCACTTTAATTTTAGTGACTCTTATCAGCTCGAGCCGTTTGAGGGCGAATGGAAACTACGTGGCTGAATACAGCAGTTAAATCTTGTTTAGCCCTTGTCTTTGTGTTTACTGGGAGCCAGATGTTCAACAGAGCTATAGGGAAGATGGACACATCAGGTCAGTGTGGGAAGAGTGGTAATTCTTTGGTGTGAGGGTGGTGAGACCCTGGCCCAGGTTGCCCAGAGAAGCTGTGGCTGCTCCTCCCTGGAAGTGTTCTCAGCCAGGTTGGATGAGGCTTTGAGCAACCTGGTCTGGTGGAAGGTGTCCCTGCTGCTGGCAGGGGGGTTGGAACTGGATGAGCTTTAAGGTCCCTTCCAACCCAAACCAGTCTGGGATTCTATGATTCAAGGGAAGATGGATTGGGATGCAGGGAAGTGGCAGTGCTGGAGCTGGAGGGGCTGGAATACTCTTCCCTGGACCACAGAGGTATTTGGACACCCATATAATATACACCTGTATGTTACAAAGGTGTCCAAATACCCCTATATTTTATATATATATAAAATATAATATAATATCTAATACATTTTAACTTTTCTATGTATTTAATGTATATGCTATACAGGTGTATATTATATATATTAGATGTATATGAAATATGCATTCAAATACTGCTATTATAAATATATATATAAAATATATCGGTGTCCAAATGCCTCTGTGGTCTAGGGAAGAGCTTCCCAGTGGGAAGACTTATATATATGGTTTGCTGTTTGCCCCAGTGAGGTCTTGGTTCATATATAGATATGATCCAGAAGTTCCTTGGGGCAAACACTCCATGTAAACCCTGGTCACTGCCTGTCCTTTCGTCCTGTGTGTGTGACCTTGGTGCTGTGGGTCAGACACGTCCCCAAGCACGGGGTCCCAGAGCCGAGCACTGATGATGGAGGCAGGAACTAATATCATCCAGGAGGTCACACGCTTGTTGGGCGAGAGGAGCTGCTACTTTCTGCTGTGTAAAATCATCCTGAGGGTGTCATGCTGGATTTGTACAGGGTGTTTCATTCCTGCAAGGTGTGGGGGGATATCTGCCTGCACTTTGGTGCTTGCCAAAAATTAGAGTGGCTGTAGGGTGGTGGGGTCATCCCAGCTCGCTGCAGCAGCCCAGGGAGCTTGCCTTTCCCTTTTTCTCCAGCACAGCCCTCTCTTGGGGTCTTGTAGACTGTGCTAGAACACTTTCCCAATCTGCCTGTTTCCCTCTTTTTTTTTCCCTCCCAGGTTAGTGTTTATGCTGCCCCATTTTTCCCCATTACTTTTTCCTGCCCTCCACAGCATCTCTGCACAAGTTGGCTGCAGAGAGCACTTGTATCCCATACTAATTATGCTATTTGTCTCCCCAAGAAAAAACTAAATAAACATTTCAAGGTAAAGAGGGAAAGAAGTAGTCCCTGCCCTCACAGCATAGCTCTTGTCTGTGGAAATCTCTTTGATTTCTAAAGTTATTGTCCAGTGTGGCCTGGACCAACGTCCAGCAGAGAGAGCTGTGCTTGTGAGTTGCTCATATTTTGGCTATAACTGTTTGTTGTCTTTACCCTCAGAGCATTTAATTACACACTTCAGTAATTTTAGCATATGGCATGATTAATGAGTAATTCAAGTAATTCTTCATGTTGCTGGGACTCTGGCTGGTTGCATTTAGAAAATCCTCTATACACAAGCAGGAATGCACTTAGGTGAATTATTTAAGGCTGTGCCTTTTCTTATATTCCCTTTAAATTGTGGCAGTGTGTGGCTGCTTTTTCAGTAAAAGTCTCTGTTCTTGAGCAGAGTTATTGCAAAGGGCAGCTTTGTGCTGTGGGAAGATGCTGGAGCTGCTCACACATCCCTTGTTTCCTTGGAGGTCATGCGAAGCCGGAAAAAAACCCGATCTCATTCCCAGTGGCTGGATTGCAGCTCCCCAATTCCCACAGGGAGCAGTTGGGAGGGTTAACAGCATGGATTGACCTTGCCTGCAGTAGGAGCAGGCAGGAGGAGAGGAGCAGGATGGTGGAGGGGATGGGCAGCCCTCACCCGAAGGGTGGCCTGGAAGCCTGCCCAGGAGCAGCTGCTGGCAGGCAGCGCTGGCCTGAAAGACCAGCTTTGATCTTACAATTAAAGACCAGAGAAAGAGAAAGTAAAACTTCTTTTTTTTTCCTTTTTTTTTTTTTTTTTTTCCTTTTTTTAGAGTGGCACAGCACAGGTTCATGCTGCCTGCCTGACCAGCAGCAGGATGCAGAGGTTGGGATGGGGTGCTGCTTGAGTGTCCCCCTCCTCTCATCATCCCACTGGGGTGATATTTCTGCCCAGCAGACAGCCCATCAAATACAATTTGATGAGGCTGCCATTAGCACTTTATTGGTGTGGGTGGGAATATCCTCATTGGAAAGTGGGATTTGAGGAGACAGGAGATGTGGCTGCATTGCAGAGCTCCCACTAACCCATCATCCTACAAGCAGGAAAATCCTCTTTTCCTCCAGAACAGCTTCATTTGATTCCAGGACAGGGGACACCTCACATCTGCTCCTGCCTTTAAGCTGCTTCTTTACAGCATCCCCTTTCTCCTGCTGCTGCCTGTATTTTTTTTTCCACATTTCCTGGGAGCAGTAAGGGACTCCAGGCAGGATTCATTGCTGTTGTGTGGGCATGTGGGAGAGGAAAAGCAAACAGTGAGATGCAAGTGTGAAGGTTTTTTCCCATGTCTCAGCGTTTCCTGCTCTGATGATGCTGCTTCTCATGGGGAATAGCGTGTGTTGCAGAGCTGCAGGGCAAGGGGAGATGCTGTGATGGGGTAAAAGCTTGCATCCTTCTCCTCTTCTTCTGGCTCTGACTATTTGGGACCTATGCTGTCTTCCAGCCTGAGCAGAGGAGCAGAGATCATTCCGGTTGGTGCTGGTGGGAGCTGGGAGTGCTGAGAGGAGGACGTGGTAGTGCTGGAGATGGGAGGAGGCAGCTCTGGGAGGAAGCTCTCCAGAATTCATGACTACTCCCTCCCTTACCCGCCCTGAGGCTGTGCAAGACGAAGAAATTCCCTTCAGCTCTTTTTTTTTTCCCCATAGGCTGGTAGGGCATCACACCCAGCTCCTGCCTCGTAATCCTCAAAGAGCTTTGCTTCTTGTGAATTAATCACCTGTTTTGGAAAACAAAGTCTGCAGAGCATCCTGTGAGAGCAGCAGTAGTTTCCGTGCCATACCTTGAGTGCTGGGGTCAGTGTTGGGCCCCTGACTCCAAGAAGGACCTGGAGGTGCTGGAGCGTGTCCAGAGAAGGGAACGGAGCTGGGGAAGGGTCTGGAGCACAAGTGTGCTGAGTTCCCGGCTGAGGGAACTGGGGGTGCTGAGCCTGGAGAAAAGGAGGCTGAGGGGAGACCTTCTGGCTCTGTCCAAGTCCCTGCAAGGAGGGTGCAGAGAGGTGGGGGTGGGTCTGTTCAACCAAGGACCAAGGGACAGGACAAGAGGAAATGGGCTCCAGTTGTGCCCAGGGCAGTTGGGATTGGATGTGAGGAAGAATTTCTTTGCTGAAAGGGTTCTGAGGCACTGGAAGGGGTTGCCCAGGGCAGTGGTGGAGTCCCCATCCCTGGAGGGATTGAAGAGTCGTGTAGACACAGTGCTGAGGGACATGGGTTTGTCATAGGGGACTTGTCAGTGTTGGGTTCATGATGGGACTCAATTTGCTTAAAGGGCTTTTCCAGTCTGGGCCATTCTGGGGTTCTGTGATGCCCACATCCCATCTCGCCCTGGTCCCCAGCTCTCCAGGGGCTGGGAAGCTGGAACCTCTCTTCCACAGGGAAAGGTGGTCCTGTCCCAAGGAGCTTGTGCATCCAGGGCAGGAGGGATGGGATGCAGAGATTCCCATGCAGGTGACAGGCTGCTTCCCATCGCCTCTCCCTGCCCCAGATTCACCAGGTGCCCGAGGCTGTGACCGATGGGAAGGCCAGAGCCAGTCTGCCTCGATTCAGCCTCCAGCCACCGGACGCAACCGGGCAGGAGGTGACGGTGGCATTTGGGAGCGGCGTGATGCAAGCCTGGCCTCAGCAAGTGACACCATCCAGCAGTCTAGACACTGAATATGACCCTACCTTTTTTTATTATTTATTTATTTCCTTATAAATGGTCTCCACTCCAGTACAGAACGTCCTCTGACTTCTGAAGTATTTGTAATATTTCCACGCCCTCAGTTGCCAAAAAAACTTCTATAAAAAGCTCCTGGTTTGTTTTGGTTTGGGGGTTTTTTTTTGCAAAACTAAAACCCATTGGTACTCCAAGAAGTGCAGCATTCCCAGGGCTCTGCCCATGCCCCTTAGCACACAGAGCCTCAGCCCTGGCACAGTTGCTTTCCAGGAGGCGAAGCTTTCTGGCTCCTCACTACTGCAAACCCCCACTGCAAACCTCTTTAAACCTTTTTTTTTCCCTTCCTTTACACCCTGCTGGAAAATAGAGTAGCATTTTTTTATAAAATAGTAGGGCTGAAAGGACCAAGGGACAGGACAAGAGGAAATGGCCTCCAGTTGTGCCCAGGGCAGTTGAGATGGGATGTGAGGAAGAATTTCTGTGCTGAAAGGGTTCTGAGGCATTGGAAGGGGTTGCCCAGGGCAGTGGTGGAGTCCCCATCCCTGGAGGGATTGAAGAGTCGTGTAGACACAGTGCTGAGGGACATGGGTCAGTCAGGGACTTGTCAGTGTTGGGTTCATGGTTGGATTCGATGATCTTAAAGGGCTTTTCCAGTCTGGGCCATTCTGGGGTTCTGTGATGCCCACATCCCATCTCGCTCTGGTCCCCAGCTCTCCAGGGGCTGGGAAGCTGGAACCTCTCATCCACAGGGAAGGGTTCCTTGGCATCCCTTGGCAGATGCCTGTGAACATCTTGGGGGATATTTGGGAGGTGACACCAACATCTGGTGGTACAATTTCGGGATGCTCAGCACCATGAAGATGCTTGGAGCTGGCGTTCGTGTACCGAGGCGGAGACAGAGCCGGTGAAATACCGAGGAAGGGTTTGCTGCTGTTTGCTGCTGCCTTTTGCTGCCACGAGCAGAGAGAGGTTTGGCAGTAGCATAGCTATTTCTAAATATGTCTAGGGGATGGGTGTGGAAGGAAATCTTACCATTTAGAGAGTCGGCCAAATTGCAATGTACTCAGCTTTTGAAATTGCGAGGCCCAAGTGTAGCGCTGCCAACTTCTTCATTTCGCTGTTTTCCTCTTTTATTGCTTGCCTATTTTCAGCTGCAGCTGTTGCAGAAGATCCAGACGAACACCAGCAACTGGACTGTGAGGGGAAATAATGAGATTTAATTGTAAAGAGACTGAAATGGGGAAAAAAAAAAGCCCTTTCTCCCTCCTCCCCAGCCCGGTCCCTGCTCTGCCTGTCGCGTAGCATCAGGTTGTATGTCACCGCGTGAGTCAGTGGATTCTTTCATCCTTACTCTGCTGTTGACAGAGACCCTTTAAATAGACTTTCATCCTGAAGACATTAGCAGATGATGGCAAACCCAATGCCACCTCCTTCCTTTAAGATTATTCTGATGCTCTTTATGCTCCAATGCAGAGGGTGTAAGTGGATTATTTTTTTTTCTTGTTTGTGGTGCTTAATTTAATTAGAGTTTAATTTGACGTGAGCTGCAGTTCAGACACTTGAGGGGCAAGGCTCAAAGTGCTGTCTGTGCTCTGAGAGGCATCCAGATAACTGGAGTCTGGGGATTTCATCCCACATTCAGCATTTGTTGACTCTGTCTCTCTGACAACCCTTTTTATTAATTGCAGTAATGCTTGGCTCCATCACCACTGGCTCCTCATCCTCCTCTTCTTCCTCCTCCTCCTCCTTCTCCTCCTGGGTCCCTTCTGGCCAGTGGTGCCTGGTTTTGGCTCTGAGTACCAGACAGCATTTGCAGGCAGCAGTCACACCACTGCAAACCCCAGTAACCTCATTTTTTGGGTGGTTTTTCAGATTGCTACTGTGGTGGCAAATCAATAAGTCAACAGGTTTGTGTCTTCCATACTGAATTTGGGAAGGCTCTGGCAAAACCCCTGCCAGGGTCAACCCCAGTTTGGTCTGTGCCTGCGGTGCCTCATTAAGCATCTCAGGAGGCTTTGCAGGATGTCCTGACATAGCTGCAAGGCCCAGGGCAGCAAGTGGAAAACTTGGCTTTTACCCAGATAAATATTTAACCACCCAGGCAGCTGAAGAACCCATAATAAAATGTTCTGAATGTAGGCAAGTGTACAAACCTAGTAAACTGTGTGAAGGGGGTGAGGACCTGCTCAACCATCAGATACTGCCCGACGTCCGGTACAACCACGGTCTTATCTCCAGGCACTTCAAAAAAGTTATATAAGTCTTTTATTTATTTATTTATTTATTTATTTATTTTTTAAACTCTGGTCTGTTTTGCAAAACTTGATCTCCAGTGAATTTATGTTGAAGCTAAGTCAGATACTTAATTCTGTAAACTCAAGAATTCTGTAAACTCAAGAATTCTGTAAATTCAGGAAACACAACCCATAGAATTCATTCATTCCAAAGTAAAATATGTCTGTTTTTTTTTTAAGTCTGAAATGGGACAGAAATGGGGTTTGAGGTCTCATTTTTCTAAGAATCATCATGGCAATGCACTAAGACTGTAATTTTTATGAGTCATTGCAAGACAGTGGTGATCCAGTGCAGAGATATCCCACTTCAAAAGATGTTTCCTAACAGAGAGTAACTGGATCAGCATTAAAGAGAGGATTTCCCCTAAATGCTGTTTGTGCTACAAGCAAAATTATGGAGTTTTTATGCTTCAAGAGCTAACCAGGCAAACCAGCTCTTTGGCTGATTAACAGAGCCAGAAATTGGGTGGAAAAATGGATGCTAAGAGCTTCTGTGGAGAATTCATTTTTTGTGTGTATCAAAACTGAATATTGAAAGTTTTGATTTCAAACTGTGATTTCCCATGATTTGAAATTTTGGGGAAGTCAGTACATCCTCAGACAGAGCTTCAGTCAGTGATGCTGTGCATGTAGGTGCAAGAAAACCACAAATCTGGTTTCTCACAGGGCTGATAGTACGTCCCTTGGAGCACCAAAATTGTCACCATGTGTCCCTCGACCCCTTGATGTGCTGCTTGGCGGGGTCTGGGGACCCCACGTCTTGGATGGGGACAAAGGAGCAAAATCACTCCTTCTTCCATGCTGAGACACGTGGATTTTGGTTCTGTCTCTGACCACAACTGCTTTCCCATCATGATACAAAGTGGTGGTTAAAGATGCAACATTCACTAGGTGGATTTGGTGCAAAAGAGCATGAACAGTGAATTTTACACCCTGCAAGGCAAACACTTTTCTTTAAAGCCAATTTTTTAGGGACAGTTGGTGTGGTGTCCTATGAGGAAGGAGGATTTCATCCCAGCTCTGCTGTTCTTCTCTGAGTGGGAGATAAATGGGCACAGCTGGGTGAGCAGTACAGGGGCTGGACAAGAAGTGATGGATTACACGAGGCAAAAAAGGCCATGGATTTGTCCTCAGCAGGAGACAGCACCGGCACAAGTAGGCTCTTGCAGGCAGATGGAAAAGAAGTTGCTGTAGGGAGTAAAATGGCTTCATCCAACAACTGGAAATGAAGCTGAAAGAAGTTGAAAGCTGCCTTCACAGTTGCAGTTTTGAAATGCCACCTGTGAGTGCATATATGTGTGCTCCTCACACCAAAAGATGTTTCCCTCACTCAATAAAATCATAGAACAGTTTGGGTTGGAAGGGATCTTTCCAGGCCATCTAGTCCAACCCCCTGCAGTGACCAGGGACATCTTCAACCAGATCAGGTTGCTCAGAGCCCCATCCAACCTGACCTTGAATGTTTCCAGGGATGGGGCACCTACCACCTCTCTGGGCAGCAGATCTCCTAAATCTGATGAAGCCCTTCTGCTAGGATGTGGACATGGAGCTGCAGCAATGCTTGCGCTCAGCCACGCACAGCTGCAGCTGGTCCAGCTCCATCTGGAGGAGATGTCAAAATACAACTGGTTGCTGGTCAGATGCAGCTGAAAAATGGGTTTGGATCAGGTTTTGGTCTTGGATCAGTTTTTTGGTCAGTGCTATCCAGTCTGTATGGAGCGCACCACATATCATCACAGATGGTTTCTGCTGGCTGCTGCCACCAGCGACGCCGAGGATGCTCAGTAAGAAGCTGGATAGCTGGGTTTTCATGTGCTTCCACAGTAAACAAAAATGAAATGTTAAAAGGATCACTCACAGTAATTTGCAGTAGACATTGCCAGTGCCATCTGTCTTGTGTGTACAGACAAGGAGCCTCTTCTAAAGCAAACACAGCCCCAACCAACACATCAATTGAAGTGTCAACACATTAGCCTTGTTCAGAAGGTCACTTCTCCTGGTCCACCCACGTTTCACTGACCCTTTTTCCTTTGAAGTGACCTTTGGCAGGAGCAGCTTGGCTTCAGCTGGAAAATGTGGATGAAATAGTTAACAGAGGGTTTTGAGTTGGAATCTGGGGCTGAAGTGAAACCCTGGGGAGATGTTTCACCCCAGGAGAACACCACCAGCAAATGGGCTTCTCCAGGTGCAGTGGGACTTAGTAAAAAGCCCAAACCTATATAAAGGACTTAAATTTTTTTGCATCACTTGGATACTTTAAGGTTCTTTCTCTTGCTCTTATGGCCAGAAAACAGAGGCTGGGGCTCTGGAGCAATTATTTGTCCCGGTTTCCGTCCTACCATCTGCAAGCCCTTCCACCCTGGGATATACTCTGCTTTAGCTACAGTAACTAAACACCATCTTTGCCAAGCCTGGCTCTATTCAAAACACGCTTTAAGACCCTTTGTACACTTATTAATCATAAGCTGCAGCAAACAGCAGTTTACTGAGAGATTGAAATGTGCAAAGCTGCTTCTCACTTTTTTGCTAATCCTGGGATAGGAAAGAAAACCAACATTGCTCTCTTGTTGCTTTTCTGCTCTGTGCTTTTTAGCACAATGGGCTTTATTTTTAATATCCCCTGCAACCTTCAGCTGGCTTCAGTGGCTTTGTAAAGTTCTGGAGATGATGGTGTGTTGTGGTGGTTTTAGTTTGGCTAGCAGCCAAACACCGAACAGCCGCTCACTCACTCTGCCCTCCCCCAGGGGATAGGGGAGAGAATTGGAGGGGTAAAGGTCAGGAGACTCATAGGTTGAGATAAGAACTATTTAATAATTGAAATAAAATAAAACTTAATATAATAATGACAACAATAATAGCAATAAAATATACAAATGAGTGATGCACAGTGCAGTTGTTCACCACCTGCTGACCCAGCCTGGCCCATTCCTGGATAATGATCCCGGGGGAGGGACAATCCCAAACTGAAACTGCAGTCATGGAACTGCAAGAGCCCAAGAGAGACAGAGAGACCCTCATTAATGTACTGAACATGACATTATATGATACAGAATAGCCCATTGGCAGAGCCAAATTGGGTTTACTGATTTTAATATCGCCTTCCCTGAGTCCTGCAGACCAGCAAAATGTGGGGAAGTTGGAAAGTCCTTCAGCTACAACTCCCTGAAAGGAGGGTGCAGAGAGGTGGGGGTGGGTCTGTTCAACCAAGGAGCAAGGGACAGGACAAGAGGAAATGGCCTCCAGTTGTGGCCAGGGCAGTTGAGATGGGATGTGAGGAAGAATTTCTTTGCTGAAAGGGTTCTGAGGCATTGGAAGGGGTTGCCCAGGGCAGTGGTGGAGTCCCCGTCCCTGGAGGGATTGAAGAGTCGTGTAGACACAGTGCTGAGGGACATGGGTCAGTCATAGGGGACTTGTCAGTGTTGGGTTCATGGTTGGACTCGATGATCTTAAAGGGCTTTTCCAATCCAGGCCATTCTGGGATTCTGTGTGTGACTCCCATCAACAATTGGAAACATCAGTGCATTATCAGTGTTCTGCTTGTACAGAATCCCACCCTGAAACCCAAACACAGCGCTGTTCTAGCTACCAAGAAGAAAACTAGCTCTGTCCCAGCCAAAACCAGGCCATGTGTCCAGCAGACCTCTGGTGGGGAGGAATTTGCCCCTTACTGATGGGCAGCGTGCTGGGCTGCAGGATGGAATCGCCGGGATGCCGCTGCCTTTGCCGTACCCCGTGGCCACGCGCTGTTTCCGAGCAGCTGCCGAAAACTTGCCCGTATCCTATGTAATCCTGCGATTACAAAGCACCATGAACAACTGAGGGACTATAAAAAGTCGCTTTGAAATCAGTTGGTCAAGCTTTGGGCTGTCTCCAACAGATTGCTTTCAGGAGCTGAGCTTGGCCCGGAGCCCTTCTCTTGGCCTCTCTGAATGATTTCAGCTGAGAAGCTGTATCAGTTGCTAATGCACCAGAAATAAACATCAGAGTAGAAACCTTGCTAACAAAATACCAGGGGAACTCCTCATTTTAGGCTGTGCTGCGTGTTGTCCCTTGCACATGACCCTGGTTGTCCCAGCAGATTTTTTCTTCATGAGGTAAGCTGGCTGTGATAAATGGAATAGCTGTCTGGGTTCATGCACTAGGTATTTATTGCTAGAAATGGTCAAAAAGTTGTGTGGTGAAACTAACTGGGGGTTAGTGGGTGCAGGGGTGGTGTTTAGTGTGATAGTTTGTGTGTAGGAATATTAAATCAGTGTTAAATTAAAGTGGAAATTAAATAAAGCTTATATATAAAAATAAATAAAACCTATAAATATTATATAAATAAATATCTATTAATATAGAAATAAAAATCAAGCTTAAATTAAAGCAGTGACAGATGATTGCAGACCCACAATATGAGAGGTGGTTAAATCCTGAGGTGCCCAACCTCTGGATTTGGGAACTCCAGGGCTAGCAGGATTCATCCCTGGATGTCACCTGAAATCAAATCCCCAAAATGTGACAGGCTGTAATTTAAAATACCAGGGAGGAGGGGAAAGAAAAAGGGAAAAGCACAGGTTGTTATTTAAAATAACATCCCAGGGAGACTGTCACAGTGTCCACCCCAGGAGGGGACAGCCCATGTGATGGTCACCATGTCTGCAAACAGAGAACAAAGCCCAGGGATGTGACCTGTCAGGACAGCTGTGCTTTAATAAATTTAAATATATGTGTGTGTATATAAATATATATATTTGGAATGTGCTGTTTATCAGCTCACAGTGTTTCACTGGATGGGTCGAGCGGGGAGCAGAGCTTGCTTCCAGCCTGACATTTCCCCACTTATTTGGCATAAGGAAAGGTGCTGGCACGGGTGGACACATCTGTCATGGGGATGTGTCCCACTTAGGTCACATGCTGGGGACCCAATTCCAGGTTTTTAATTATATTAATTCTGTTCTCCCAGCTGGGAGTACAGCAAACTCCCACTGCTGCCGGCGTGGTGATGGCTGCACGGGGGGGCCGGGGTGAGATATGAACCCTGTCACCTCTCCTCGTTAGGATAATGACTTATTGTCTTGTTCAGCATTCCTCTTGGTGGGAAAATAGAGCCTGGCTGCAGCGCAGGCAGCTCCATCTCCTCGGTCTCCTGGTCTCTGTTCCAGCTGCAGCTGCAGGCTCCGGTGTGGACAGGGCCGGTGACCGGTTTCCTTAGGGCATCCCGAAGCCAAAGCTTTGCACATCTTCACATTTTTGGGGTGATACATCTCAAAGCAGAGCGAGAAACAACACAGGGGCTTGAACATGGACAACCTCTGCCCTTGTACTCTGCTCTTGACAGACCCCACCTGCAGCACTGCATCCAGTTGTGGGGACACCAACAGCAGAAGGACATGGACCTACTGGAGCCAGTGCAGAGGAGGCCACGAGGATGATGCCAGGGCTGGAGCAGCTCTGCTGTGAGGACAGGCTGAGAGAGTTGGGGCTGTTCAGCCTGGAGAAGAGAAGGCTCCAGGGAGACCTTCCAGTGGCCTCCCAGTACCTGAAGGGGCTCCAGGAAGGGTGGGGAGGGACTTGGGCCAAGGGCAGGGAGTGACAGAACAAGGGGTGATGGCTTGAAAGTGTCAGAGGGGAGATGGAGATGAGATGTGAGGAAGAAATTCTTTGGTGTGAGGGTGGTGAGACCCTGGCCCAGGTTGCCCAGAGAAGCTGTGGCTGCTCCTCCCTGGAAGTGTTCTTGGCCAGGTTGGATGAGGCTTTGAGCAACCTGGTCTAGTGGAAGGTGTCCCTGCTGCTGTCAGGGGGGTTGGGACTGGATGAGCTTTAAGGTCCCTTCCAGCCCAAACCATCCTATGATTCCATGAGCCAGGTGTGGAGAAGAGCTCTGAAACTCTTCCTTCCAGCTCAAGCATGATCCATAATCTCCTTTTTTCTCATCCAAGCTGTATTTCAGAACTCTCCAACCCTTTTGCAGCTTTTTGTCATGGCAATAGGATGGCTCCATGCCCAGGTGAATGCTTTTCCAGGTCAGTTCTCACAAACTGACTGAGGACAGTCTGGAGCAGATGGAGCTTTTTTCCTCCCCTCTTGATTTTTGCAGTGCTGGTGAGGGACTCAGGGCTCCCCTCTGGTCTTGGGGTAGTTTCAGTGGTACCATGGGTGATGGGCTCCACTTTCCTGAAATGCTCCTTCCTACTTGGAAGCAGCTGCAGCAGACATAAGCAAACCCAAAGTACTGCCTTTGCAGGAAATGTCCCTAAAATTCTCTTTTTCATTAGCCTCCCACAGTCACCTGGGTTCAAACACAAACACACTGTGATGCTCTTCATTTTAAATAACATGGCTTTTAAATTATTCAGGCTGGTTCTGGGCAGGGAAATGGGAAAGGCTGGGAAAAGGAAACAATTTGGCCAAGATGTCTTTTAAAAGTGAGTGCTTTAAATATAGGCTCTAAAATTTCCAGTCTGATAGGTAAATAAATGGCTTGACTCTTGGATTGCTCCTATGGAAGTGAAAGTACCTGGCCTGTTACCTGGGTGCCTAAATAGTGGTTTACATGCTGATTAACAGATTATATATATATTTATATATTATAGATATATGTTATATATTTATTATAAGAGGTGGGAATGGTAGTAGGCTCTGTTGCAGGGTGTTGCAGTGCTTTATATTTGCATTTGAGTGGCTGTGCCTGGGAAATCCTAAATTTTACCCAAATGCTTTGTTACCTCTCCAGCCCAGGATGGTTTCTGACACACTTGCAGGGAAAATGTTCTCAACTTGATTTTTAACCATTGCAAAGCAGGAAAATCAGCCCAGGGAGATGCTGCACATTGCTGCATGTTGTTCCTAAAGGAGGGATATTCTTTTTTTCCCCTTTTTTTTATCTGTCCTGCCTTTGTAAAAGTGATGCATTTTCTTCCCAGACATCAGGCATCCAGAAGAGCTCTCCCTTTTGAGGAAACCCAGAGATCCATCAAAGAAAAAAAAGAAGAAGCTGGATGATCAATGTGAAGACGACGCCTTTGAGCTGGAGGGTCCGCTGATCACGCCGGGGTCTGGTGAGCCAGGGCTTGCTTTGTGAGGCTGGGCTTGCAGGAAAAGGGGTTGGTAGGAGGCAAACAGATAATAAAATGGGGGTGGAAAATGACATAGTGGTAATTCCTTAAGGTCTGTGCAAGAAACAGAGCCCAGATAAATCCCACAAATCATCCAAGGCTGCAGCACTCGGTCGCGGTCGCACAGATGCATGCCTGAAGCTGTCACGCATATAGGGGAGCAGAACAACACCAGACTTTATAAAATAAACCAGAAACCAAGTGTGACCACTTTAACACTCAGATTGTGTTACTGAAAGGTTTTCTTACCCTGTTAAGAAAGGAGTAAAATGGAAAATCGTTCCTAATGTCAAATTCCAGGTGTGTTTTAGGCAGTGCCGCTGTTCTACTGCTTATTTATAGTTGAAGAAAACCAGTATTTTATTAATTGCATTAGTGTTGCCTTGTGTTAAAGGCATAGTTATAGAGCATAACACTTCAAAAAACAACCCTTTTATTGCTGGGAGTGAGTAGTTTGCCAGTCTGACTTACAGAACCTGAGCAGAGGTACGGAGAGAATCGCTAACGGAGTAACATCGCTAACGGAGTAACGTCACTGATGGAGTAGCAGCTGTTGCAGCAGACAGCAGATTGATGCAGGGAGGTGTTTGTAAGCCAAGGGGTCTTTCAGCTCTGCTCAGCAGCTGCTGGAGGTCTGGTGTTTGAAGGCAAATGGCAGGAGCTTAAACCATAAAGTCAGTCAAGTGGGAGCACTTGAGCCCAAATGGACTTGTGGAGAAAGCCGCAGAGATGTGCGCCGGCGGGCGGGCGAGACGTGTCTGGCTGCCAGAGCTCTTGGGTTTAGATCCAGCAATGAGAAGGAAGCTTTGATTTAAAAAAAATTAAAATAAAATCTTATAATTCAGTAAACTTGTATTAATTGGTCTTAAATTAACTGAAGTACAAGTGAAGGTTGTGCAGTGTGGTTAATGCCACTGGTGGCTCTGGGCTTGCAAGCAGAAAGGTTTTGGCCACACAGGGCAACGATGCCAAAGCGATTGCACCATGGGCTCTGCAGCAAACCATCAGCACAGGTCTGCAGCAATGGAAAAATAATCCTTCTTTTCCTCCAGTCTCACTCTTCCTCCTCTCAGTTACTTACTTAAAAGTATTTCTGGGCTAGTCCTCTCCCATTCCTGGCTCAGGGTGCTTTCCCTCCATCAGGCAAGGCTCCAGTCCATTTTCATTTGGCATTTTCATCTTGAAAATCTGTAACTAGCCTTTCCAAAAGTCAGTGTTCACAGAGAGCATCTCTGTTAGATTAATAGGAAATACTTGGCCTGCTCTGGGGGAAATGTACACAAAAGAAAGGTCTTTATTTTAATTATTTATTGGTCTTTCTGCGAGTCACTTTGAACTGTCTTATTGGTTTTACTTCCCTTATGAATGAAATTACTTTTGCTGCAGGTTTAATTACTGCAGCTACCTGCCATCTTTAGGTACCATTAGTTAAAAGTCATGTTTTTCATCTGAATAAACAGTTTCTAATGTTATTCCAACATTAATTTGTGTGCTGAAGGCTTCTGTAAAAGGAGTTAGTGTTTCAGGATCTGTTTATTTCAGTGCAGGTAGATGTAACGGGCATGTTTTGTCACTGAGCACCTGGCAATGAAACCATTTAAATCGCCGTAGGCAGAGCTGTCAATCCACCCACAGTAAATATTGCCCAACACTTTCCATAAAAGACCTGTGTTCACTTGTTTAGAAGTCAGCCAAACTTCCAGCCATTTCAACTGGAGCTGCCCATGACATTGCCTGCCTGGGGGAAATTTTTTAAGGGAAGCTTCTTCTGAGATATTTCAGATGTTTGGAGAACGTGATGAGAACATTGGAGGGGAAACTTTGCTCCTCTGGAGAAGAACACAAATGGGGCAGGATTGTCCATGGGAAAACCTGGCCAATTTGGGGCAAGAAGTGGGATTTTCTTTCGCTGATCTGGTTAATGCTCAGCCCTGTCTGCTTGAGCCATGTGAGGGTTGAGGCTGATGCGCTGCGAGGGTGGACGGGGAGGAGGCGAGAGCATCTTTTGGGATGTGGTTGATGGATGGTGGTGGTGGTTTATTGCTGGTTTGTGTTGGACTGCTCTGCTCCAACATTGTTAACAGTCTGTGGGGAGAGCATGTTTCTTCTGCTTTTATAATCATAGAATATCTCAAGTTGGAAAGGGACCATAAGGATCATCAAGTCCAACTCCCAAAGTTGATATAAAAGTACCTGGCAAGTCACCCCTGGCCTTCTTCTTGCAAGTATGAAGCTTGAAGGTGGATATCTCCATCCCTTCACCATTTCTGCTGCTTTTTTGCTCATGCCTGGTTTGCTGGCTCTGTCTTGATGGCAGGTACCCCCAGTGGTTACTGGTCCCCCAGATGATTAATCCAGACTGGGATGCCAGCAAAACTAGCAGGAGCATTAAAAGCATCCTGGTGGTTTTCTTGTTTGATGGCCACAGGATGATTTTCACTTATATTTTCCATCCTGTCAGGCAGTTTAGAATCACATTTCTATATTATTTTAAATTTCCTAACCAAGATGTTGGCTGTCATTGGTACGATGCTGCTGCTTCAACCCGTTCTTACTGCTCCTTGAGACACTTAGTGTGAAAAATAAGAGTTTGGAAAGGTTTTTCTATTGTTTTGGTCTTAGGCTTTGCCAGATGTCTAGCTCAGCTTTCTGTCATGTTTTGTGCACTCAAGGAGAAGGGTTTGTTTGGAGTGAGGAGCTGGAGGGTGGCCCAAGAAGGTGGTTGTGGGCAGCAGCAGGAGGTGACACAGAAGACCTTGCTTGTGGCATCTCAACCCTGCCACACACTGCCTTCAGCACCATTCATAGTGCTCTTGGAGGTGGAGAGTTTGGGTGCATGGAATTGCACATCTGAATAGGCTTGTGATTTAAAAAGGACACAACTCTTTCCCAAAAAGCCAGTTTGTTATTGATCCTTCTAGGTGCTGCTGTGCAAATTTATGCCCAGCAAATGATGCTGAGCTCATTGCCCAATGGACCTACACAGTGGAATTACTGACATTAGGATATGGTCATTGAACCTCCCTTATTTTGAAAATCTGAATTTTGTATTCTTAACATAAAAATCAGTGCTCCTGTGAGGTGAGTAGGGACTATTTAGCTCTACCAAGCTTCTCTTCATATTTGTCATTTTAAAAGAGTGGAGGTTTTTTTCTGCTTTGAGTCTGGATGAGCTGAAAAAGCTTTAAAAAGCCTGGGAGTAATGTGTGCTTCAGGATCAGTTTTGCACCAGATCACACCACTTGCTCAGCATATTAATACCAAATTTGTTTGGCCGTCTCAGCAAGCTTTTCCAGCCGGGAAATGCCGTGTGTTCCCTGCCCGGCTCTTCCTTGTAACGTGAATAAAATAACCCTGGAGTCACTTTGGATGCTTTGCCTGCCAAGTCCACCAGCGCTGCTGCAAACCATCCGTTTGGGTGGTTAAACCTCACCTGTGCTATCCTGCCCTCTTCTGAAAATGCCCATTTTTGGCTTCTGTCCTTTCCCACTCTCCCAGTGACTTTCTCTCGCCTTCTCACTTCCCTCCTTTCTTTCCCTCTCTATAGGCACCGATATTCTTTACATCGGCCCCGTCAAAGGTGAGTTCCACCTCAGTAGGACTTTTACCCTCTACCTCTGGTCTCTTTGACTACACCCTTAGTTTATTTTCCTGCTCCTCTAAAACTTTTGACTTCCAAAATCTTTAATACCTGGTAAGTCAAGGGCCATTCGTGTCCCAGGTGCCACAGAAACACAGTGGGCAGGAGTTTCCCGACGGGGGAGACCTGCACCTTTTCCCATGGATTTGGGCTGGAATGAGTTTGCCATCAGTTTTGCTCTTGGAGAAGAGCTGAGAGAGAGGGGCAGTGTTTTCCCATTGCAGAAAAAAAATAAATAATAATAAAAAAGATTAAAAAAGGGAAAGTTTTTCACCTGTTGGCCTCGGGTTTGTGTCTTGAGTTGGCTTGGTTGGGAGCAGGCAGGGCTTGGCCGTGGGCTGACTCCCTTTTATTCCTCTTACCGGTAGGAAACATCTATTCCAGCCCAGGACTCTATAGCAAAACGATGACACCAACCTACGACGCTCACGATGGCAGTCCCCTGTCACCTACTTCAGCCTGGTTTGGTGACAGTGCCTTGTCAGAGGGGAACCCGGGCATCCTGGCCGTGAGCCAGCCCGTCACCTCCCCGGAGTCCTTAGCAAAAATGTACAAACCACAGGCGCTGCTCGATAAAGCCAAAATCAACCAAGGGTGAGTTCAGGATTTGTTTTTCTGCTCTTTTATTCTTATTTCCCCCCCCTCCCCACCCCTCAATATGCTGGTTTAAATTACATTCTGAAAGTGTCATCGTGACTGCCAGAGCTTTTTGTGTGTCTTATCCCATGTTGACCATTTACAGATGGTTGGATTCGTCCCGATCTCTCATGGAGCAGGAGGTGAAAGAAAATGAGGCTTTGCTGCTCCGGTTCAAGTACTACAGCTTTTTTGACCTGAATCCAAAGGTACAGAGCTATTTATTTTACTTACATCTTGTAGGCAAAGGCTTTGAGCAAAGGATATTTGTGTCTCTAATGTGCTTTTGTGTTTGGTAAATCCTCTACTGCTTTGGAAACTGATCATGCAGGCAGCACTCCTGGGTATTGCTAAGGATGCTCTGAGGTTCACTCCAGTGGCAGAGGCTTTTCAGTCTCAGTTTGAAGCATTGCATTGGAATGAAAGATGAAGTGGTTTAACTTCAACTGGCCTTGCACCTTTTACAACCAGTCTGCTTTTTTGTGCTGTGCCGTAGTACGACGCCATCAGGATCAACCAGCTGTACGAGCAGTCCAAGTGGGCTATTCTGCTGGAGGAGATCGAGTGCACGGAGGAAGAAATGATGATGTTTGCAGCTCTGCAGGTAGGAGATAGCCCCAGACTCTTACTTTTGTCATTAAACTTGATTTTTATCAGCTTTGTAGGCTTCTCTATTGATTAATATTGATTAACATGATAAGTGAAATCTGCTGTCACTGGTGTTTTTTCAACTTCATCTTGTCTTTGATGGGAGCTTGGACTTCTCGTGCTGGTAGAAGTCATATTGTTTGCTGTCTCCTAATCCTCCCTTGAGTTTATTAGGTAATTTAAATATCTGCTGATGATTACTTCTAATGGAAAGGAACTTGGCCTTCTTTTACCAAACATGTTTATATCTATCTTAACTTTTAGTTTTACCCTCCTTAAAAAAGCCCCAGTAAGTACACTAGGTTACTGAACTGTGCATTTCTGGCACCCTGCCCCTCCCAGACAGCTGGTGATAATCTGTGGGTTTCCCAGAACTATTTATTTATCTGGTTTATGAAATACTTGGTGTGATTTGGCATAAATACTACACCTTCTATTGACTTCTGTAAGATGGATGGCAGGCCATTTACTCCGTGTGGTCTGGCATGCCCTGTCACTGTAGGATGCAGAAATATCCCCATCAAGAGTGGACCTATCTGCTCCTAGGGCCCTTCCTAGGTAAAAAAGAGTGAAAACAGAAATATAAAGACTCAGTTGACCTCTCCATGCAGTCCAGAGTGGGTTGGACATGGTCTTTAGTGTGAGTTTTTGTAGACTTTTCAATTTTCTGGGGTAAAAACAGATGTAATGCATCCTCACAAACTGGAAGGAGTGGCTGATGCACCAGAGGATTGTGCTGCCATCCAGAAGGTCCTCAGTAGACTGGAGAAATGGGCCAACATGAACCTCATGAAGTTCAACAAGGAGAAGTGCAAAGTCCTGCCCCTGGGGAGGAACAACCCCAGGCACCAGTATATTCTGGGAGCCACCCAGCTGGGAAGCAGCTTGGCAGAGAAGGACCTGAGGCTGCTGATGGACACCAAGTGGAACATGAGGCAGCAATGTGCCCTTGCAGCAAAGACCATCAGTGTCCTGGGTTACATCAGGCAGAGCTTTGCCAGCAGAGTGAGAGAGGTGATCCTTCCCCTCTGCTCAGCACTGGTGAGGCCACAGCTGGAGTACTGGGTCCAGTTCTGGGCTCCTCAGTGCAAGAGAGACAGGGACCTACTGGAGAGAGTCCAGCAAAGCACTGTGAGGCAGATGAAGGTCCTGGAGCACCTCTCCTTTGAGGAGAGGCTGAGGGAGCTGGGACTGTTCAGCCTGGAGGAGAGGAGGCTCAGGGGGATCTTATTGATATACATAAATACCTGATGGGAGGCTGTAAGGGAGATAGAGCCAGGCTCTTCTCAGTGGTGCCTGATGACAGGACCAGAGGTAATGGGCGCAGAGTGAAACACAGGAGGTTCCCTCTGAACATCAGGAAACACTTTTTTACTGTGAGGGTGACTGAGCAGTGGCACAGGTTGCCCAGAGAGGTTGTGGAATCTCCATCCTTGGAGACAGTCAAAAGCCAAGTGGAGATGGGCCTGGGCAATGGCTGTAGGTGGCACTACTTGAGCAGGGGCTAGGACCAGGTGATCTCCAGAGGTCTCTTCCAACCTCAACCAAGTCTGTGATGCTGTGAAAAGAGTAGCTCTGCCCTGTGGGGTCCAGAGCAGCCTGTTAGGGTTCACACCACTGACTCCTTGGACTGAAAACAGCCAAGGTGGCCATTCCTGACTTGACCGTGCTGAGCTCTCAGCGCTTGCCGGGCTCTGCTCCCACAGAGGATATGGCTCCGGTTTTCCACGCCGCATCCCAAGCGCAGTAGCTGGGTCATGACAAGCCCACAGCATCTGTCAGGTCACAGGAACATCCCACTGAAATGCTGTGCCTTGCCTTGCAGTACCACATCAACAAACTGTCCATCATGTCCTCGGAAAACCACCTGAACAACAGCGACAAGGACGTGGATGAGGTGGACGCGGCGCTCTCAGATCTGGAAATCACTTTGGAGGGTGGAAAAACGTCGACCATCCTGGTAAGGGTCACAGGCACATGGTGGCAGGGTGGCTTGTGCATCCCCCATCTTGCCTCACAGGAGACAGGAATAACCATCCTGAGCTGGGAATTCTTCCCTGCATCCCACCTTTTTTATTTCCTTCCTCTCCCTTTTTCTCTATTTCTGCTCTTACACCATGAGAAAGTTTCCTGCAGCCCAGTGGAGCGACACAAAATGTAGATCTCAATCATATTTTATTAAAAATAATTTTTTTTCTAGTATCACGGGGTACTTGAAGTGGGAGGGGACCTCAGACTGTCCAACAAGGGGCCAGCACCAAGCTGGAGCTCTCCTCTGAGCTCAATGCAACATAAAAACCTCTTTGAGCACATGCATGGATTGAACAGGTTCATTGAAGCTGTTCAGACCATCTTCTATTTTGGGGTGTTTGCAGTGATTGTAGCAGGGAGAGCTCAGCCCATCCCACGTGCCCAGCTCTGCATGGCCACAAAAATCAAGTGCAATATTGCTTTTTACCATAAAAAAAACACAAGACCTGGGACCATAAGACTAAATGGTGTTGGAGAAGTTCTGGAGGAGCAGAGATCTTACTGAAACCCCCCTACACCAAGCCACCTTCCTGGTGAAATAGTGGAAAACTCAAATAAAATGAATTTTGTTTCTGTTCTCACTACAGACTTTCCAAAATACTGAATTCTTCACACTGAGGTTTCTCTGCCACCGTTTCTAAATCACAGCAGAGTTTGGCAGTACCTAAAACAGCTGCTGTGATTTTCTGCAATAACGTAAGCTTTTGAAACTCTATTTTTATTAGACTGGATTTCAGCCTGGAGTGAGCTGTGACTTTATTTCAGAGTATTTCTTTTCCTTTATTTATTTATTTTTCTGATATGCTGTTTTAACACTGGTTTTTTTACTTTTAAAAATATAAAGCCCAAAAATTGAACTGCAGAAAAAAAAGCAATAGGTCTGGTCAGACTTGGCACAGCACAGCTTTTCCAGGCACTTTGTACATTTATACCTTCTCTGAGTCTCATTTTAAGTTCTTTCAAAACCTAAAATCCCTGAAATTTTCCAGTCTTACACTTCATATATGTATATAAATATATATTTAAGTGTTTATGAAGGGTCTTTTTGTAGTGAACATCCATACTTTGCCTGCTTTGATAACAACAGAGATTTATCATATTAACCAGTTGCCTCCAGGAGAGCAGCACTTCTTCCTTGCAACAAAAATAATGCCAATTTTTTCAAAGCCAAGAGATTTTTTATCATTTCTTTGCAAAACCAGATTGGAAGCACAGTATTAAGGAACAATCTCTGCCAGATCTGAGTGAAGATGACAATGATTCATCAAAAATCCTCCATCCCTTTCCGTAGGGGTTGTTAGCAGGAGCCATTTCCAGATGCATTCGAGTAATTGAAGATGGATAATGGGCAATTACTGGGTTGTTTGTTTAGATTCTGCATTTTTTTTCCCCGTGGTATCTATAAACAGCATTGCTCATGGCTGGTGGAAAGTAAACTGTCTTGCTGCTGGAAACTCTTGGAGCTGTCTTTGCTTTTTCTCTCCTTGGAAAACTCTTTAGTTTGAGTTCGTGGGAATTGCAAGTGCCACCTTCTATGTTTTACTGATCCAAAATGTGAAGATAAACTCTGTTAAAAAAAAAAAGAGGGGAGAAAAAGCCTTTCTAGACTGTCACAAAACCCTTCCCTGCTCCTCCGTGGAGCTGCAGAGCAGCATCTTCTTCTTTGGAGCATAAGGAAATAACGATGGGAGGAGAAAAATCCCTGAGCTGATGTGACCGCCGGTGACCTCGTGGGTGGGAATTGGCTCCAGCAACAGCAGGAATTCCTCAACTTCAAATAAAACCTTGTCCTCTGCTTTGCAAACAGCACTTCTGTGCCATAGATTATTCACAGAATCACAGAATCACTCCACTTGCTTCTGCCGTGGAGCAGATGGGACTTTCTCAGGAGCACTTTCATGTCCCCTCAGCTCCCAGTGTTGGCTGGTGAAGCTGCCACTGGTTTCTCCTCCCCTGCTCAGCATCCCCTTCCCCCCCAGCCCCAGCACCCCGGCTCTGCTCGGGCAGGGGGTGACTGGGATCATCTGTTGGGTGTTTTTTTTCAGGGTGACATCACTTCCATCCCGGAGCTCGCCGATTACATTAAAGTCTTCAAGTAAGTGCTGATGGGAAGAGGTGCCTGTGAAACTGGTAATGTCTATGAATAATTAATGGTTCTACTGCCTAATATCCTTTTTTTCTTAATGTCTCCTGGCCTCAAGATCTTGCTGCACACCACTGTGTTATCTCATGTGAAAAGCCACCCAGCAATCACTGTGTAACACCACAGCTCACAGCATCTCTGCTCTCTTGCTATGAAAATATTTTACTTCTTTATCCTGTAGCACAGTCACTTAAGTATTTCACATTATCTGAAATATTTGATACTGAAGTTGATCAGTTCTTAAATATAAAACCCAGGGTGTTTTCCCCACTATCACTGCCCTGGCAGGTACGCAGAGCTTGCTGCATCCCACATGCTGGGATATTTCTCAAACACAATTAATGCCCAGGAGATAATCAAGCCATCTTAAAAATTAATGAAACTTAGAAACATTGCTCAGATACTTCTGCTGGTTTGCAGGAGGCTGGATGAATTATGAACAACCAGGATCCTGGTCTATCTGCCCTGTCCTTGCCAGAAGGAGCAGGTTAAGCTGACTCTGCTCCTCTTCCATCTCACTCAGGATGATTTAGGGCTTTTTTTAATTATTATTTAATTTGCTTTGACTTGGACAGTGATAGGTGGAAACCAGGAACTGCAGTGTCTGGGCTTGGAGTTTTGGCAGCTGCAACTGTCTTTCTGCAATTTATTGCCTCGCTGCAGCGAGGGTTGGGGTGAAAGTTCTGGAAACTGGAAATAATGATGAGATTTCACAGCAGAGCTATAGGATGTAGAAGAAAAGCTGTAGGCAGTGAAATAACTCAGCAACAAGCTTTTATTTTATTAATTGTTTGGTTCTGGAGCCAGAACCTGCTACTTTTGTTCTGAAAAATTCATTTTCCCTCTCTAAAGGTGAATTACTAACGTCTCCATGTCCTTATGGGCTTGGAGTTTGTCTTATGTGGGGCAAAGTTTCAGGGCTGCAGCCTGTGCCCTGTGTCTGGGTGGATGTTTTTTCCCCCACCCTTGAACAAAAAAAAAAACAAACAAAAACTTCCTCTTTCCTTTAATGCACTTACTTGCCAATAAAATTAAGCACAACTCGAGGAGCTAATTGCTTGCAAATTGAAGCACCAGTTGGTGGGGCTGGAGATGGAGCAGCAAGAAGCTGCTGGTTCCCTCCCCTCACCCTGTGCAGTCCTGAACCCTGAGGCTGGGATTTGAGGTTGTGGGGAAGCACAGAATTGCCATTTGCTCCTAAAAACGAGGGACAGGCAGTATTTGAGTGCCAGAAACCCAACGTAAATGATGTGATGTTAGGAGCTGGCCCAGCTTTGGACGTGCCTCTTGTCACACTTCATTGAGGAGAAGCTGTAATATATGTCCCTAATACACCTTATATATAAGTCCTATATATATGTCCCTAGATGTGCCTGGTGTTGCTGCAGAGATGGGATGTTTCTCTCTCCCCTGCCAGCCAAAATGCCCTGTTTGCAATTTAAAGGAGCCCCCCCAAAAAAACTCAAAGACAGTAAAGATGCAATCAAGCATCTTTAGCCAAGGATGGAGAAAGCTGCACGTGTAGGATGGCTTGGCTGGAGGTTGGTGACAACTTCTGTAGTGGAAGGGAGGCAGCTTGCAAAAGGAAATTGTGGTTGTGATGTTTCCACGGGGTAGGGCTGTGTGTTCCAGGGCTTTAGGAGGAGGAAAACCAGCAAAGGCAGGAGGAGGCAGCAGATGCCCTGAGCTCAGATGTCCATCAGAGGTGTGGGAACAGTGGGGTTCAGGCAGACACCGTGTTTCTCCCCAGTTTCCCCAAGCAGCTCCAGCATATTTTTGCTTGGAAATGGAAGTGCAGAGCCCCAAGGACAAGCAGTTTGGACCAGCAATAGATGAGGATTGAGCAGCAGTTTCTGGGATAGAGATGTGAGAAATGCACTGTGGTGAGAAGCTGTAGGTACAGCCTTTGAATAAGGTTTAGAAGTTAGAGGTGGGGGGGTTAAGAAGCTCTACAAAAGTCTTGGGCTTGTGGTGGGATGAGCAGGCTCAGGGTACCACCATGTCACGTGGTGCTTTGCTTCTCTGTGGGCTCGCTGTTTCTGCAGAGTTGGGCAAAATCCATGTTTTCCATAGGGAGGAACTGAACCTTGTCTGATGTGGAGTATTTAAAAACCAAACAAGAAGTGTACTCATGCACTCGTGGGACCCTGTCATGACTGAAGAGTCCAAACTTGCAATTGCAGCTCAAGTTCTTGACCCAGCATTGTAGTGAAGGGCTGGCAAGTGGTGGCTGAGCTCCCAGGCAGGGACTGTCCAAGGGGTGGGCATACCCCAGGCTGCTGACACCAGGTTTCCTGGAGCAGCAGCTTGGTTTTGGAGCTTAAACCAAATGTGATGTCCTTCAACCTGTCTGGCAGGCCTAAGAAGCTGACGTTGAAAGGCTACAAGCCATATTGGTGCACCTTCAAAGATACCTCGATCTCCTGCTATAAAAGCAAAGAGGAATCCAACGGGACTCCTGCACACCAGATGAACCTGAGAGGTAAGAGAAGTGCAAGCACCATTGTGTTTTATTCCAATAACAAGCTGCTCCTCTTGCATCTTGTTTTCCCTCTGATTCATCTTCTTGGCATACCCATGTAGGGTTGGGTAGATCAGTTTAAAGGACTGAAGGTGTGTGGGTTTGATAGCACGGCCTATAGTTAGACTTCCTCACTACAAGAAGGACACCTCACTACAAGTAGGACATCTTACTCCAAGGACATCTCAAGAAGGACCTGGAGGTGCTGGAGCGTGTCCAGAGAAGGGAACGGAGCTGGGGAAGGGTCTGGAGCACAAGTGTGCTGAGTTCCCGGCTGAGGGAACTGGGGGTGCTGAGCCTGGAGAAAAGGAGGCTGAGGGGAGACCTTCTGGCTCTGTCCAAGTCCCTGCAAGGAGGGTGCAGAGAGGTGGGGGTGGGTCTGTTCAACCAAGGACCAAGGGACAGGACAAGAGGAAATGGGCTCCAGTTGTGGCCAGGGCAGTTGAGATTGGATGTGAGGAAGAATTTCTTTGCTGAAAGGGTTCTGAGGCATTGGAAGGGGTTGCCCAGGGCAGTGGTGGAGTCCCCATCCCTGGAGGGACTGAAGAGTCGTGTAGACACAGTGCTGAGGGACAGGGGTCAGTGGGCATGGTGGTGTTGGGTTGATGGTTGGACTCCATGATCTTAGAGATGTTTTGCAACCTTAATGATTCTGTGATTCTGTGAGTATATGTGACCCCAGAGGTGCCAGCTCCCCAGCAGCACAGGGAGACAACTTGCCATTCTCCTTTTTGTCATGACTATCCAGAAGAATTGAGCCAACTCCCACAGCAGAGAATAAGTCTGAGCACCCGCTGTGCTGGAGAGAACAGCCCATTCTCTTCCTCTGCTCCCTTTACATTGTTTTCCTCCTCTCCCTGGTGCTGGATGCAAGCAGCCGCGCTCGGGCGCTCCCTGTGAGCCTCACACATGAGTTTTTAAATTCCTCTGGTTGCTGGCTTCTCTTATGTCCAGTTCAACACTCCTGCTCCAGCAGCCACCCAACTGCAGAAAGCTCATTCTTTTCCCCATGAAGGCAGGAGCAGATGTGATGCCAAGTGACCTCGGGCTGCAGTCAGAGCGAAGCCCGGCCCGCAGGACCTTTTTGGGACCTTTTGACATATCTGCTGTGATGGCACTTCCCAAAAACCTCAGAGGCAGCGTTGGGCTTGGCTGGTTTAGTTCATCACCCCATCCCATGTTTATACAACCACTTGTAGTCCTCTCCAGACACCAGAAGCGGGATGCTCACACCTCACCGCTGACTGTAGCAGCCATGCACCCATCTGAGATAAGGTTTAGGGGTTTCAGGGTGAGGGTCAGCACCCATCCAGCCACCTTTTCCTGCTCTTTCATGAAAATTTTAGGGACTGTGATAGTTTAACTGAGCTGGCAGCCAAACAAGACACAGCCACTCACAGCCCCCCCCACCCAGGGAATCGGGGAGAGGATTGGAGGGGTAAAGGTCAGGAGACTTTGTAGGTTGAGATGAGAACAATTTAATAATTAGAGTAAAAATAAAATTAAAATAAGAATAAAAAGAGTAATAATGATAACAGATATATATATATATATATCTATATATATATATCTATCTATATATATATATCTATATGAGTGGTGCAGAGTGCAGCTGCTCACCACCCGCTGATAATGATCCCGGGGGAGCAAAAAGGAACCTGGAAACTGAAATCACAATCCTGGAAAAGCGAGAGCCCGAGCAATTCCTGAGAGAATCCCCCCCTTTCCAGTCAATCCCAGTTAATGTACTGAACATGATGGGATATGATCTGGAATATCTCACTGGCACATCCCACTGTCAGTTCTGGGTTTTACCAACTACTGCACTTTTCTTCTCCACTCCCCCTTCCAGTCCCCTGCTCTTGCAAACTGCCCAAGCACCGTGTCCTTGGAGTTATCAACATTGTTCTCATAACAATCCCCACTGGAACCAAAACACAGCAATTTCTAGATACTCAGAAGAAAATTAACCCTATGCTGGCAAAAACCAGGACAGGGACACAGGCCATTTGCCAGCTGTTGAGTCTGTTCATGAGGCCACACAGGATCTGTGAGGTGAATCCTGCAATGTTGAGTGTCCATCCCACTGGAGATGCGGTGTAAGACCTTTGCAGCACTCAGATCCTGACAGACATCCTTTAGTTGGAGTGTTTTGCTTTTTCTTTTCCTTTTTTTTTACATTTTTTCCCCCTTTTTAGAGCATAATTCTTCACACCCCTGTTAAACAGTTGCTCCTTTGTTGCAGGATGTGAAGTTACCCCTGACGTGAACATCTCTGGTCAGAAGTTCAACATCAAACTTCTGATCCCGGTGGCAGAGGGAATGAACGAAATCTGGCTCCGCTGCGATAACGTGAGTTCACTGTTTGGACCAGCTGTTTCTTTGCCCTTTGCCCACCATCAGCTTACACTGGGGTGTTCTGTGTAGCTGGTGTTAATTAAAAAAACAAATTACAAAAAGCAGTCACAGGTGTCAGGTTTTGATGGTCAGAACACGCGTGTGAACTTGGAGGAGAAAATCAGCCCCTGCCCTTCCTTGGCTTTGTCCCATGAGAAGTTTATACATTGGTTGGGTTTCTTCCCTTTTTGTGTGTGCTTGAGTCTCCTGGCACTGGAAGGAAAATAAAGACACCCTGGAGTTTTATTTAGTGGGGGGAAGGTGGCATCCCCCACCTCTCTGACGGGCACGGGTCTGTGTTTGGGGGCAGGAGACACAGTACGCCAGCTGGATGGCCGCCTGCCGCCTGGCTTCCAAGGGCAAGACGATGGCTGACAGCTCCTACGGCATGGAAGTACAGAACATCCTCTCCTTCCTGAAAATGCAGCATTTGAACCCAGATCCACAGCTCATCCCGGAACAAATCACCACTGACATTAACCCCGAGTGCCTGGTTTCTCCTCGCTACCTGAAGAAGTACAAGAACAAGCAGGTACGCGCTCGCCCGCCCTCCTGGCACGCGTCGGTGTTGGCGTGGAGCGGGCTGAGCGGGCACCCCTTGTGCTGGGAGCTGATGTTTTCACACAGCCTGTGTTGGATGTTGTCACTTCACCAGGTGCATGTGGTTACTAAAAGGAAATGGTGACTGAAACACGTGGTTTGGATCTGGCACCTGGGGGTGGCACTCACGACGTGAATTAAGCCAGAATGGTGCATGTGTGTAGCCTCAGCAGCAAGGAAACCCTTATTTTAAATATATATACAATGTATTTACATTTATTTTAAATTATTTACATTTATTTAAAATTATTTACATTTATTTTAAATATATTTAAAATTTATTTACATTTATTTTAAATATATTTAAATTTTTTTTACATTTATTTTAAATACATTTTGGAAAAAAGTGTTTGTCCCTGCTGATACCGAGTGACAGTGCAGCAAAGCACAGGTCACCTGCCCCTGTCTCTCCCCACACATGAGATTAAACCAGTCCCCAGTGCTGATTAAAACCCCTTCCCTCATGCAGAGAGTCTGTGTAAAGATCCTCAGGGTCGGTGGAGTTGCAGTTGCTTGCAGTGCTTTCTCCAGACTTGGCTGTAATGTGGTTTGCATATTTCTCTCTTTGCTTTTCCACTATTTCCAAATGCCAGTCCTTGAAACATTGCTTCATTTGGAGCTGCTGTGACTTGTGCTTGAACTCCCAACACTACATTCGATCCCTGCATGACAGGGCTGAACTGTTCTGGAAATAAATGCATGACTTTCTGAAAAGACATTATATATATCAGTACAGCAGCAAAAATAAGTCAGGCATTACTCCATGGCCTTTTGGTGACTTAATCATTCAACTGGAGCTTCACAGTCTGTGTGCTTCAGGCTGGCTGTGGCTATAGATGATTTCTCAAAACCCAGAAGAAGGCTTCAAGTCAGAGAAGCAGGAAAAATATAACTTTTTATTGGCACAGCACGATGATTTCCTGGCAGTGGAGTTACATTTTATATAGCCCTTTATTATTCTTCTGAATAAGCCTTTATATCCACTTGGATGGAGGCAAAGCTGCATAAATATAGCATTTTAACATATATAATCCCTTCTAGACTTGGACTCAGTAAAATGGAGGCACCTGGAAAAATATTAGCTCGCAGAACTTGCTCACCATGCAGGTATCCTCGTTATAAAAACAACCTCCATCAGACTGCAGGGACAGGCAGGAGCTGTCACCCTGCTCCAAGCCAGGCTGGTGGCCACGATGCCATCACCAGGTCCCCTATAGACATGGGCTAAAGAGCAGATTTAGGTTTTTGCTATATGGCCAGAGGCAGAGCTTGCAGCAGCAGAGGCTGTTTGCCAGCAGCACGCGTGCTGGGTCAGCTGGGAGGGACGGAGGGATGGAGGCTGCGGGAATGTGAGGAATTCAGCTGTGAGGGTCCCTCTGCGCCCCAGTACAGGAGAAGGAGGAGGAGGAGGAGGAGGAGGTCACACAGCCCACAAACAGTGCTGAAATGAGAATTGGCAGTGGGCTTTACTGGAGGATTTATAGGGGTGCTTGGTCACACACCAGTCCCGGACCCGCTCAGGTGGTGTTTGTCTCCACAGTGCCGTTGCAGTTGGCAGGTTGGGTTTGGAGAACACCAAATCCAAAATGAAAACAAACAAACAAACAAATGTATTCACAGCTTTCAGGTGCCTTGCTGGGGGCTTCAGTGTCAGAGCAGCATCCAGGCAAGGATGCTTGGGCAAGGGCAAGCAAGGGCAGCACATCCTCCCTCCGCAGCCCTGCGTGCCCTGGCTGATGTTATCCTCCCGCTGCCCCTTACCCCACGCAGTGTCCCCATCACTTCTCTCCATATCTCCCATCAAAGGAGCCATTGAGCTCACGGCCCATAGTGACCTTCCTACTGAGCTTCCTCTGGGACTGAGCGGGCTTGAGTTTGTGCGGAGGCGTGGGGAGGAGCGTGAGGACATGAATTCTCTGAGATGGCAGCTTCACCCTCCCCTTCATCCACCAGCAGGACCAGAACGATCTCTGCATGATCCCAGCCAGCTGGGACCACCCCAGTGCTCAGGCAGGGCCGCCACGAGGGGCAGATCCCTGCTGACTTGTCCCCTCTCCATCCTTACGTTCATTTTCACCGCTTTTCTGCCTCAGAAATTGTGCATGTGGGTTTTTTTTGCTTGAACTTTGGTTTGCAGTTAATTTACACTTTTTCTTTGCTTTGTTGCCATATTTCTGATTGCTTTTTTTTTTTCTTTCTGCCTCCTTTTTCCTTTTTTTTTTTTTTTTTTCCTTGCCATCTACAGCCAGGCTATGTAAGAGACTTGGTAAGTGACAGCAACCATAAAATTTAAGATAAATTTAAGGTAAAACTTAAAATAGTCTATAACCCCTTTGGTTTTGAGAGCAGCAATGAAAAGACTAACAAAACTTACACCCTCCCTGAGAAACTTGGGCCCTGGTTGGTTTTTATGATGGTCCCTAGTGATTTATGCTGCACAACTGGAAACCCTACACCAGAAATTTGCCCCGGTGTTTGCTCACATCCTGCGCCTTAAACGCAACGAGCCTGAGCGGTTCTTTGCCTCCAGACAGCTCAGAGCTATAATTTGCTTTTTATAAGTCTGGAGATAGGAAACAAAAGCAGCTCCACGTTTTATCAGCCGTGGTCTGAGCGGTCATAGCTGAAATAAAACCTCAGGGTAGAAATGAGCGATAACTGCGTCGTTTGTAACCGACCGCGCTGGCTCCCAGACGCCTCCCGGGTCGTTACCCGTGCGCGTGACAGTTGTGACGTCACTAACGAACCCCCTCGCTAACGAGCGAACCCCCTCACCTAAAGCTGGTGTGTCTGGCCTCCCGCAGATCACGGCACGCATCCTGGAAGCCCACCAGAACGTGGCTCAGATGAGTCTGATCGAGGCGAAGATGAGGTTTATTCAAGCTTGGCAGTCGCTGCCGGAGTTTGGCATCACGCATTTCATTGCAAGGTCAGTGAGTCTGCTGGGGCAGGAAAAAGGGGAGTTTAATGAATAAATAATATGCAAAATATGTTCAATTGTTAAATATGTTCAATTGTTAAATATGCAAAATATAATAAATTGTTAAATATGCAAAATATGTTAAAGCTGTGGAAGTTGTGCTGGAACTGAAATTCAAAGCATTCATTGCATTGACTTCCAGAACTGGTTTGATAAATGAACTCAGCAGAATTTAACCCACATAGCTGTGTATCATGGATGTCATTTATTAACCCCTCACCATGTCACAGGTTCCAGGGGGGCAAGAAGGAGGAGCTGATCGGCATCGCCTACAACCGGCTCATACGGATGGACGCGAGCACAGGCGACGCCGTCAAAACTTGGAGGTTCAGCAACATGAAGCAGTGGAACGTGAACTGGGAGATTAAAATGGTGAGCTGGTGTTTTACACCTCAGCTCCTTCCCCAGCTGGCATTACATGAGCTGGATGCTGCTTTGGGGGGTTTTTTTAGGTTGATTTTATAAGTCAGGTTTTAAAAAGTCAGGTTTTCCCCATGGCTGTTCTCTAAAGCGTGTCCCATCCAGCTGCCTTCATGTGATACGGTTTCTCCTCTCTCCCCTCTTCTACCCTCCTTGGAGATGTAGCAGAGCTTGTCTTAACTGCTGATGGAGTAGAGTATGACCCTTAAAAAGAAGAAAAAAACCCTTGAATCTTTCTTTAATGCAGCCTGGTAGGATTTTCTCTGGTCTCTGAACACCTGCTCAAAGGCAGCTCAGTAAAATCAAACTTCAGACCCGATGCTCAGGCTTGATCCTAACCACAAACATAAATATATTGGGCCTTATCTGTACTAAAATTCACTTTATTTGCAGTACAGCTCTGATTTTTCACATAACTAATGAAAAGCAAGAGCAGACCCTTCACTGAGCTCCGAGATGGGCTTTACCCAACCATTATGTTTGGATGCACAAATGCTCTGTGCTCCTTTTCAGCACAACACCCAATGAACATTGCCAGGGATATGTGAGGGCTTTTCTCCTGTGGTTTGCAGCTCATTTAAATGTTGCTGGAAAAATTATTCAGCTTCCCCTCTGCCTCAGAGACTTTGTTTTGACCCAGTTGCAAGCCTCAATATCCCAATTATTTATCTCAGATACTCTGCTGGGAATCCCCTTCCCTCCCACAGAGCTGTCAGTGATGAGGGGACAAAAAAATATCCGGCATCAAGAAATGGACAATCTGTTCAGTCACCCCAAAATGAGCTTCCCCACCTCCCACAAAGCATTTCTACACCCAAACTTCAACTTACAAAACCAGAATAGACTCACAGAGAAAACTGGAAGGGAATTCCAGCCCTTGACAGGGCTGTGCCCGGTCTCTGTGTCACTCGAAGCAAAGAGAATGTCACCATGTGCTCACTGCTGAGAAGTGCAAACACGCTGCTGGGTCATTATCTCTGAGTCAGAGGAGAATAAAAAGTTTAATGATAATTAAAAGAAATAAAAATGTGAATTAAAAAATATTTTTTAAAGCAATCAGACATATTTCTGTATCTAAACATTGTAACAATAATCATTGCACCACAGAATCAGAGAATATCTCAAGTTGGAAGGGATTCATAAGGATCATCAAGTCCAAATCATCCTGGTTTTTGCTTAGGCACCAGAAAAGGCATCTGGTTTAACAGAAAAAGCCAAAAATAAGGCAGAAAGGAGGAGTGTGTGTGAGTGTAACTCCTTTGGGAAGGTGCTGCTGAGGCTCACCCCTGTGGTTGTACCTTCCAGGTGACGGTGGAGTTCGCAGACGACGTCCGGGTGTCCTTCATCTGCACGGAGGTGGATTGCAAAGTGGTTCACGAGTTCATCGGCGGTTACATCTTCCTGTCGACGCGAGCGAAAGACCAGAACGAGAGTTTGGATGAAGAGATGTTCTACAAACTGACCAGTGGTTGGGTGTGAGCCCCATGGACTGTGCACCGAGAGGAAACCAACCCCATGGCCATATTAATATTTAACTTTTAAAAGCTGTTCTTTGGAATATGCTGCTTAATAAAGTAAGCTTGAAATGTATCTTTTTTTTTTTTCTAAATCATGAAAATTGTTGCATTACCTGACCAGTTAATCTGTGTGCACTAATGAGCACTTCTATTAATTTGCTATAACAAGACTGTATCTGGGCTGGGTGATCCTACCCCTGGCTTTTAGATACAGACTCTGATGGGCAGATCAGGATCAGATTCGACTGACTTAAAATAGCCAATTTCCTAAGAGAACTCTAAGCCATCTTCTTGTAAAGCCATCCAGGGCTTAACCTATATGAAGTCTATTTATCATGTTTAATGCATGAGTGTTGTTTTTTTCTTTTTTGTGTGTGTTTTTTTTGTTTTATTCTGTACATTTGACCTGTTTTGAAGTCGTCCTACCCATAAGTAGACTTGCCATCTCTCTTTTCACACTACATGCACCGGGACTGCTACAGGTGCTTGACATGACTTTGAAGAGAGTTACATGTGGCCTTGAAGATGATCTTCTGTTAGTCTGTTATAGCTTGGTTTTATTTGTTAAGTTGCCTTTTGATAATCATTTATATTGTCTTTTTTTTTTTTTAATTTTATTTTATTTTTACACCATATTGTATTATGACACTTTTTAGTATTCACCAGCATAGTCACTGTTCTGCCTATGATATGCAAACTTTTTCATTACAATATGAAGTAAAGGTCTATGAAGTATAGGTTTTTTTGTGTAACTAATGTAAAAAAAACCCACAAATTTTATAAAATTGTACAGTTTTTTTAACTAGTCTCACAAGCCAGCTAGAATATTGCGTAGATCCGGTGTATCAGCATTAATTATAGCGTGCCTCTAAGGAGCAGGGGGAATAACCAACCAAGAAACAAAACAAAACTCCTCAAAAAGCCCAATTTCAATCCAGCAATTTTTTCTCTAAGTTAATGTGGATTTCAGAGCTGCACCACAACACCCTCAATAACTCAACCTGGGGCCAGGACCTCCCCGTTCGTTAAGGCAGCGCAGCATTAACGCTAATGAGGGGACAGCCCTCTCCTGCCCCGCCTAATGCTGAGGAATAACCAGTGTTGCGTGCCTGTAGTCCGTGGTTTCAAGACTTAATGTACAAATGCATTTTATTTTAAATAAAAGTCAAATCTTTTATTTAATATTCAGCTGCTGCTCCTGGTTTTTGTGGTTTAATTGGGCTACAGGGTGTGAAACAGCCTCGGCACACGGGGCTCAGTTGTGTGGGGGAGAGGGAAAATTGATGTATTTGCAAAGTGGGCTTAAAAAGCTGAATTTCTGCCTGGGTCTGGAGGGGACAGAGAGGGGCAGGTGACAGCAACACCTGCAGCATCTTCCTGGGTGGGAGCTGAGTTTGCTCCTTGCAGGTGGGTGCTCAGAGCATTTCCCCATCGCTGACACATTTTGTAGAATCACAGAATAGTTTTGGTTGGAAAAGCCCTTTCAGATCATGGAGTCCAACCATGAACCCAACACTGACCAGTCCCCCACTAACCCATGTCCCTCAGCACTGTGTCTACACGACTCTTCAATCCCTCCAGGGATGGGGACTCCACCACTGCCCTGGGCAACCCCTTCCAGTGCCTCAGAACCCTTTCAGCAAAGAAATTCTTCCTCACATCCCATCTCAACTGCCCTGGGCACAACTGGAGCCCATTTCCTCTTGTCCTGTCCCTTGGTCCTTGGTTGAACAGACCCACCCCCACCTCTCTGCACCCTCCTCCAAGGGACTTGGACAGAGCCAGAAGGTCTCCCCTCAGCCTCCTTCTCTCCAGGCTCAACACCCCCAGTTCCCTCAGCCGGGAACTCAGCACACTTGTGCTCCAGACCCTTCCCCAGCTCCGTTCCCTTCTCTGGACACGCTCCAGCACCTCCAGGTCCTTCTTGGAGTGACAGATTTCTGCAGCAATCCTCTGTTATTTGCGCCGTGTGCTCTTGGACGGGTTGCACCCTCACAGGGAAGGGGTGGCCCAACAGTACCAGGTGATTCCTCCCACTCCTTGGTCCCACCACAACTGGGACTGCAGCCAGAGCAGATCTGTGCTCAGGACGTGATGGGGATGTTCCCAATCTTGTCCCACACCCCCAGGCTTGTTCTTTTGGGTGCTGGCAGCTCCCAGCTGCCCGGCAAGTCCAGGCAGCCCCGGGAGGCACGCGAACGGAGGAGCGGCGCGGCGTGCACGCTCCTGGCAGGCGGCACCGGGATTTTGGCTGGGTGCAGGAGTGGGTGAGGCACAGCAATAATACGCTGGGTGTGTGCTGGGGACAACTCACTGAGAAATATTTACCTCCTATTTCACAGCCTGAGGCTATGCAGAATGAGAAGGTGTAACCTGGAGAGGAATGGTGAGGAGATGTGTCTCCCTGTCCGTCCATCCCCAGCGCTTCCGCAGGGCTCTGCGACGCTGAATTCGGGGCCTGATTTCAGCAGCTGGGGGAGGTGATAAGGCAGGAAACGCTGAGCTGAAAAGCAGAGGAGGTCGAGGAAGGGGCATGGGAAGGCAGAGGCTGCTTGTGACCGCAGACCTTCCCCGTGTGGCTGCTCAAGGGTGGGAGAATCTTGTGGGGGAAGCAGAGAGCAGCGTGGGAGTCTGGAGGAGGTTGGGAAGCAGCGAGGGGGTCGCAGGGGGCTTCAAGGTGATCTGAAGGAGGCTGCTGGGTTTTCTAGGATGGTTTTCCTTTCCCCTTGGATGAAAAGATGCAAATAAAAAAGAGCTGTTGGAGAGGAGGTGGCAAAGGGATTAAAAATAAAAGTTGTGGTTTAGCTAAAGCCTGGGGAAACACCAGGAAAAACACCAGTTCCCCACCAGCACAGATGGGAACTGGGGCACACCGAGGATGGACATGGGGGTGAGGACAGAGCAAGAGGTGCATGCTGCAAGAAGGTTTGGGGATGGAGGTAAGGAGAGCTGGAGACCATGGGAGGGGATGGATGATCCCTCCCAGGGACAGGCAGCAGTGACAGCAAGGAGGACCGGAGATGTTTGCTATCGCTGCTCCTCCTGTACTCATCAGACATCACGAGTGGGGTGATGCTGAGTCAAAGTGAAACCAGGACATGGTGGGATTCCAGTGATGTGCTGGGGAGAGGTGTCAGAGACCAGGTGGGTTGGGGGGTGTGAAGGGTCTGGAGCACAAGTGTGCTGAGTTCCCGGCTGAGGGAACTGGGGGTGTTGAGCCTGGAGAAAAGGAGGCTGAGGGGAGACCTTCTGGCTCTGTGCAAGTCCCTTGGAGGAGGGTGCAGAGAGGTGGGGGTGGGTCTGTTCAACCAAGGAGCAAGGGACAGGACAAGAGGAAATGGGCTCCAGTTGTGGCCAGGGCAGTTGAGATGGGATGTGAGGAAGAATTTCTTTGCTGAAAGGGTTCTGAGGCATTGGAAGGGGTTGCCCAGGGCAGTGGTGGAGTCCCCATCCCTGGAGGGATGGAAGAGTCGTGTAGACACAGTGCTGAGGGACAGGGGTTAGTGGGGGACTTGTCAGTGTTGGGTTCATGGTTGGACTTGATGATCTTAAAGGGCTTTTCCAATCCAGGCAGTTCTGGGATTCCATGTTTGGGCATTAAAGCCAAGGATGGAGGATGAGGAGGGTCTCAGCAAGCCAAAGCAATGCACATCCCAGTTCCTGCAGCACCAGTGATGAAGGGCGATTCAGAGGTTTATTCTGCTGATGCAGTGAAATCTGGCTTTGGTTGACCCTTCTGGGTAAACAGAAAAGTAAGCCAAATTAAAAAAACAAAAACAAAACTAAAGAGAAACCAGCCCGTGGGTGTCCACAGCCCCTGGGGTGACTCAGCCTTGGGGAGGAAGAGCAGTAACTGCCTGACATCCACCAACTGATGGCTGCCCTGGGGGGCAAAAATAAATTATTTGCAACTATTTTGACAAGCACATGATGGGGAGGGAAGTTCAGAACCAACAGAGCTGCTTAAATCCCAGTTTAACCAAAACAAGCAGCTGAGGTGCCTTAAGACAGGATTACTCCAGCTCTACAACAGCGAGCAGGGCCAGGGGGACGCTCCTCCCCGGAGCTGAACTTGCTGTAGGACTTTGGATTGGAAAGGGGAAAAAAAATAAATCATTTCATTGAAAGGGACTGATCCAAACCGGCTGCCAGGGTGAAAACCCACTGGAGTGGAGGCAGGGGAGGGATTTGCAGGGCTGGCTGAGCAAGGTGTGGGCTGGGCTGGCGGCTGGGATTCATCTGAAGCTCCAAGTAATTGATTATCATGCGGATGGGCAAGGCACATGGCGGGTTTTAAGGCAGGAGAGCAGAGTTTTGTAAGGAGAAGGGATTCACAGAGTTTTGTAAGGAGAAGGGATTCACAGAGTTTTGTAAGGAGAAGGGATTCACAGACCTATGGAGATTTTTAAAACCAAAGCAAAAAAAGAAATATCTCCTAAATTTGCTGTTGGCTGCAGCAAGGGGGAGGTGAGAGCTGCAGGGCCTGGGTAAGGGGGCCGTGAATCGACAGAAAGAGGATGTTTGGAGAAGCTGTTGGGTTTTGGGGGGCAATGACACAAAATGACCCCCCAACCACCACAGAAGGAGCTGGGCTATTGCCTACAACTGGGACATGTGGGAGCATGGAGCTGGCTTTTCAAAGCCATCCACGTTCCTCCTGCCATGGGATGGCCACTCCTGGGCAGTGGGGCTTTCCTGTGGTGGCCATGGGTTGAAGAAAGCTCCTCAAATGAATCCATAGTAAAACCAAGCTGGAGGAGTTATTTCAGCATCTCAGCCCTGCAGGAAGCACGTTGGGGACTTACCAGCTGTTGGGTTGGGAAGGGGCTCCTGGATGGCCAGTGCCAGCTCCCTGGGACCTCCCAAATCCCCATTGGGTTGGGAAGGGGCTCCTGGATGGCCAATGCCAGCTCCCTGGGACCTCACAAATCCCCATTGGGTTGGGAAGGGGATCCTGGATAGCCAGTGCCAGCTCCCTGGGACTTTCCAAAGGACCTTCTCCTGCCTCGTCTGTCCCCTCCAAGCCTCTCTCTTGGTCAAGCATCAGGGACCAGAAGCCCAACAAGCCTGATGGAGCTGGGATCTGCAGCATCTTCCACCCTGACCTGCCCCATGTGCTGCATGAGCCAGAGGAGAAGGGTCCTGGGCAACCCCAAGGGCACTCAGGGCCACCAGAGATTTATCCAGCGTTGACCAAGGATGCAGGAAACCCAGACCAAGCGTCGCCATCGCCAGCCAAGATCCATCCCAGAGATGAAACCACAAGGAGATGTGAGTTGCCTTCAATCCAGCTGCTGAGAAGCCCTCCCTTCTGGGGTGTGTTAACCCTTGTCTGTGATGCCAGAAAGGATGGTGAAGAGCCCAAGCCCTCAGTGATGGCACCAACTCGGATGGCAGGAGAGGTTTCATCAGCCTAATTAAATTCAGACTCATCAGTGACTGCACTCTCACGGCTCAAAACCTCTCTGGAAACCAAAGGGGTTTTTATTTGTTTGCTTGAAGTATCATAAAAGCACTGGATGCTTTTATTGGTGACACCAAAGCACTAAAGAGATAAAAGAGCTATAAATACCTGCTGAATGTTATAGATTAAAATAAATAAATAAAATAAAACAAAGTGCTTCTCCAGTGGTGTCTCTTCCCGTAAGCACCAGTGCAATGCGGTCCAGGCAGCCCAGCCTCACGCCTGCTCCCGTTTCCATTGGCATCCCAACCTTCCCTTTGAAATTCCCTGCATCCCTCCAGCTGTTTGACATATTTCAGGCTTGAAACTGCTGCTTTGGTTTCTCTTAAGCTCTCCAGTCTGGTTTTCATCACTGCAGAATGCAAGTGGAGACTTTTCCCAGGGTGTTGTGGAGGCCACGGGTCTGAGATGCCCCAGGGATGCAATCCCAGACCTTCCCCATGCCGGGAGCGGAAAACAGCCGTGCCCATGGGCAGGAACAAGCTGGGGAGGGAGAGGATGGGAAACACCACTTGAAGAAGAATTAAAAACCTGAAAATGCCAAATTCAGCCCCCAAAAAAGCTGTCAGGGAGCTCACACCGGTTTGATCAGCGTCGCATCTGAGCCGGGTAAGAGGCTGCAGCGTCTGCACTTCAGGGAGTTTCTTTTTTTAACTTGACACAGGAACATCAAAATATTTTCCTAGAGTCCAAGTGACTGGGAAAGGCCAACCCCATATTTTACAGTGACTTAAATATGCAAGAACCTGTCAGATACTGAAATCATTGGGGAATTTTTCCCTTTGATCCATAGTTAAGGCAAAGACCTGGAAAAGGAGCTCTCCTGCGCTGTCAGCTCCCGGCAAAGCCGCAGATCCCCGGCTGGTGGGAAGTCTTCAGCTGGAGGACTCCCACTCCCCCTGCTCTGAGAAAGCAGCAGTTTGAGCAAATAAACCATTTGCTCTGGGGGTTTTTGGGGTTTGGGGTTTTATTTTTTGGCTTTTGGTCAGCAGCTGGTCAGCCCCTAATGAGCAAGCTGGGCTTTGATTTCCTGCCTGGGAAAAGGGGGTGTAAAAGAAACGGGAGAAGATCTGGGTTAGAAATTTGACTCACACCAACCATCCCGGCTGGGAGTTGCTCCCCTTCATCCCTAAAGCAGGGAGATGTCTCAGGGAGGCACTGGATCGGCTCAGGGACAAGCAAAAGGGGATAGAGGGGAGTTGTGGTGGTGGGTGGAGAAAGTGAAGCCCCTTGATCCCAGTCTGGCTGGGGAGAGGCCCCGCATGTCCTGGCACTGCCCTCCAAACTAGGCTTGCACCAGCCAGGGCTTGTGGGATGGGACAGTGGTAGCCCCGTTATTCCTCTTGTGAAATTCCTTAATCCCATGGCAATTCCTTAATCCCGTGGCAATTCCTCTTGTGCAATTCCTTAATCTCCTGGGGGAGAGGAGGGGCTGGTTCCCTGCAGAGTAACAGTCGTGTAGACACAGTGCTGAGGGACATGGGTTAGTGGGGACTTGGCAGTGTTGGGTTCATGGTTGGACTCCATGACCTTAAAGGGCTTTTCCAGTTGAGGTGATTCTGGGATTCCTAGAGCTTGGGATCCGACCCACCGATGAGACCAGCCTGTCCCCTCCACCTGGCTCCCCCCACCATGACAAACAACCCAAGGTGTCCCCTCAAAGCAAACACACAGCCAGCCCAGACCTCAAGGTGTCCCCATCCCTGTCTGTCCTGCCAGGGGGACAGAGCTGCTCCAAGGCCACCTCCAGCCCTGCTCTGTCCCATGCCATGTCCTGGTCTGGAGGAACCACATCTGATTCACATCCCCCTGCAGCTGAAAATCACAGAATCACAGAGTGGTGGGGTTGGAAGGGACCTCAGGAGATCATCCAGCCCAACCCCCCTGCCAAAGCAGGTTCCCTACACCAGGTTGCACAGGAAAGTGTCCAGGTGGGTTTGAACATCTCCAGAGATGGAGACTCCACACCCTCTCTGGGCAGCCTGGCCCAGGGCTCCAGCACCCTCACAGGAAAGGAGTTTTTCCTTCAGTTTGTGTGGAACTTCTGGTGTCCCAGTTTGTGCCCATTGCCCCTTGTCCTGTCACTGGGCACCACCAAAAAGAGCCCGGCCCCATCCATTTGGCCCCCACATTTCAGATATTGACAGACATTGATCAGATCCCCTCTCAGGCTGCTCTGCTCCAGGCTGAAGAATCGTGTCAGGTGCTTCAGAGGACACAGCTTTATAGCCCAGGGGCTCTCCTTGAACTCGATGGCAAAAGCCACCCCGCTGCAGGGTCTGGGTGATGGCCGGGGGCAGCTGCTTTATCTCTGGAATGGATTTCCCTTCCCATAAAGAGAAGGAGCAGATGGGAACACGTCTGAGAGCGACAGGGAAATGACAGGGGGGAGGAGAGGGGTGTGAAGTCTTCAAAAGCAGTGAGGTGCTGGATCCTGGAAGAGACCCTGAGAGCTGGGAACATCACTGGAGGGGGACCGAGCTGAGCACCAGGGAGAGCACTAGATGAGCAATCCCAACATCCTTCTTTTATCCAGAGTTGCAAAAAAACCCCCCAAAACCTTTTCAATGCCATAAAAGACGAGGGGACCAACCCCCAAACCCTCCCAGTCCTGCAGCAGCAGCATGTGGTGGAGACAGAGGGCTGTGTTGCCCCGAGGATGGGGCTGCCCCAGCACAGTGCAGAATCTGGCCCCAACTGCTCCTCCAGCACCCCCAGCCAAACCCCACGCTACTGCAGATGTCCACACAGCCTGGGAATAAGCACATCTGGAACCAGCACCTCCCAGATTGGCCCTCAAACCCTTTGTGACCAAGCCAATCCCAGCCCCTTAACGACGCCGTTAATTAATCCAGAGCACAAAAATAGCCCTGCAGGATTTCCTGCCTCCCTTCCCCCCGCTCCATCAGCACCACGAGGTAAGAGGAAGGAGGAGAAGCTCGTAAAGCAGAATTTAGGGAAGATGTTCCACAGAACCCATGGTCCATCCCTACATTATCACTCTCATTTCATTTGCAGTGACCACTGTCCTTCCCCTGCCCACACACACCCCAGAGCACAGCTCATCCTTCCCATCCCACGCACACAACACGCAGGTGTAAGTCCTCCAAGATGCACTGGGCTTCATTAAATTGACATCATGAAGTTCCTGGGAAGTGCCCAGGAGATGAGGATGCAGGCAGGGTGGCAGGGACCTCACCACCCACCCAGCTGCTCTGTGGGAGCAGATCTGGACATGGAGTGAGCAAATCTGATGTGCAATAACTCCATTGAGAGGGAAAAGGGATGGTTAGGTGAGATGGGTCACGGGTGACCACAGCATGGTGGAGGACATTCCCCATCAGATACCAGCTGGGACTGAGGAGGGATCACTGCCTGGACAGTCCCATGGGTGTATCAACCATCACCAGTTCTCAGTGAGCCCACAGCCAGCTCAAATCAAAAAGCCCAGCTGTCCCTCTCCACCCCCAGGACCAATCACCACTCACTGGTCTCACACATGAGGTCCATGGTCATCCCACGGGTGATCCTCCAAGTTCTTCACTCAGGGCGTTTCCTTCTGTTGCTGTTTTCCTGCTGACACCTGGAGTTTCACCCCTCCACCGCAGTTCCAAGGGCATGGACATCTCTGTGGATGGGCCACACAACAAATTCAAATCTGGCAGGGAAATCAGAGCCAACACACACCTTGTCAGGTCCCCCTCCCAGTGCTAAAATACCCCCCAGCTCTGAGCATTCCTTCCCACGCTCAACCTTTCTTCCATTGCTTTTTTTTCAATATCAGATCCATCTGCAGTTTGGTCAGAGATAATAAAAGCTGGGAAGTGCCTCTTGTCTCATCCAGACCCTCTGCCCATCTCCAGTCAGGATCGACTCCACCAGAGCTGGAGGTGGGTTGGCCACAGTCTCCCCACTCCATGCAATGGGAGGGGGTTTCCCCCAGAGGGAAATTTGGGATTGTTCTTCCCTCTCCTGGCTGCATCTGGCTGAACCTCAGCACTAAGGGGTCAAGGATGGAGGACGTGAATACACCCAGGTGTGGATGGATGGATGGATGGGTGGATGGATGGATGGATGGATGGCTGGCTGGAAGGGTGGATAGATGGGTGAATGGATGGATGAATAGATTGAAGGATTAATAGATGGGGTGGTGGATTGATGGATGGATGTAAGGAAGAATGGATGGAAGGGTGGATGGAGTGATGGGTGGATGGATGGATGGATGGATGGATGGGGTGATGGATGGCTGGAAGGATGAATGAATGTAAGGAAGAATGGATGGAAGGATGGATGGAGTGATGGATGGATGGAAGGATGGATGGAGTGATGGATGGATGGATGGATAAGGTGATGGATGGCTGGAAGGATTGATGGATGGATGTAAGGAAGAATGGATGGAAGAATGGATGGATGGATGGATGGATGGATGGATGGATGGATGGATGGATGGGGTGAAGCCACCAGCACAAACTGCAGTGCTCACCAGGTCTGGTTGGTGTCCAGCAAGACCATGACCTGAGGGAGGGGAAGTGGGAGCACGCTACAGGAGCAGCCCCTCTCAGCATAGCCCATGCAGAGACCTTAGCAAACTATTGAAGTTCTCCCAGCCTGGCTGATCTTCTCCAGGTGTCAGCAGGTGGCCAGCCATCACCACCACACAATTCTGAGAAACCCCCTGTGTTTTCTCCTCCCACCTTTCCCAGGCCCCCACCTTCACTGACCGGCTGCTCAGCCTCTTTCATGCCCCGCTCACTTCAGCCCCGTGGGACCCCTGCCCGCACCGTGCCGGCTCTGGGCATGGGAATCAGCTGCCCTTTGTTGTTTTTTTTTTTCTTCTCTATAACCTTGGAAATTGGAGACCAAAGGAACTTCAGCTTCAGCTTCTGTTTAACAACCTCCTCTTATCGCTGCTCACACAGGCAGAAGATAAAGCATTTCCACCACGATGGATAAACAGAGATGGAGCCTTCCAAGTGGCTTGCCTGGCAACACTGTCTTCTGCCTGCTCAGCTGCCTGGATTTGGGGTGTGCTTCCTCTCAGGCCCCTCATGTAGGGTCCACCATGGCCAGGCAGAGCTTCTCCTTGCCCCCAGCTCAGCTGGTTGTTAACCACTTAATTCCAAACTGTTGCAGGCTTTGTCCCGGCAGCTGAGGGACACGCCAAGGCTTTGCTGCTGGAGCTGCTGCTGAGCCTACGGCTGGGGCAGGCAGGAGCAGAGCTGATGTGCCAGGACTCACGTACAACCAGGGTGTGAGAGGTCCCTCCTGTACAGCTCCTCTCCAAAGCCCTTCCTACTGCTCATCCCACTGGGGCTGGATTTTGTCTTCAGGTTTCAGATGATCTGATGGTACAGAATGGACACTCATCCATGCTCAAACCCCGGCTGCCCCCAGCTGAAGAGAGGTCAGTTTTGTCCCTTAAACGTATTCCCCAGCATCCAAGGAAGAGGAGGACAAGAGATCAGGGCTGTATTTCCTCTGAGGAAACTTTGATCCTGAATTTAATTGAACTCACAGAAATATGACCTTTGGGAAACACAAGAAAGTTCTTCTTAATGGGATGTTGGTGAGACAGTGTGTTTGCAGAGACAGTCACTAGATAAAAGCCATCTTGGTGCCACCAGCTTGTGTTTGGTGGAAGGGAAAAAGGTAAAAGCTGTTATTTACTCACTAATCCATCCAGAGAAAATGGTTTATGGAATCCACAGCGTGCTGGTTTTGTAGGGGAAGGCTGAGGAGATCAGTCATCCAGAGTGCTCTGCTGTGGCTGATGAGAACATGTCCATTTTCTGTGGGGACTGTAAATCTCTGGAGCTCCCTGCAGTGCACACAGCCTCGTCCCCACTGCACACGGGATCAGGACACTCTGGGATCAGAAGTACCACTTAGGCTGTGTTCCCCATTCCTCAGCTCGGGGTCAGATCCATGCTTGATCTGATCCCACCTCCAATTTTTTGGGGTGAGTTGATGCTATTTCACTTATAAAATAGCCACATCCAAAGGAGGACAACAGCAATAAAGAAGTTTCTTGCTGGAGCTGCTTTTGCGTGGTTTTTAAGCCCTGATTGGAACTCTGAGTTGGGATATTTCAGTATTAATGAGGTGTGATGCTGTTAGCCTCAGGTGAGGATTTTCTCTATAAAAACCAAATTGTTTCTGAGCCATGGGCAGGAGAGATGAGAAAACCTGAAGACACTGAACAAGCATTTCTTCCAGCCTCTGCTTCCCTCTGAAAGTGATGGCTGGGGCAGGGGGACACGGCACACCCATGGTTCCTAACACCTCCCCTGCAGTTAAATTAGAATCAGAGTCACAGTGGTTGGAAAAGACCTTTAAGAAGACTCCAGAGAAGTTGTGGATGCCCCCTCCCTGGAGGTGATCAAGGCCAGGTTGGATGAGGCTTTGAGCAACCTGGTCTAGTGGAAGGTGTCCCTGCTGCTGGCGGGGGGGTTGGGACTGGATGAGCTTTAAGGTCCCTTCCCACCCAAACCATTCAATGATTCTATGATAAGATCATCAAGTCCAACCATTCACCTATCACTACCAATCCCATCTCTAAAGCATGTCCCTAAGCACCTTGTCTACCCAACTTCTAAATACCACCAGGGATGGGGACTCCACCACCTCCCTGGGCAGCCTGTTCCAATGTTTGACATTTATTCTGTGAATAAATATTTCCTCATATCCAACCTAAACCTCCCCTGGTGCAACTTGCGGCCATTTCCTCTTGTTCTGTCACCCATTACCCAGGAGAAGAGACCAACACCCACCTCTCTACACCCTCCCTTCAGGTAGTTGTAGAGAGCAAGGTCTCCCCTCAGCAATTAGATTTGACTTCTTGGCTAAAGACAGGATAATTATTTCCACCGAGGTAGACATGATCCACATGCACTTCTCCTTTCCTAACTGCACTGACACTGCCATAAACCCCACAGAAATATCATTTCCCAGGTGCCATGTGGCCACCTGGATGGCAGCAGAGCTTTGTTTGAAGACTGCCAGGCTTCCCCTGCTATTCAGTTCGAGCAGGTATTCAGTTTCTCATTGTCTATCCATGAGCAACATTTGAGGAGACACAGCAGCATCTTTCTTCCCCTCTGGCAGAGAGATGGGGGTCAAGCAGGTGCTGGGTCCTCTGTGAAATCCAGGTGCCTGGAGCTGGTTTGTGCAGCTCTTCTGCAGACGTTTCCATCACTCAGGATTTCTTGGTGACTGGATACAGCCTGATCTACAAGAGGTTAAAAAGAATTAAAAGAAGCTGGTCCCTAGGTATATGGAGCCCTGAGCATCTGTTTCCAAAACAGAATGTAAACAACTGTATTGTGGCAAGGATTTATTCGTTCTTTCTGCCTTGTGTCATACAGACAAAGGCAAGGAGAGAGCTTTTTCTCTCCTCATAAAGCAGGGTGTGTTTCAGACTCAGACATTTACATCAAGCAAGTGCATATGGCTCCTTTCCCATCTTCCTGACTGTCTCACAGTCACGGATTTGCAATTTCCCTGCTTTGTGACAGCCTTGTTCCAGTGCTGGCAAATACAGAGCAGCCAGAGGATATCACTTTGTTGGTTTGTTTTCTCTCTGCAACAAAATATTCCACAGTGGAACTGATGGAGAGGAGAAGAACACATCCGTGACACAAGTGGAAATGTGTTATTTCAACTTTCCCCCTTGTTCTCCAGCAACCAAATCCCCTGGCCTTGGAGGTACCAGGGAGATTTATCTGTTGGCTGCTGTGAATCCTTGCTGGACCTAATCTCTTGACCTTTAAAAAGTCACTGGGTGGGAGTCAAGAGATGTCTCAAGGAGATGTGAGAGCTCACCAGCAGCCACGTGCCTTTCATGAGGCTTCTGGTAAGAAGCAAAGCCTGTTTCACCTGTGGACTCTCAGGAGTCTTTGCCCTGATCCAGTCTCCCCTTGCTGGGTACACTAATCCAGCCCTTCCCTGCTGGCCACCTCTTCTCTAAAAGCCCATAAAAGCACCATCATCTCCTTACAAAGTGGTTAAAATTAGAGAAAAAGCTTAAAACCTACAGCACAGGGAGCGAGGTGGTTGCAAACCAGCTGGTCCCATTCTGTCCTGCCTGTGTGGTTGGTCCAGGTATTGCTGGAGGGTTTTGGATGGACCCTGGGAAAAAGCACATCTTTGTGAGAGGTTAATCCCCCCACACCAGCAGCCCTTCTCCAAAATGTCTCTGGTTTCTGCTGACAGAGGCACTGTTCAGTTTTCTTTGCTCTCACCTGGCAAATGCAGTTGAAGAGGTTCTGCTCCCACCTTCACCTGCAGCCCAGCAAATTCACCTTTCCTTGGACAAGTTTTTTTCCCATCCAGATCATTTCCTTGCTCTGGTTTAGACTCATGTTGCTACAAAATCCACGTGCAGCAAGGTTTCTGTCCTCGAGCCAAGCTGAAGTCAGTACCTGTGGTGGTAAATAGGACAGCATTGATCTCCAGGACTTAACAAAGTGGCCCTGCTGGGGCTGAGCAAGAGGTTTAACCAAACCAAAGGATTTTTTCCTCATTCTGTAACGCTGTGCTGCAGTGCAGTAGGAGCTCTGAAGGTCAGAAGCTGAGCCACATGCATGTTCAGCTATTAAATATCACTGGCCAGATGTAACTTCTGGGTCAGGATGTCCCTACACAACCAATTGCCGGAAATTAGGAGGATGTATCTGGATAAGGCTTGGCCAAAAGCTTCCAGATTCCCTGTAAATGGCCAGGAACTCTCACTGGGGAGAGCTGGGCTGACCCCATGTGGTCACAGCTTTGATTTTGGTTTTTTAAAAAGTCATGACTTTTCACAGCTATTTAGGTAAATGCAAAAATCTACCTCAAATCCATAAAACCTTTCCCTCAAGGAGAAGGAACAGTGAAGGGAGCTCAGCTAAACCCCTCACTTGGCATTTTTCACACACTGGAAATGTGTGAGCACTCCCAGTTCCCCCATTTAACCACCCAAAGCAGCGTTTCCCTGTTTCTTTTTGTTGTACAGATGTTCATTTTTTAACATGGATGGGACCTTCTCACTCCTCTAAATCCCTCAAAACAAAGGAAATGGAGAAGGGGCAGCAGGAGAAAAGCTGACACCCAGTTTGTGTCTTCTCCTTGCAACAACCGTTAATAGTCACAGTGATTCACCCCCTTGGACAAGCTTGGGGTGAGCATCACCCCCAGAATTTGGGTGTGCCTGAGCCCAGGGAGGTTGGTGTGTGTCATCTGGTCACTCTGAGCCCAAAAGAAGTCAAAAAATTAAGTAATATGTTGATTGTTTCTATGGTAACGGCGAGTGATTCATTCTGAGGGTAAAATAAAGAGGGGGAAGACACATGGAAAATGCAAATCACGTCTGAGAAGCGTGTTGTGTAATTATCCTGTTCCCCAGGCCTCCCACTGCATGTGTGCCCTGACCTCAGCTATTTATAAAACAGTCTCTCAAGATGATCTCTAAATTATTGAAAAAGAAGGAAAACCTCCACTCATGCTCTGCCATCAGCCTTGGAGGCTGAACAAGATCCATCCCAGCACAGGAATCACAGAATGACAGCATGGTGGGGTTGGAAGGGACCTCAGGAACTCATCCAGTCCAACCCCCCTGCCAAAGCAGGTTCCCTACACCAGGGTGCACAGGAAAGTGTCCAGGTGGGTTTGAACATCTCCAGAGATGGAGACTCCACACCCTCTCTGGGCAGCCTGGCCCAGGGCTCCAGCACCCTCACAGTAAAGAACTTCTGGTGTTCCAGTTTGTGCCCATTGCCCCTTGTCCTGTCACTGGGCACCACCCAGAAGAGCCCGGCCCCATCCATTGGCCCCCACACTTCAGATATTGATAAACATTGATCAGATCCCCTCTCAGGCTGCTCTGCTCCAGGCTGAACAGTCCCAGCTCTCTCAGCCTCTCCTCGCCAGGCAGATGCTCCAGGCCCCTCATCACCTTTGTGGCCTCTGCTGGACTCTCTCCAGAAGATCCCTGGACAGGACAGCAGGTCTGGTCCAAGGGGAATGATGGAGCCTCGCTAAACAATCCTCCAGAGATGAAAATTCTCAAAGCAAGCAATGCTGGCATGACAAAAGCTGCTGCCACCTGCAATTCCTCATCAGAAAGGAATCTTAGTACAGTCCTTTCACCTGAGCCATCCCCCCATGGGCACCCGTGAGACCCTCCTGAGCTGGGGCCAGAGCTGCTCTCTGCTCTCCCAAAGCCACCGAGCAGCTTCCCAGAGGAACCCAGGAGGTGAAATCCCAGGGATAACTCAGGGACATGTACACAGAGCAGCCAGCAATCACACCCTGCGAGCCACCCACTGATCTGTTGCTTCTCAAAAGCTTCTTATAACCCATGCAACCATGCTGCTTCTCACTTTGTCCCTTGTACCACCTTCTCCAGGGCTGGTTTGAACCCAACCCAGCTGAATCAACAAGAATAACAGAATTTAGAGACACAGCAATTAGAGAGGATAAGTGATGAACTGAGTAAGTGAATTGTGGAAGATTCCATGTTTTAAAATAGACATAAGTTAAAGGTCATTATGTAAGTCTTTCTTAGAAGTGCCAAGGTGAGCAGACAGGAAGATGATTCAAGATCAGTGAAGGTCCCTTCCAATCCCTGATGTTCTGTGACTCTGTGAATCCAGTGACCAGAGTGGGACCACTGGGCTGCAACTTCTGGAGGCACCGAGATGAGATGAGAAGAATCAGCTGCACTTGAAAACCACTGTGGACTTTGATAGAATTTTAAATTAATGAGAAATTTGGGACTGAAGGTTCATGGGGAAACACCAAGCACTTTGAGAAGAATACCTATTGTATAATGTTAAATTTAACATATATAGAGAACCTGAGTTTTGCCACTCACTGAGGTGATGGCCCAAGTCTGAGTTGTAAATAAAGCAAACCCAGAGTTACCCACCAACTGAGTTAAATTCCTTTAACAGTCTGGGCCTGTTTTACCTTCCCCCCAGAAGAAAGTCCTGCAGTCAGTCAAAACAAGAAAATCTTCACGGGAAAGGCAACTGGTGGAAAAACACCCGCTAAGCTGTGAAGAGAAAGTGGGCACAGATGAGGGAAAGGTGTGATCCAGCAAAGACCCCCCCCACGGCGCTGCGAGGAGAAATGGCTGCCCACGCTGAGGGACACTGCCTGCTCCCCGGCCACCCGCCTCACTCCTGTTCACACAGACCGAGGGATTTCCTTCCAGGCGCCAAAACTCTGCCAGGGCCCGGCAAAGGCCTCAGCCTCCGCGCCCCTCAGGCGGAGTGAGGCGGTGAGGGCGGCTGGGCCTCAGGCCCCGCTGCCTTCACCCTTCCTCCCACCGAGGACACTGCCACGGTGAAACGGCCCCTCAGGGCGGGGCGGGGCTCGGCGGGCGGGAAGAGGCCAGGAGAGAGGGACAAGGCCGGGCAGGAGCCGCCGGGCCCCGCACAGGGACAGCGGCCCCTCAGCACCCGCCGCCATCTTCTCCCGGCCGCGGGCTGAGGCTGCTGCGCCACGTGACGGGAGGCGGGGCATCTGTCGCTGAGTGGGCGTGGTCTCACAGCCCACCGTCCAATCCGCGAGTAGGGGCGGGGCCGTTCCCGAAGGTCTCTAGGGCGGCCCCAAGTTCCGGGCTCTCGGAGTTAGGGGCGGGGCTGGCGGGCGGTGATTGGCTGCCCGCTGGCGTACGTACGTGCTAGGCCCCGCCCCTCCTGCCACGTCCGTGCGGCGCTGGCGGCGGCGGAGCAGCCGGTGCGCGCGGCAGTTGGCGCTGCGGCCTCGTGCGCGGGTGAGTGAGGGCGGGGGGCGCGCGCGCCGCCTGAGGGGGACGCTCCGGTCGGGGGGAGGGGGGAGAGGCGCGCGCGCCCGGCTCCTCAACGACCTCCCTGAGGGGCGGGAGTGAGGGGACGCCCTGAGGGGTGCGGGGATGTGGGGACCCCCCCGAGGGGCTCTGCGGGGTGAGGGACCTTCCGAGGGGCTGTGCGGATTGTGGGGACCCCCTCCGAGGGGCTGTGCGGGGTGAGGGACCCCCCTGAGGGACCGGATACGGGCTGAGGGGACCCCTCTGAGGGGCCGAATGAGGGGGACCCCCCCGAGGGGCTGTGCGGGGTGAGGGGGTCATCTGAGGGGGCTGGGCGCGGGTTGAGGGTCCCCCCCCGCGGCGCTGTGCGTGGGTTCTCACCGCCGAACACCGCACAGCCGAGGGGAGCTGTGGGGACCCTCTTAGGGGGCACCCTTGGGGGTGTGGGGACCCTCCCCTGGGGGGCTGCCTGAGTGGGGGGGACCCCGCCGCGGGGCCGTGCGGGGCTGTGTCCCGCCCCGAGGAGCCGGGCCCGGCTCTATCGCCCCGTCCTCCGCCGCTGATGTCTGGCCGAGCACCCAGCGGGCCCCCCAGCCCCGGGAGTGGGGGGATACCGCTCGGGCAGGCAGCTGATGTCGGGGGGGGACCCCCGGCACACCGCTCTCCCTCTCCGCCGGCTTCCCGGGACAGCGCAGAGAGAGGTGGAAGGGACAGGAGGAGCCGAACGTGTCCCGCTGAGGCTCACACAGCCCCGTCCCGCTCCCGGCACGGGTGAGGAGCCCGGGATGCTCCGGTTGGAGAGGTCAGGTGTGCAGCAGCGCCTGGTCCCGGAGCCAGCTCGGTGGGGCTGGAGGGGAAACTGTGACCTATGGGACCATCAGAGCCCTTCTCACTGTGCAGTGAGCCCTCTTTCTGCTCAGCCCATGAGTTTCTATTGAGTAAATCATATTCCTGACTCCACAAAATGTGTGAACCTTCAAACTTCACCCTGCTCCAGCTGTGCCTGATGGATTTCAAAAGATAACTCTTAGTTTGTCACTAATTACTTGAACAGCATCAAAAACTTTATTTCCTTCATGTGCTTTTCTACTGCTGCGTGCACTTGGTGTTCTGTAACCCTGAGCTGGAGTTAATTAGGTTTATTTAATTTATTAACACGATTTAAATGTTGTTATGAACACTCATGAGTTCTAGGAAGGCTTTGTAATGAGACAGGGTAGCAGCAACGTTAGAATAATTGAGATTTAGGAACACAGATACCAAATGTGTTGCTGGAACCAGGGAGACTTCAGTTTTCTTTAGTGGTGACATAATTAATGAGCTGGTGATGGGCTTGGAGTCCTCTGCACATATTGGTGTGGTCTGATAGCTAAAGCTCAGGGCTGGGACTGGGAAGACTGGGATTCTCACTTCTGACCCCCCTATCTATCCTTTGCACTTCTATTTTCCTCAGTGTTTCATTTTGAAAATTCATGTGGGATGAGAATTTGTATTGCTGTTTAATTGCTATAACAACATTTTAACTTTTGTATGCAAGGTTGAGATGAAAATGGGTATTTAAAGGCCAGTGTAAACCAGCAGGTGGCAAAAAAAGATTTTGTTGTTTGTTGTTTTTTTTTTAAATAAGCTTTTTCAGTCATTTCCAGAGCCACCTTCAGTTTGGAGGGTCACATGCTGCAGTTACACCGAGATGCTTCATAACTAACACCCTCTGTGCTTTCTCTGGGCAGCTCAATAGGGCTGCAAAGTGTCCAATTCTGACAAGAATTCATCCCAAATCCATTTTTGCTTTCTGCTGTTTATTTGGCCCATCCAACAGTGGGTGACTCTGGTGCAGCTAAGTTAATTTGAAGATGCATAAAGAACTTAGTGGCAGAAGTTCCCATGATATGCTGTGTTCATACCAGAAACCTGAGCAGCTATTCCACAGGTGACAAAGTCAGGGTTGTTTTCATATATCTAGTAATTAAGAAAATTACTATAAAATTTTAAGATTTTAAATAATGAGGAGCAGCTGAGGGAACTGGGGGTGTTGAGCCTGGAGAAAAGGAGGCTGAGGGGAGACCTTCTGGCTCTGTCCAAGTCCCTGCAAGGAGGGTGCAGAGAGGTGGGGGTGGGTCTGTTCCACCAAGGAACAATTCAGGAAATTCCTATATCTCATAATTAAGAAAAGATCTCCCTAATTTCAAATAATACACAATTCCCAAGTCTCTCTTTAATCATTAACCCCTGCATCACCGTCCTCTTGGTGCTTCCCAGCCGAGATGGCGTTAGGCTGGGGAAATGCCCCGCGCCAACACGGCTGCGAGCGTGCCTGCAGGCTGTTGTATCAGCTGTGTTTTCATGTGTGTGCTGTAGTGCCTCTTGGCTGAGATACTCAATATTTATGTGATGGGACTGGTTGGGGAAAAAAAGAGAGTGTACTATTCCTACCACTGCTTTTAAATTGAATTCTAACACAAATGATCTCCTCTGTGTTCAATAAACTGTGTTTTAGGGAGGTGTGTTTGAGAATGTGAGAAGCTTTCCTTTTCCAAGGGCTGTCCAGGTTAAATATCCTGGTCAATTACAAACCAAACCTGTTTGGTTTGGTTTATTTTTTTTTTAAGAGAAAAGAAAATCCAGATGAAGATAAAAGTGCCACACATGTTGACTTTAGATAACACACACGGCGTCAGCGTGTGCGTGTTTTGTTTAACCCAGTGGCCTGCTCTGGTGAAGGTTGAGGAACTTCAATTGCAGGTAAAGCAAACAGCAGTTCTGGTTTCATTCACCTTTATGTCCTTGAGGAACATCACGTGGGGTGATATAATCAGGGGAAATAACATATCTAGAGATTAAATCAAGAGCAAACCAGCGTGGTCCTCACCCCTGTGCGTTCTGTTCCAGGGTACCTGTTGCAGTCATGATGCCTGTTGCCACCCTGATGCCTGACGACACACCAATGTTTGACCCAAATATTCTGCATGAACTTGACTGGAGCCAGAACACGACAACGTTCTCTCCTGCCATTTCTCCTCTAGATCCAGGAGATGGCCTCGTTTTGAGACCACTTTGCACAGCTGATTTAAATCGAGGTAAAATCTTGTTTAAAGATGGTGACCCATGAAAGCCGAGTGCTGAACTAGATAATATGTATTTCTGCATGATCTCTTGGTGGATGAGGATTGCTCCTTTTATCTCATTTGGGTTATTTTATCAATAAGGATATTGAGCACTTGGCACATGGATTAGTGCTGTGTTGGGTGACCCTCAAAATGGGTTTTAGTGTTTTAACCTCAAAAACAGTCTTAAAATTCAAGTAAAATCTTCCAAATAATCCCCAGGTTCCTATTCACCACAGCTTTAGAGAGGGAGTGCAGTTGTTCATACTGCTCCTTTCAATATAACATGTAATGTGAACCAGCATCATCTTCGTGGTGCACGGAGGCTTCCCGAGTTCTGTAACCTGGATAAAAAGGTCGTTGTGAGTGTACAGCTTAATATTGCATAATTTCAGGCTTATACTTCTCTTGCTTGATTGTGTGCACCCAGCTGGGTGGGAGTGTTGATCTGCTGGAGGGTGGGGAGGCTCTGCAGAGGGATCTGGACAGGCTGGATCCATGGGCTGAGGTCGATTGTATGAGGTTCAACAAGGCCAAGTGCTGGGTCCTGCATTTGGCCACAACAACCCCATGGAACACTCCAGGCTTGGGGCAGAGTGGCTGGAGAGCTGCTGGGCAGAGAGGGATGGGGGTGTTGGTCAACAGTGGCTGAACATGAGCCAGCAGAGTGCCCAGGTGGCCAAGAAGGCCAAGGGCATCCTGGCCTGGAGCAGCACCAGTGTGGCCAGTAGGACCAGGGCAGTGATGGTCCCCCTGGACTGGGCACTGGTGAGGCTGCACCTCGAGTTCAGTGTTGGGCCCCTGACTCCAAGAAGGACCTGGAGGTGCTGGAGCGTGTCCAGAGAAGGGAACGGAGCTGGGGAAGGGTCTGGAGCACAAGTGTGCTGAGTTCCCGGCTGAGGGAACTGGGGGTGCTGAGCCTGGAGAAAAGGAGGCTGAGGGGAGACCTTCTGGCTCTGTCCAAGTCCCTGCAAGGAGGGTGGAGAGAGGTGGGGGTGGGTCTGTTCAACCAAGGACCAAGGGACAGGACAAGAGGAAAAGGCCTCCAGTTGTGCCCAGGGCAGTTGAGATGGGATGTGAGGAAGAATTTCTTTGCTGAAAGGGTTCTGAGGCACTGGAAGGGGTTGCCCAGGGCAGTGGTGGAGTCCCCATCCCTGGAGGGATTGAAGAGTCGTGCAGACACAGTGCTGAGGGACATGGGTCAGTGGACATGGTGGTGTTGGACTGGTGGACTTTTCCAGCCTTATCAATTCTGTGATCTATGCTCACAGTGCAGTTTGCTGCTGACACATGAGCTGATCCTTCAGCAGTGCTGCAGGCAGGAGTTGGATTGTGAGATCCCAGTCTGGCTCTATAACATGCAGAGCTCAGGCCTTTACCTGCAACAGAACTGGATGGTGCTGTGGGGACATTAACTCTCCAAACAGCCGTGTCGGTTGTTCTGTGCTGTTTGGAGCTCTCTGTGTTTCTGTCCCTCACTGAGGATTTGTGATTTATTTTCCTTTTTTTCTCCTTCTTTTATAACAGGCTTTTTTAAGGTTCTGGGTCAGCTGACTGAAACTGGAGTTCCAAGCCCAGAGCAGTTCATCAGTGAGTGCATCGTTATTTCTTGGCATTTCCATAGAGGTTACTGGGAACCAGAGGGTCCTGATGCTGACAGCGAAGCTACTGGGCTGTGAGGCTCCTGGGACTGCCTGATGCCAGAGGGATTTATTAGCTCAGCTCCCCTGGGGCAGCCTTTGGCACTCAGTGTTGGATCTGGTTGCAGCTGTCTTGGCTGGGTCAGGCTTAAACTGTGTACCTGCTGGGGAGGGACTTTTTATCAGGGCAGTTAATGACAGAACAAGGGGAAATGGCTTTAAACTGGCAGAGGGGAGATGGAGCTGAGATGTGAGGAAGAAATTGTTTGGTGTGAGGGTGGTGAGACACTGGCCCAGGTTGCCCAGAGAAGCTGTGGCTGCTCCTCCCTGGAAGTGTTCTCAGCCAGGTTGGATGAGGCTTTGAGCAACCTGCTCTAGTGGAAGGTGTCCCTGCTGCTGGCAGGGGGGTTGGGACTGGATGAGCTTTAAGGTCCCTTCCAACCCAAACCAGTCTGGGATTCTGGGATTCATTCTGTGATTTGGAGACTGAGCTTTAGGTACCTGGCAGGCTGCTGGGTGGTGGCTGCTTTTGGCTGAGGTATCACAGAACCAGTGGGGAGGCAGAAGCCTTTCATCGTAGCTCAACAGCGTCCTGAGCTGGCTTCACTGGTTTGACTGAGGTGTAAGAGAACTTAGAGGAGGTGCTGCCACCTTCATTGTAGTGCTGGAGAAGGAGGGTTCTCTTGGCAGCTGAGGAAAAGGCATTGTTTAATTTCTGCTTTTTCTGGGTTAGTCTGACTCTGGCACTTTCAGGTTTTGCAGTCTTGGGCACATCTTCCTTGTGATCCCGAACCCTGCAGTGACCTGCAGTTAGAATCTGTTGCAAGCATGAGGCTTCCCAGCAATTTAATCCGAGATTAACAGTTCTGCTGTCTTGTCTGCTCCTGCAGAAACCTTTGAGCACATGAAGAGATCTGGAGATTACTACGTTACTGTCGTGGAAGACACACATCTTGGACAGATTGTTGCTACGGCAACGCTGGTGATAGAACACAAGTTCACTCACTCCTGTGCAAAGGTATGTTCTGCAAAGTGAGGAAAAACCCTGTCCCTTGTCTCCATCCCTGATGTGTTTATCTCCCATCCTTGGCTGCTCAGCTAAATAGTAAAAGGAATCTTTGGCTTTTCTTGAGGAAAAAAGAGCAGTTTGTCTGTCCCATTCTCCCTCCCAGTGAACTTTTGAACTAGTCAGGCTTGGTTCTGATGGAGCAGATGGCTGAGGATCTCGCTGCTGTGACATCCCAGCTAGACAGGGAGCTGGAGAGACACAAATCCCTCGGTGGGGATGGGCTGTGCTGGGCCTGCAGCTCTGCTGGGTGCTGGAAGGGGAGTTACGAGCGTGTGGGGCACTGGAGGAGCTGTGTCTCACTAGGCAGCAGAAAATCCAGGTGTGAAATGTAACAAGGGCAAGTGTGGGGTGTTGTACCTGGGCAGGAACAACCCCAGGTTCCAGTATAGGTTGGGAGATGATCTCCTAGAGAGCAGTGTAGGGGAAAGGGATCTGGGAGTCCTGGTGGGCAGCAGGATGACCATGAGCCAGCACTGTGCCCTTGTGGCCAGGAAGGCCAATGGCATCCTGGGGTGCATTAGAAGGGCTGTGGTCAGTAGGTCGAGAGAGGTTCTCCTCCCCCTCTACTCTGCCCTGGTGAGGCCACATCTGGAATATTGTGTCCAGTTCTGGGCCCCACAGTTCAAGAAGGACAGGGAGCTGCTTGAGAGAATCCAGCACAGAGCCACCAAGGTGATGAAGGGAGTGGAGCATCTCCCTGATGAGGAAAGGCTGAGGGAGCTGGGGCTCTTTAGCTTGGAGAAGAGGAGGCTGAGGGGGGACCTCATTAATGTTTATAAATATCTGAAGGGTGAGTGTCAGGAGGATGGGACCAGGCTCTTCTCAGTGGTGTCCAATGATAGGACAAGGGGATTTGAGGAGGAACTTCTTTCCTGTGAGGGTGCCAGAGCCCTGGGCCAGGCTGCCCAGGGAGGGTGTGGAGTCTCCTTCTCTGGAGACATTCAAGACCCACCTGGACACCTTCCTGTGTGATCTCATGTAGGTGTTCCTGCTCTGGCAGGGGGTTGGACTGGGTGATCTTTCGAGGTCCCTTCCAATCCCTGACACTCTGTGACTCTGAAATGTAGCACTGGAGGGAAGCTAACACCCAGTGTTCCCTTGGACTAACCTTGCCTGTGTTCTCACAGAGAGGAAGGATAGAAGATGTCGTGGTGAGCGGGGAGTGCAGAGGAAGGCAGCTGGGGAAACTGTAAGTGTTCACCTTTGCTATTCAGCAAGCCCTGGCTCAGCTGGGTTCTGTCCCCACGCTGAGGGCTGTCAGCAAACACGCTGGCAAAGATCACTCCTCAGAGCTCCAGGAGCAGGATTTCAGCCCCTGGGGCAGATCCTCCCCAGCCAGGCACAGGTAAAGGCTTTAGCCAGGAGGTATGGCTGGCTGGCTGGCAGAGTGCAGGGTGAGGTGATGAGGGGCCTGGAGCATCTGCCTGACAAGGAGAGGCTGAGAGAGCTGGGACTGTTCAGCCTGGAGCAGAGCAGCCTGAGAGGGGATCTGATCAATGTCTGTAAATATCTGAAATGTGGGGGCCAATGGATGGGGCTGGGCTCTTCTGGGTGGTGCCCAGTGACAGGACAAGGGGCAATGGGCACAAACTGGGACACCAGAAGTTCCAGACAAGCCTAAGGAAAAATTTCTTTGCTGTGAGGGTGCTGGAGCCCTGGGCCAGGCTGCCCAGAGAGGGTGTGGAGTCTCCATCTCTGGAGATGTTCAAACCCACCTGGACACTTTCCTGTGCAACCTGGTGTAGGGAACCTGCTTTGGCAGGGGGGTGGGACTGGATGATCTCCTGAGCTCCCTTCCAACCCCTGTGATTTTAAAACAGTACTGTAAAATTGTTTGCAAAACACTGGTACTTCGTTGGTTTTGGGGTTGGTTTTTTTTTTGGGGGGGGGAATAACAACTGTCCTGTGTAGTGAAGGAAAATGCAGAGTGCTATAAAACTTCAGCATGGTACCTCTGATAATTTTAGCTAATTAAATGTTAATTGATCCAGTGCTCAGGGCAGGTCTCATTTAACTATTTTCTGTCTTTTTCAGATTAACATCCACCCTGACCTTGCTAAGTAAGAGACTGAACTGTTACAAAATTACACTTGAGTGTCTGCCAAAAAATGTGGATTTCTATAAGAAGTTTGGCTACTCTGTATCTGAAGAAAATTACATGTTCCAAAGGTTCTTTAATTAAGAACTTGTGGTTTTGTTCAGGGTATTTTTTGGTAAAGACTGTTGTTGGAGGAGCTTGTGCTACAAACATTCTCTTCGTGGAAGATTTCTATAGTTTATTGCTGCAAATGTAATGATCCCTATAAATAATTAACATCAAATGTGTAAATCCTGCAAAAAAATGAAATTACTGACATTTTAGAAGGGTCCTTTGAGTTAGGAAATAAGCTCTTAGAACTAATTTTTACCACTGTTTAGTCTAAGTGAAGCTTTTTTTGTTCTGAGTTACAAAGGACTCTTGTTCAAGGGATGGTTTTTAACCAAAGGTATATATTTTTATCTCAAATTTTTTCTTGCATTGTATTTTTCTAAAGGTTTGTGCTTCTTTTCTTGGGAGCTGAAGTACAGCTCGTGGGATAGTGCTGCTGTCTGTACTTCCCAGGAGGGTGACCTAGCTCGGGTAGGGACGCTGCTTCTCTTGTGCAGAATCAGTGACACAGGATGGGGGTTTGTTCTGGGTTTTTTTTGATGAAACCTCACAAAAAAGCCCTGTTTCTGTTAAGGTACCTAAAATTTTATAGGCACTATTATCCAAACCCAAATTTGTTACTATTTATGCAGAGAGAGGAGAATCCTTATGGGCTGTGTCGAAGCTGATGTTCTGAGTCTAAAAATGGATGTGTACTCACTGCAGGGGTCCTGCACTTTAGCTGATAACTTAACTTTGTTTTCAGGATAATTATTTGTTTTCAGGATAATTATTTGTTTTTTGACACACACACACAAATAACCCCATGATTTGCAACGGGGCAAGTCTGGTGGGTGGAATACACCCCGTTTTGTGTGGGGCTCTGGCTGGGACTCCAGGGGAGTGTGATTTGGGGTTGGCAGTTAATGCATTCAGCTTCCCTGGGCACACCCAGCCCAGTGGCTGTGCTGGAGCTCCCCAGGGCCAGGTGGGCTGTGGTTTTGCTGGTCATGGTTTATGCCAAGGGCATAGCAACCCAACAGAGAAACACCCCATCCTGCTCCTGAGGGATCATTGCTGCTTTGGAGCATCCCTCTTTGCTGTAAGATTGGAGAAATGTTTTTAGCACTTTTGCTGGTGATGGTGAGCAAAGAATCCACACAGCCCTGGTTGGAACAGTTGTGTCTTGTGCAGAGAGAGTGACAAACCCTGCATCTCTGAATAGGGCATTATAGATCCGTGAGGGCTCGTACAGAACAACCAGTCTTGTTTGTGACAGCCTCACAGAATGTTCTTTCATTGTGCTGTGGAGAGCTACTTTAAGCAGGGGTGGGGGTTCTATTTAATGTCCCTGATGGTACTCCACTCCATGTAGTGTTCCCTTGGTGATGTTTTGTTTTATTTATTGATTATTTTTTTAGAAATATTTGTTTAAGCTGAATAAATGAAAACTGCCCAATGTACTGATCCGGTCTGCAGTGCTGTGTGTACCTGTTGTCTCTCAGAGCAGTGCCACCTGCTGCACATACACTTGTTTTCCTTTCTCCAGACTGAAATGAACACTTCTGGAGACTCTGTATTGATTTTTAGAATCACAGAATGTTGTGAGCTGGAAGGGACCCACCAGGATGATGGAGTCCAACTCCTGTCCCTGCACAGGACAATCCCAACATTCACACCATGTCCCTGAGGGCCTTGGCCAAATGCTGCTGGAATGCCAGAAAGCAAACAGCAATTGAAATTTGATGGAACAAGAGGAAATGGGCTCCAGTTGTGCCCAGGGCAGTTGAGGGTGGATGTGAGGAAGAATTTCTTTGCTGAAAGGGTTCTGAGGCATTGGAAGGGGTTGCCCAGGGCAGTGGTGGAGTCCCCATCCCTGGAGGGATTGAAGAGTCGTGTAGACACAGTGCTGAGGGACATGGGTCAGTGGGGACTGGTCAGTGTTGGGTTCATGGTTGGACTCGATGAGCTTAAAGGGCTTTTCCAATCCAGGCAGTTCTGGGATTCAGTGAAGTACCTACTGGCAGTTGGTTAAATGAGACCATGTGAAGAAGTTTGAAATAAAAGGCTTAATAAGAGATAAGAGGAAAACTAATCTCAGAATCCTAGGTTCTGAGAGGCTGCTGTCCACACAGCAGCAGGTATGCAGAGCAGAATGACTACAGAAGGCAGCAGGAGGGGGTAATGGCATGAAAGAGATTGATGGAAAATCCTTAGCCATGAAGCCTGTTAGTTTGTGAAACAGCCTCTCCAGGGAAGCACCAGGACCCCAGTGAGATAACAGAACCAGACAACACATGGACAAGCCTCTCTGGCAGGGGATAGTCAGATGAATCAGTAATGTTCTTCCATCTGTGTTTCATCTCTGCCCCTTCCCAAGGGAGCTGAAACAGAAAGCAATGTAATGCCAAAGTTCTGGTTCCCAGCCTGGTTTCATCAGAACCTTCCAGCTGCCAGCAGCTGGTGAGCAGTGCAAGAGAGACAGACACCCCCAAACCTCCCTGCAGCCATGTGGCAGCCTGGGGGGGTGAGTGGTGAAACATCTGAGGATGAATTTCCCAACAGCCCCCACAGAATTCTTTAGAAGAGTCAGTTAACAGCACATCATAAACCAACAACTGCACAACCAGCGCGGCACACCGAGCTGCTCGGCTTAACGCTGACGAGTTGGGGCTTAGCAGAGTGTAGTTTAGGAGATAACAGTACCTCTTTCTTTTTCCAAGCTGCTACTTCCCTAACTAAAGCACCCTACATTTCTAAAAGGGTTTTGTTTTTTCCTGAAGGATTTGCACTGCTCCAGCACCAGCCTAGGGGGCTGAGGACAGACAGCAAAATCCTGTGAGCTCTCCCCATACGCAGCGCTCCAGGGCTTTCACGTTCCACAGAAGAGGTTATTGGGTTGTAAAGCCTCACCCAGGTGTCTGGCTCAGCTAAAAGCCCCAACTTCCTGCAGGAAGATTTCCTCCTCAGGTGTCACCCACCTCTGTTCCAGCAGCCTGCTTTAACCCAGGCAGTACTTTTCAAACCTGTTAACTACTTGGAAGAGCCCGGATCCATGCCAAGAGCTGAGGCTGGCTTTGGGTGGACTGCTTCTCAGCCAGGAGCTGCAAGGCAGAGGAGCAGTGAGTAAGCTCAGATCAACAAGTCACAGGTGTGGTCAACCTACCTTGAACACACAAAGCCAGGCACAACTCCTACAAAGTAAACAAGCTGCTGGATGATCCTCCAGCAAAAGGCAGCACCAGAAGCCATCCTCCCAGGACAGAATGGCTTCCCTGCTCAGAGGGAAGCCATTCTGTCCTGTATCTGCCCTCAAAAGGTCCCACCCAGCACAGGTTGCTCCTTCTGAGGGTGACAGAGGACATCTGCCATTCACACCCAGCCACAGCAGAGTATGGGGAGACAGGTGGATGCTCAGATCCTCAAATGTCTCTTTTATATTGAGTCGACTCTCTGGAGCCTGCCTGTTCCCTCTTAGAGTCTAATGCCAAGCTGACATTTCCCAAGCACCCAGTTTTTCCTAGCAGCTCTGATTTGCTCAGTCAGCACCGTGCTCTGAAGGAGCCATCGCTTCATTGTCTCTTTTTGTGCACCAAGACTGCAAAGCAAGCAGAGATGCACAACTGAGCCCCTACTTGCACAACCACTGGTGATCACAGCCCTCCTGGGAAGGGAGGAGAGTTAAACCTGCCTTGGCAGTTCCTCATCTGAGAACTTGGAAGCACTGCTAAGTACAGGGCCTTAATGAACTCCAGGGGGTTAAAGAGCTCAGGTGAACTGTTTTGCTCTGGATACCATCATGCCAAGTGCTTTGGGCCTCAGTTTTCAACCACCAACCCCATTTTCACCTCCAAGGATGCAACTATTGTCTTACAAAGTGAACTCCTTTAACACCAGTTTGAAGATGCACTATTCTCAAGGGCCAATGGGCCATACTGGCTTGTTCAACTTGTTAAATCAACCTGTAATTTAAATTTAATTTAAACCTGTCCCTAATTGAACAGGTAGTTTTTAATGCAAGCTGAAAGAATTCACTCTTGATGTGTGTAAAATTGGTACTGCCCTGTGTATTCATTAAGCACACAACTATTTGATTAAGTAATTAATCAGTACTCTGTTAAACTTTAACTTGCATAAAACAAGTAGAGATTTTTAGAACAGTATTTCCTCTTAAATTGGTCTCAGAGTGTCAGGCTGAAAATAATTGAGTATATAATGAGGTTTTATAACCAAGTAAAGAGTTAATACCCCTTAGATCACTGCTCTTGCTCAACTGCCAGTAGTAGCACAGAGTGTGGTGGGTAAAGCATATTTCCACCAGCGTGACCATAACACACACTGAGAACAAGGTGAGTTTTAGCAAACTTTTTCTTTACTAAAGTCTCTTGTTATAAATTACACAAATAACTTTATAAACAAATCCCCTCCCCCAACTTGCATTTTGTTTAAAGTAATAACTTTATATAATACAAATAAAGAAATTTCAAGTATGAAAAGTGCATTATTGCAATAATACCTCTTTGCAAGTCCAAAAAATCTTGGTTTAGAATAAAACTGTAAAGTGTAAAAAAGGAGTAAAACAATCAGTGCCATCTATTCATTCAAGGAGTCCAACATCTTAAAAATGATGCTTAGTGTGTTGCAGAGGCAGATTTACATCTGAAAGCAACATGTAATTGAGAAGAAGCTATGTGTGTGTGTGTTCATCACTTTGCCTTTTTTAATTCTCTTTTTCCCTAGTTTTCTTCACCTTTCTTGGCAGGAATTGACAATCCAAACAGTGCTGGCCTCAGATATCATCTGTTCTGTGCTGCTGCCACTTGCATGGTTCCAAGTTCTTCATCCTCTTCATGCATTCGCTTTAAACTTCCTGCAAAAGGCAAGAGGAAGGAGGATAGGTTGGAAAAGATCAGCTCTAATAACACAGAGCTGTGCACAGGACTCCAGGGCAGCTGTCAGGGTCTCCTTGCAGGGACTCTACGCTCCCAACACACTCAGCTTTTGGGGTAAGCTTTACACCTCCCCCCAAACTCCATTTTCACCAGCCTTTAGCAGGGGCTGCTACTGGCACACCTCTGTATGATTTAGGTAACATTTTTCACATGCCCTAATCCCCTGTTACCTGTTTATAAACTTTTTTTTCAGAGGAACTGCCTTAATTTTAAGGACAGCAATTATGGAGCAGCTCTGCTGTGGGCACAGGCTGAGAGAGTTGGGGCTGTTCAGCCTGGAGAAGAGAAGGCTCCGGGGAGACCTTCCAGTGGCCTCCCAGTACCTGAAGGGGCTCCAGGAAGGCTGGGGAGGGACTTTTCATAAGGGCAATTAGTGACAGGACAAGGGGAAATGGCTTTAAACTGAAAGAGGGGAGGTTTAGATGAGATATTGGGAAGAAACTCTTTGGTGTGAGGGTGGTGAGACACTGTCCCAGGTTGGCCAGAGAAGCTGTGGCTGCTCCTCCCTGGAAGTGTTCTGGGCCAGGTTGGATGAGGAGGCTTTGAGCAACCTGGTCTAGTGGAAGGTGTCCCTGCTGCTGGCAGGGGGGTTGGGACTGGATGAGCTTTAAGGTCCCTTCCAACCCAAACCAGTCTGGGATTCCATGTCATGAACATAGGCTGCTTTCAGCCTGTCATTCCTGATTCTTCCAGGGAACTCAGGGAATTTGAAGGATGGGAGAGGCAGGGCCCTTCTCCAGGATGGTGTGGAAGTGCAGACAGCACCACAGGCAGCTTCAGCCACAGGAGAAGGGAATATCTCAGTGCTCCATACTGAAATTAGACCAGCCTGCACAGCAACTGCAGCCACCCCCTTCTCAGCAGTCTGGGATTCACTGCTGCTGGAGGTTGTCTGAGGGAGGGCAAAAGTCACCTCACAAGACTGGGTAAGACAGGAGAGGCTTCTGACCTGTGGTACCAGGTGGAACTGAGAGGGATCGCTCCAGCTGCAGTGGTGACATCATCTGGATGGTTAATTTTGCAAGATAGATGGCTTCATATTCCTAAAAAAGTTTAATAATATATATATTGCTATTAATTTGGCATAATGCTTCTGTAAGGGTGAGAAGGACTAATTCAGAGAGCTCCCTAGGATGGGCTAGAGAGTATCTGACAGTCATGCAGGGATTTTAGAGGAGAGTTCTTTGTTGCTTTGATGTGAAGGACAAAAACTGTCAGGAAGACAGAGCAAAAGAAAACTTAAAGGATGACAAGAAACAGCTTTAGGGGAGAAAGTAAACTCTCCTTAAAAAAATTCTGCAAGAATGTCCAGAGAACTCCTGGTTGCTCCCAGAAGGCAACTCAGCCAGTTGAAACAAACCCAACTCAGAATGCAGGAGCTTCAGAATTCATTACAAGGACAAACCACACATGGCCTTGAAGTGGCATTCTAGTGACCTGCCAGGCTGCCAGTGCTACACAACAGCTCCTCCCAGGATTTACTTTCAAAACAAAACACAATGAAATAAAAAGTAAAGAAAACAACCCAAACTCAGGAGATATTCAATCACCTTGCTGCCAGCCACCTAATTAATAGCAGAGACACTGCAAATGTGTTTCAACATCCTGTCCTGATGTTTGCCCACTGTTCACCCAGTGTCCTGGAATATAACAAAGCAACTTCCTGATAGCACTGTTTGCTCTTTCAGACTGGAGTGTCACCACCTGTGAATGCAACTGTCAAGAAGGATCACGGATGTGTGTCCCAATTCTCACTCTGCAGTTTCCTTAGCCACCAGTTCATCTGTTTCAGAGCCTTTTAATCACTGCACAAACCAAGATTATTTTGTTTCTCCTCCATTCCTGGATTTGCTTTGTCTAAAGTTGAAGTCTAATGAACTACTCATCTTCCTCCCAAGCTCTACTCTAACTTCTGACTTTTATTTGAAGCATAGTTTTACAGTAAATATTAAGCCTAAGTAGAAACAGCTGTTTGGCAGGAAGATGATTCATCAAATGTCTTTTGAGTTATGACCAAAGGAAAACAAAATAAAAAGTCACCTGAAGTTGATGGACAAATCCAGCATTAGGATTAATACAGAATCTTCTTTCTTGAACATAGGTAAATGCGTCCCTTAAAAAGAGAAGAGGAAAGAAAACACTTCAGTGGAAAACAGACTGTGACAAAAGTCTCCAGGGTTTTAAATGTTCCTTCCAATTATCAGTTCTTAGGAAATTAACAGCCTCTAAACCCTCCTCAAAACTGCTTTGTATAACTGACATTTTTGGGGCAAAATAGGAAGCAGTAGTTGAAAAAAAAAAAACCAAACCCAAACCACTATTTACCCACCCCCACCTCAAGTTTCCAGCTCATTGGTCTGTTTTCAACACACTTAGAACAGCTTTTTGGGGCCTTTTCTAGAGTTTTATGGCAAAGCATCAATCTATGTAGGCTGGTGTCTTGTTTCCACTACCAGCAGGTACCTAGTTATGAAAAAAAAGGGATGTACACAAACCTGCAGTGAAGTGAAACAGAATCATCTGCCCCATGTAAAGTCTTCACTCTATCTCAGTAGGTGATAACTGGCTTATGCATCAATACACAACTGTACTCTAAAATCATTATTCACTCCAAAATCATTATTCACTCCAAAATCATTATTCACTTACACTTGAATTAAAATAATACCTCCAGATGTATCAGACTATTATTTCCTGTACCAAAGTACTCTCTCACTTCAGCCTGTTCATACAAATAGTTAACTACATGACCATGCTCTGTTCTTACCTGTACTTCACCCCAAATGTTTCCATTATGTATGCAATAACTAAGGCAGCACTGAAAAGAAACCAACAAAAATAATTAGTAAAATACATGTCTATTGTTTTTAAAATAAATTAATAAGCAGGATGGATGGTTTCCTACCTTCTAGAAATCCCTGCATTTCCATGGACAAGAACTTTTCCTGATAAAGAAAAAGAAAATAAAATACAACCAACCCTATTTGTACAGATTGAAGAAAATTATTTGAAATATATTTTTTCTGTGTTATGGAGAACTACACAGTAGCAAGGTACCTCCTAAAAATAAGAGGTGTGTTTTCTTACAATATATTCCTAATTACACTCTGTCCATTACTGCCCTGGGATACAGAAACATGGATTCCTGCTCCTCTGAGGATTTTAAGTACCAAAATCTGCCTTCCAGGGCCCTAAATTAGAGAGGGGACCAAAAAAACCCCCCCAAAACTCCCACCCTCATGCACAGAACAGTTGTGTTTAAAGTTTAAAACCCCCAGATATACAAATTGGTTTTTTTTTTTCCAGTTGGAGGCAAAAGGCAAGAACATTTTGCTCTGAACTTGTTCAAGTCAAGCACAATAAACCCCCAAATTTAAGAAAACCTCATATTTAAAAGCCACTCCTACCACTAAGTTAGTTTTAAATCTTTAACAATGGATTAGTAAATGAAGGAAAAAAAGTTAATAGGATTTTACCTCCACTTTGTAAACTTCCATCAATAAATTCTTTAGTCTAAAAAGAAAAAACAAAATTACAATACTCAAAAGTTTCTGTTTATTTTAGATGTAACTGCTACTTACATTTCAATTTGGTAAAATTTTGGTATCAGTCTTTATGTACAGTGACAACAATGCACCCTGTTTATACAGACTTAGACATCACTTCCTCTGGACATCTGTATTTCTTTGGTACTTTTAATTATTCATCACATTGTCAGTGAAAAACTAGTGTGAAGCCAGAAACAAAAATGGATTAAAATCCAGTATGTGTGCCTTTTATTATCATTATATCACATCTCATGCCACTGTCATAAAAAGTCACTTTTAAACATCTTTGCTTAACAGTTTTGGGGGGGAAAAAATTAAATAAACCAAAAATACAAAGCAGAATTCATACACATCAACAACATGGTCTGGACCACTCTACTCATGCTTGTGTCTTCCTAGAAGGTCTCCAGTGATATCTGCAGTGATAAAAGCAGGTCTCATCAATCTGTAAGGTGAGATGTGATGCCGTGAGGTCTGTGGGACACTGCCAGCTTGAAACAGCTGATAAGATGAAAAGCAAAAGCTAAATAATTTATTGTGGGGAAAACTCAGACTTCAGACTCTTAAAAATCCACCAACACAGAGCTACTGAGGTGTCAGTAACTGTGAGAGCTGCAAAGGATGGTGTTTGCTTGAGCAAATGGCTTTAGAGTTTAGAAAAGCTGAAAGACATCAACTCATCTGCAGCCTTACTCTGCCAAAACACGGCCAGTGCTGCTGCAGAGATGGACAGAGAGGCCAGAGGAGCTTCCTGGTGATTTTTGTTTTATTTTATTTTATTTTATTTTATTTTATTTTATTTTATTTTATTTTATTTTTTGGTGGGTGAAGGAAGAAAATACTTTTACAAACTAACCTAAAATAAAGGTTATTTTAACCTTTTAAAGGTTGTTTTAACCTAACAAAACCACAGCTCAAAACTAAGGGTTAATTCTATTTCCAAACATCAGTATTGCAATGGGTACTGTTTAACTTAAAGTTATTCAAACATGTTTCAAGATGCTGAAGAACTCAGTTACACCAACTAGCTACGATTTTCTGGTGACTTTGGTTTAGTATTTGATACAAAAGATGTAAATTGGGCTCAATTTTGAGCCCAAGAGCTCAATTTTTTTTTTTTTGAGCTCTTAGGCTCAAAAAATACATTTCCTACAGGCCAAGGTCTCCAGCATTCTCCCATGACTTATTTATTTTATAAATAAATATATATATATATTTATATAAAAGATATTTATTTATATATATATATTTATTTATATAAAAAATATTTATTTATATATATATATATATATATATATATATATAAATATATTTATTTATCCAGCATTTTCCATGATTTATTTCTTTTGAGACTGGTCTTTTTTTTTTATCCTTTTTCCTTTTTTTCTTTTTCTTTTTAATGCATAATAAGATACAGCTCTTACAACTCTGCCTTAGTTTCCATACATGTAAAAAGGAGTTAATTGCACTTTGGCACTTACTAAAGTGGCAATAATAAGGTCACTTAAGCGTTCACAGCCCTTCCAGGTGCCTCAAGCTGGACATCCCAAATTTGAAACTGGTATCTCTTAGTCTTACTGGGCAACTCTGTTCCAAATCCATTCCCATGAACACACCAACACTTACCATAGGGAAAAATCGAATTATATTCTCAACGGGGTTATCTGCAATATCCAGGACTAAATACCTGCAATGAGACAGCTGCCATGAGCACACAGTGACACCGAGGCCCTGATCCAGCCCCCCTGCAGCACTCACACCTGCAGAAGGAACCCAGCTCCACCCTCCTGGCTTTACTTTCTGGTCTGAGCTCCTGAACTGCTACAACCAAGCCACCTCTGGAGCTGTCCCCAGGAGGAAGCAAGTGAGGAGCCTTCTCCAACATCCCCCGACAAAATCACCTCTCAGAGGGGAAGAAATTGCAGCTGACACCCAGCTGGGTGGGAGTGTTGATCTGCTGGAGGGTTGGGAGGCTCTGCAGAGGGATCTGGACAGGCTGGATCCATGGACTGAGGTCAATTGTGTGAGGTTCAACAAGGCCAAGTGCTGGGTCCTGCACTTGGGTCACAACAACCCCATGGAACACTCCAGGCTTGGGGCAGAGAAGCTGGAGAGCTGCTGGGCAGAGAGGGACCTGGGGGTGTTGGTTGACAGCAGCTGAAGATGAGCCAGCAGAGTGCCCAGGTGGCCAAGAAGGCCAAGGGCATCCTGGCCTGGAGCAGCACCAGTGTGGCCAGTAGGACCAGGGCAGTGATTGTCCCCCTGCACTGGGCACTGGTGAGGCCGCAGTTCGAGTGCTGGGCTCAGTGCTGGGCCCCTGACTCCAAGAAGGACCTGGAGGTGCTGGAGCGTGTCCAGAGAAGGGAACGGAGCTGGGGAAGGGTCTGGAGCACAAGTGTGCTGAGTTCCCGGCTGAGGGAACTGGGGGTGTTGAGCCTGGAGAAGAGGAGGCTGAGGGGAGACCTTCTGGCTCTGTCCAAGTCCCTGCAAGGAGGGTGGAGAGAGGTGGGGGTGGGTCTGTTCAAGCAAGGAGCAAGGGCCAGGACAAGAGGAAATGGGCTCCAGTTGTGGCCAGGGCAGTTGAGATGGGATGTGAGGAAGAATTTCTTTGCTGAAAGGGTTCTGAGGCATTGGAAGGGGTTGCCCAGGGCAGTGGTGGAGTCCCCATCCCTGGAGGGATTGAAGAGTTGTGTAGACACAGTGCTGAGGGACATGGGTTAGTGGACACGGTGGTGTTGGGCTGATGGTTGGACTTGATCTCACAGATCTTTTCCAACCACGACAATTCTATGATAAATCCACACCTGCTACACTACAAGTGACTCTGTTTTGTTTGAAAGCCGCATCCCACACACCGACATCCTCCCCACCAGTCTGTAAATAGGGGCCAGTGCTCCTTCCTGGGGTGCATGCAAGTTTTTCAGAGGTACAGACACTCTGATGAAGTTACCTCCAACATTTTATTAGCAGGACAAACTGTACTCAGAAATAACTTCCAGACTGAAGACAGTCACTGCAAACTAAGGGACACTTCTCATCCCTGGTGTTGTCCATGTCTGGAGTCACACAGATAAATGAACTTCACAGTTTGGATTTCAGAGTCTTCCCAGACCTTAGTGCATTTGTCAAATACTTCTGACAAGGTGAAAATATTTGGAAAGAAGACTAACAAAAATCTTGTTACAGCAGAATAAGGTGATGAAAAGTAAGATCTTTCATTGTTCTGCCTGTTATGATCATTTCTTACCTAAATAACTGCTGGAAGTTTGGTTTAATAAAATTTGCTTCAATGTTTTGCCGTATGCATATGACATGGGTTATTCCATGCTTCTGAAGTATAGGTAGCTGTGGGAAAAGAAATAAAAAGATTATTTTTAAGATGTTGAATCCTTTATTGCACAGTAATAAAAATAAAAGCTATATTTAAATACACAATAGGGCTAGATCATGTCCTGGAGGAAAATCGGAGCCAGTTTTCTAATAATCAAAGCACAGTGTGAAAAATTTTGTCTTTCAAAAAGACAAAACACAACCAAAACACAAAAAGACCAAACACAACCAGCTGCAAGATGCTCCTAATGATGATCAAGAGCAGGCAGTAAAGGCAGCATTCAATCAACCTGTTGGTCCCTGCCCACCTTCCACTCTGCCTGAAACTCCAAGTCCTTACATGATGCAGTAATTCCCAGCTCCCACTGGTTTCTTGCTGGAATCAGAGCGTTGAAAGTAAGATCAATTAACCTGTGAGGTAAATTTGCAGACACAAGCTTTGTCTTCACAGTGCTTGATTTTATTGTAGATGGAATTTACCTCATTTTACTGAATATGTGTGAGTTCTCATTGCTGGTTTGTGTAGCAACACTTCTAAAGGAAATAGATCTCTTGATGGGTAACGTGCAAGTCTCAAATGGTTTACTTGGGTTTTTTTTTTTAATTGAGGATCTTTTAAATTTTTTCTCCTGAAATAACCCTTTAGCTCACAAGATTGTTAAAGAAAATGCAGTCTTGCAAGTGTTAACTGCCCCAGCCTGAAGCTGTTGTTCAAATTCACCCTGGAAAGGGGAGGCTCCAGTCAGACAACCCTGTGGGCTAAAAGAATCATCCCATAAACACACCATATATTTACATCTACTCTGGCACCTTTCATATTGCAATTCAGGGCTGCAGCCAAATTTACACCTATATAGATAACACAAATCACCACAGTAACAAATCACCACAGCAAAGTTTCCTTATGAGACACTATTCTGAAAAATCCTACCTTGCTTTTCATAGCTGAAGAATATGGGCCTAAAAATAACCCAGGTAAAATTTCCTAAGGGGTAGAAAAAACAGATATTTAATACCAACTCAAAATTATTTGAAATAATACATTGCACCCAAATCAAACAATGCCCACAGAAACAATTAATTTACATATTAGTGAGATGTGTTATCAAGTGTCATTATAACAGGACAAGGGGAAAAAAATTGGTTTGGCAAAATAAAATAAACATGATCTTTGTGCAGGAGATTTTGTTTTGGAATGGGAATCAAGTCCTTTATTTGCACTAAGTTCCAGTTTGATCTTCCCCAGCCCCAGATCAAATGAAAGGCACTTTAACTCTGTATATAATTGTGCTGTGTAATTAATTCCAAATCACCCTCATGGAAAAAGAGACACACATGGTACATCTTCTAGCTTTGTCCTAGTAGGAGGAAAATATCAATTTTTAACCATTTATCTCCCCCACCAACAGAGAGATGCCAGTCTGTAGATCTTATGCAAAGATCTGGCTGACACCACTGTAGGAAAAGTTTAATTGTCCACCCTAATTGAGAACACTGACTTCCCACAAAATTAAAGTTAAAAAGCTCCAATACTTTTTTTTTTAACAACCATCTCCTACAAACATTAATGAAAACAAAAATACAGTATTTTGGGGATTCTGAAGGACAATTATTATTTTTTTAAAGTATTTGCACAACAGAGATCCAAGCACAGCTGCACTCCAAGCTGGCACTCCTCACCCACCCCTCCCATGGTGCTGCCTGACTCTTTACCCCTGAGACTGATTTTGATGCCAAAAAGTGCCCTATAAAAGTGCCTTTTGTAGGGCACTTGCTTTTGTAGGGCACCATGGGGTTTTTGACTCAAATGGTAAATCAAAGTGTGTCATACCTGCATCTCTCTCCTCATGGGATAGGTCCAATCCTTAAAAATAAAATAAAAAACCAATTACATATATACACAGTGATGAAGCCTGTGCAGAATAGCTGCTGTGTTTTACACCCACAGCTCAGCTTTCTGCTGAAATGTCCCTCTAGAGCGGGGAGGGAAAAAAGAAGAAAAAGGAAAAAAGCTTTAGAACATTTTGTATTAGCCACAGAAGCAAACACAGTTAGAAGATAAGAGGTATAGCAGGAAACTCCCTTAAAATCTACACTGCCTCACTTCATACATTCAAACCAACTCTGAATACTCAGGTTTTAGCTTTAACAATTCTCAAAGCTTATGTTCTCCATGATCACAGCGAGCCATTCAAGTGAGCTCCCACTTCTCTCCATCCTGGACAGTGACCCTGGGAAGGATCTTGCACAGCAAATGCACACACCTGTGCTCAGCCACAGGGACGGGATATTCCTCGTTAATTTATGGGTTAATTTACAGCAGGCACCCTGCCTCCTTCCACAGAACCTCAGACCCTTGGGTTGTGAAGGTTCAGCACAGGGGAACCACTCCTCCCCAGCTGATTATTTACCATCAGCCAACTCAATCTATCAGAACTGCCCAGAGCAAATACCAGGACAGGCTGGGAGAGTTGGGGCTGCTCAGCCTGGAGAAGAGAAGGCTCCAGGGAAACCTTCTAGTGGCCTCCCAGTACCTGAAGGGGCTCCAGGAAGGCTGGGGAGGGACTTTGGCCAAGGGCAGGGAGTGACAGAACAAGGGGTGATGGCTTGAAAGTGTCAGAGGGGAGATGGAGATGAGATGTGAGGAAGAAATTCTTTGGTGTGAGGGTGGTGAGACCCTGCTAATTAAAGCTCTTCCAGCATTAATTCACTTTGATGTCTGGCCCGGTGCACTTGGTGCACCTTCTGTTGATGTACAGTCGTGAGAGAGCTGGGTATGCTCAACCAGAGACCAAGCAGCTGGATTTGGATTTGGGGAGGGACTTTTTATAAGGGCAGTTAATGATAGAACAAGGGGAAAGGGCTGTAAACTGGAAGAAGGGAGATGAGATGTGAGGAAGAAATTCTTTGGTGTGAGGGTGGTGAGACCCTGGCCCAGGTTGCCCAGAGAAGCTGTGGCTGCTCCTCCCTGGAAGTGTTCTGGGCCAGGTTGGATGAGGCTTTGAGCAACCTGGTCTAGTGGAAGGTGTCCCTGCTGCTGGCAGGGGGGTTGGGACTGGATGAGCTTTGGGGTCCCTTCCAACCCAAACCAGTCTGGGGTTCTCTGATTCTACCAAGATTTTCATCCTTTGCTCTGTTTCACAGAGCTGCCAAAGCTGAGCAGACACACGCTCAGGCAGGCTCTATTCCTGTCCTTCCTTCTTTACAACTCCCACTGTCCTCTATTAACAGGCTCTTACTCATTCTTTGACCCTCACACACGAAGGAGTTGTAGCTGAGATCACAGTTACCAGCTGGAGGAAAATAAAAAGGAAATAGTCACACATCTCAAATCAAATAGACTGCATACATTTATTTACATAACTTTGTTGTTTGCTCCACACACACTGGCAGCTAAGGAAAAAAACCCTTTGCCATATGTTGTTCTGGTTATGTTCTTATCTCCTCAAAACTATGAGAAAGTTCAAGTTTAAATATTCCACCTCTGAAGCAAGGTCAGAATTAGACCAAGAAAGATCCAAGCCCTTAAACTGTGGCATTGTCCACCTTGGCACCCACAGTTGTACCAGCAGCACCAATTTCACCTTAACCCTCTTTTTACACACAAGAAAAATCCAGTGCTTCCCCTAGAGACACACAGAGTGCAGTTTTGCTAGCTCTTGCTAGTGGAATTAGAAAGGATTTAAAAATCAGTAAAGTTATTCTGGAAACCATTGGAATTGAATCTGAGACAGAATTTCTGAGCAAGCAAACAAATATTAAACCACTCAAAACAATTCTTTGGATACTACCTAAAATGGTAGCACCAACAGGGAAATAAAATGCACTGAAATGGTCTTTGCTAAAGACACAGGGAGGTAGCTGAATTATTCTTACATGTTCCAGCTGTAATAATAAAAGCTCCTGGTAGTAGAAAGTACAAATCCAGTGACAAAGAGATGATGTTTATGGAATTGTATCCTTTGAAGTTTGACCTAAAAGTGTTTTAGCATAATCCTGTTGTCTCACTGTGTGTACAAAAGCATAATTCACTCATCAAAAAGCAAGAAAAACCCCAGTTTCGTCCAAGTATAAAAACAATAGTAAGAGTAATAAACTCCAGGAATATACAAGTGCTTAAGTGGGTTTATTACTCTATTTGTAGAATTTAAAAGTCTTAATGTGAAGCAGAATGAAAACACAAATTCATCACTACTTTGGTCAAGGGGGCTTAACAATATATTACAAATATTCCCTTTAAATGCATTAGAAGCAGGAAATTGTGTTAGTCCCAACAGCTGTAAGCTGTGCAAAATAAATAGGCAAGAATTTAGCAATATACAGCCCAAAGGAAACCAAAATCCAAAAGACAACAGATGTCACAGATGTTCTGACCAACAAGAAGAAAAAAAAAGGTCAATATTGGCTCCAGACATTAAGTCTTCAATGTGCTTCAAGAGCCAAAAAGGTAAAGTTTCCAAAGGGATTCAGTCTGCAAAATAAATATCTGAAAAATGATGTATAAAGAAAACATTTTAGCTAGAACAAGTATACAAACTACTAAAAAAGTGATTCTGGTGATTTCCTGACAGCCCTTCAAGGCTTTTAAAACTAACAATACAAGAATATTCCAATTTTATTTAAAATTATGTAAAAAAAATAAATATATAAAGTGTTAATGTAGACTGAACCCAACCAGAGGATCTCATCCTAAGGAATTTGAATCAACTGTGTTTTCCACGCTGTCTGAAGCACACAGCAGACAAGTAACAACAGAAAGTTCCTGGTTTTATCAGACCAAATACAAGAAAATGACTGATGATGCTAAAGCTGGACAGCATCAGTCCAGGAATGCTCTCCCTTGCTGCTCAGTGTTTGGTATGTTCTACAGAATAAGTGACACCTAACTGGAAAAAGTGATTTTCAATACTCACAAAACAAAAGCAAAGAGAAGGAATGCAACAAACAACACCCACAACTCCAAAGTCTAAAGAGGAGCCACTCACCTCTGACACATCTTCACAAACTAGACAGTGATTCACTGATGGATGAGTTTAAGACACCTCAGCTGAGGGTGTTCACAGCACCTACCTGCTGCATTTTGTATTTGCACAAATGAAATCTATGGGGACTATGTAAAACACTCCAGGTACTGCCCCAGAATGCAGTGACCAGCAAGAGAAATGGCAATAATGCACATTTCAGAGCCCTCCTTCCCCCATCTACAGCCAACCTCTGGCTGAAATAAATTGAAGATACCAATGAAGAGGTAAGACTTATCTATGTCTACATAAATACAAAGAGCTTCTTGGTAATCAATATCTAAACTACATCAAGAGTTGCTCTGCCAGTTAGGGTTATTTTGTCAATATTTTGCCATAGCTATACCTGGTTTGGTTTGTTTTGGGTTTTTTGTTTGTTTGTTTGTTTTAAGAAGAGCAGTTTAATGGCAAAAAACCTGTCACCTTAAACTGACATGTGCAAATGCATGTACATGTGTGGACTTTTCCTGAAACAGTGACCTTAGCTAAGACTTAATCTAAAATTTATATTATGAATGTTTTAATTAGTTTAACAGCACAGATATTGAGATTTGTCCATGCTCAAGAGCTGCACAAAAGCAAAGACTGTTGGGTCTTACCTTATGCAACCTGTGTGTGTTGCAGGAGAGGGAATGGAGTGAAATGGATATACATGACATCACTTAACTGGTTCCTAACTGACAGTTTAGGTCTGAAAACCCACCTGATTTTCACCTAGGTAAGGTACATCCTGGTCAGTCTTTGCCCAGGCTCAGCTTTGGTTGGAGTCCTGCACTCCCATTATCCTGGTTAAACTGCTGCTGCCTTACCATTAGTAGGGCCTGTAAACTACAACTATCTGAGATGAAGGAAGAAGCTCTCAAAGGTGCTGAAAAAAAACCCCAAACCACCAATAAAATAAACCAATTCAGTAGTTTGAAGAAGGGAAATGTAACATCAGGACTTTCAGCTGCTGCTCCTTATCGGCTCAGCGTCACCGCGCATCAGCCACCACCTGCAGTGACTCTGTCCTTGCTCTGAAGACCTTGACTCAAGTCCTTCTGAAAACCCTCCTGACCACTCCAGTGTTCTCACCCTTTTGCAACAATCAAACAGCTCTTCTGTTGTTGATTAATACCATCATTTACCTCTCTGTACAGGTTCCTCTTCCTATGGCAATCCATCACAGCAAGACTTCTGCCTGACCGATCATTCCTCGTGTACCTCAGAAAATCAGAATTCTCTTGCCTCAATCTCTTTCCCTGTCTAGTGGAATTACTCACATAAGCTTTAACATTCCCAATCTCTCCTCCAAACCTGGTACAACATCCTTCCACAAGCTGTGAAGTCAAAGCTGAAGACAACTGTCACAGCAATGACAGCCCCACGTTCTGCTGCCCTGCTTCGGTTCCTTCATCCGCTCTGGCCAACTGATCTCTGGGATAGAATTATGTACAGGAAACTAAAATTACAGCTCAGAAGTGTTATATCAGAGAACAATCAGAGGGTATGATTGGATTAATTACAATCATCCCCCTTACCAGGGTACAGCTTGGATTGTGGATGGGTCCTGATCCCTTAACAATTACTTTGACATAAAAGCTTTACACTTCATTCTGAAGCAGTTTTAAGTCTAATTTACACAATGAAATGAGATCACATCTTGGTTTTAAAAGTATTTTAGATAATATTTTGAGAAAAAAAAAAATCCTCCCAGCTGATACAGTCCAACAGAGGAGAGGGAGGGAGGGAGCACGTTATCATTATAGACCTGCAGAAAAATAAAGCCACTGCCACCAATGGCCTTTGTAAAATGGAACAAACAATTGTCAAAAGAAATCATGAAATTCTGAATTAGTAACAGAGTGTACTCATTTGCCAGCTTTTAATAAGAAAACACATAAATCAAATGAAGTAATGAAAATAGATTTAAGAAAAATATTTGAATATTAGTGAAACCAGTTATGTCTGTGAAGCACACTGCTTTAAGGGTCTCAGAATTACCTAAAACAAGACTGAAATAGATCTTCAGTTTCAGTCATGCTTCACCTTCTCGGACACAGCTATTCCAGGCAGAAGCTTATTTAATACATATATAGATTAAGTAATTTTTTTATATATAAATAGAATGTTTCAATTGGAAAGGACCTAAAACAATTATCTAGTCCAACCACCTGAGCACTTCAGGGCTAAATATATACATTTATAATAATACTTTTTTAATACTTTATTTTTTAAATTTTACCTTATAATATTTTTTATTTTAAAAATTTTACCTTTTAATATTTACTTTATAATATTTTTACTTTATTTTTAAAATTTTATCTTATCATATTTACTTTATATTTTTTTTACTTTATTTTTAAAATGTTACCTTATAATGGCTTTAAGCTGAAAGAGGGGAGGTTCAGATGAGATGTGAGGAAGAAATTCTTTGGTGTGAGGGTGGTGAGACCCTGGCCCAGGTTGGCCAGAGAAGCTGTGGCTGCTCCTCCCTGGAAGTGTTCTGGGCCAGGTTGGATGAGGCTTTGAGCAACCTGGTCTAGTGGAAGGTGTCCCTGCTGCTGGCAGGGGGTTGGGACTGGATGATCTTCAAGGTCCCTTCCAACCCAAACCATTCTATGATAATATTTACTTTATAGTTTTTTTTACTTTATTTTTAAAATTTTACCTTATATTTACTTTATAATATTTTACTTTATTTTTAAATTTTTATTTTGTAATATTTACTCTAATGTTTTACTTTTTATTTTTAACATTTTACCTTATCATATTTACTTTATAATATTTTTTTTTTACTATAATAGTAATTTCTTTACTCTTTTTATTTTTTCCCCAGGTAGAAGTCCTAGTCCAAGTACATAAAATATAAGAAATTAAACCCATTCTGTTGTCCATTCAAGGTGTGGACACATCATTAACAAGACCAGAGCTGTCCTCACTGCCCACCCAAAGCGGCGGCCGGCTGCAGGGCAGGGTTATGTTCCCAGCCTCACCCAGTTATCTAATCCCACGGTCACACCTCACTCAGGAAACTTTAATGGTCCAAAACTCACAGATTTGGGGTTTTTTTAGCACAGCTGCTTGTCTACCAAGTGATCTCCTTGCTCCAGGTCAGATGAACATCAGGACAAAGCCACTGACAACACTGGGTGGTTGGCAGATGGGTACAGCCCTGTTTTAGCCAAGCCAGCGGTTCAGACGGGCTCTGCGGGTACCACAAGTGTCCCCTCGGTCACTGATCCCACTCTGGTCACTCTCAACAACAATAAACACGGGGAGGAGTGTTTTAACAGTGCTTGCTGTCAATTTGTCACTCGGGTGATGGGATGTCCTCATTGTACAGATGTTTTTGCTTTGGAAAATACAAAGGGATGCAAGAGCAGGAAGGTGGAGAGGAAAAAAGCAATAGCAGGTGGGAATGAGAGAGCAACAGAGGAAGGAAGGAGTGTACAACAGGAAAATAAAGGTTATTTTGGCAAAGAGAAACACTAGCCACAAAAAAAAGGATAAAAGGTAGACTAAATGGAAAGTAGAAACGTAACAGAGATAAACAAATGGTTTTTATTTCTCCCATTGTGTAACTTTGGTCCAAAAAATACCTCTGCTAGCTTGTTAAATATCAACCAGCACACAGGATCACCAGCACTGGCTTTCATTGCAATAAAGCAATAAAAGCAGAATTCTTCAGCTTATATGAAGCATGTAGCCAAGTGGCAAGACTGCCACACTTTCTGTATTACTTTATTTTTAAACACACTTGCACAGAAGCTGAGACTTACCCGAGTTTGGGTTTTTTTTCTAGTAGTATTTATCCTGCATTCACCCCACAGCAATTTTACCCACTACAATAAAAGGTCTTGATTAATTACTTTTTACAAATAATCTGCAGAATAAGCACTAACAAACAAGTTTTACTGGTAATCAGTAAAGGAAAAAAAAATATATTCAAATTATTATTAGAATTGTTTAGAATGGTGTAAATAGATCCTTTTTCATGCCTTTTTTTTTAACTATAGCCTAATGAGTTTGGGCTGTATCAAGACAGCCAAGGACTGGACAGTTCTCCTTATAATCCTCATTTAGATAAAAAAACTCACACTTTTAAGTCCCCAGTTCTACAAACTGCTCCAGTTGTGAGCCACTTTCACATCTGTGTGGATGTCTGTGCACTTCAACAGGTTTCCCAGGGACATGAGGTGTAAATTAATCATGACTGCTCAACTCCAGTGCACTGCTTGTCATATATGCAAAGCAGTTTGATAGTATCCCACAGAGTTAGGATCAAAATCTGTCACCCAACTTACATTTCCCAGCATGACATAGCATTTGGTTTAAGTTTCTCTTGCTCTATTATGTGGGCAGGTAAAAATAAATATTATAATACAGGCTTCCTACTTATTTTAAAGTCTGCAGAGGAGGGGGAAACACTTTGTGTTTGTTAAGGGGGTTATTTGTTTTTTCCTATAAAAAATAAGAGGGAAAAAAGCTTAAGAAATTTGTTCCACTTTTAGATGGACTGTACTGCTGCATAGTTTAAAAAGCAGTAAAAAAAAAAAGCATTAGCATTTGAGACTAAATATAGCTGTCAAGAAATGTACATTTCTTCAAGAATTATGTGCTAAACAGAGATCAGTTTCCACATGCATAATAAAAGGCAAATACACTGCTTAGTCAACAAGCTGATAATTCCATTACCAAAACCATGGAGAGTCCTAAATCAATTCTAAGTACATGATGAATACCAGTTTACTCAACCTGCTTGCAAGCTAATATGTTAGTATTTTAACAAAGAAACAAACTGCTAATTATTGCTGTGTTCCCATTAGTTATATCCTAGTGCTATTTTTTGGTTTCATTTAAAATGTAATGGGAAAATAATTTTGGTTAAATTCCTTGAATTATTCCAGTCCTTATTTATCATCTTTCCAAAAGTGCTAAGATGTCTCAGTGCTAATAAGCCAGTATTTTGTTATTAACCTGACCCTCTTTTAATGAGTCTTTAGCCACACATATTTATATTGGAAGAAGAAAAAAAAACCAAACCTGTACTTCTCAAATTTAAGGAAGTTTGACACCTCATCGTGAAAAATGTGCCAATTTTAGAAAAAAAGATATATAAATCTAAGCTTAGGAATTGTTTCCATGCTGTGTATGATTGCTATTACTCATAAGACTTTGACATTCACCATCACCAATCTGCAGAAGAACATGTAGAGTTTATTCATGGTATACACCAGAAAAGCTTTGCAAGAACGATGAGTTACATGTTTAATAGGCAAAAATTGAAAGTAGAAAACACCTGGATGGCATAAGGACCTGTAAAAAGGAGTTCAGCCACAGATTCCCCAGTGAAAGACTCAAGCTGGTGTATCCCAGATGTTATTCTGGGCAATTCACCCAGACTGCAGCCAGCACACGAGAGTGGAGTAGAAGGAGCTCCACAAGCCAGCACTGACACTTGTACCGAGCAGACACCAGCAAATATCTGTGCTTGACCTCTAACAAACATGGTTTCACCACCTGAATGAACTCTAAGTACACATAAATCACAGAAAAAAACATGATACATGTCACTAAGAGTGCTCAGAAGAACAAACTTCTGGTCTGTCAGTTGCTGAGAGGGTATCAGATTAGGAAATGCAAGAAGACAGAACTCTCTCCAGCAGCAGGTGAACACCACCAGCATTTCTTCATGTGGTATTTCACAAGCTCCAAAAAAGTACCAACAGCCAAGGAGTGTAAAAATCCAGCAATCTGTAATCCTATGTATGGATTATGGACACTGCAAACAATCTACAGGCCAGAAAATTGACATTTCTATCTCGAGTGTGTTTCTGCAGCCTGCCTAAATCAACCCAACCACGAGCTGCTGTCACCCCCTCGAGACAGCCTCGCCTGCTCCGAGTTTTCCTTGTGCAGCACTGGGGAGTGTGAAGCTGTGCACTCAGCCAGATCAGCTCCCTGATTTAGCTTTTTTTTTGCTGTTGTTGTTACCATTTAAACTGTCACATGGTTACTAGTGTCAGCCCAGAGAAGGGAGCTGAGGGGTGGCAGTTAAATTCCCTTTTACAGTGACCACAGAGTTGTACTCTTGAGCAGCCCACATCTGGAGATAAGCCAGGGATTCCCCAAGTTCTCTCTTCTCCTCTTCCCCCTCCAGTATTTTGAAATCAAACTGACCAAAACAGCATTAAACCACACATAACCAACTTCCTGAAACAATATTAGAGAGTACTCCTCATTAAAGAACCTCCTCATTGCAGTACACAAGAGATCATCTTCAGCTTTCCATGAATAACTACGTTTTGTGGGTAGAATGATTGTAGTTTTTTAGTTTACTTTTCCAAAGCATCTTCCTAAGGACTGAAGATCCAAGGCTGAAATCTCTTACCTTTTGCTTAACAAGTTAGCTCCAGAAGAACTTTGACATTCACACACTGGCTTAAACTCTTCTGTTTCCCCCAAATACTCCAACTATAGCACATTCAGATCAAGTCAGACACAAATCTAAGGTGCTGAAAAAAATCTTAACTTACAGCTTTTAAAAAGTCCTTGAAATTCTCCACTATGGTCTTGCAGCATGTGAAGTTCTAACATCATCACATTATTGAGAGATAAAGCATGAAGAAACCAAACAAATAAACAAAAACCCATTCTGAAGGACACTGTATAATAATTTCAGTTTTCATAAGCCAAGAGTTGTCAGACTGGCAGTGACCTCTGTTTTTAGAACTATTTTAACCTCACACTCCTTTTTAGCCATTCTAGTTATACAGAGGTTCAAAAAGTCATCCAGCCTAATTCAGTTAACCATTTTCAGAAGTAACTGCAGATAACATGATTGGTTTCTCCAGAAAGAAAAGATATTTAAAAGCAAACAAATTATAAACCTCTCAGGGTGGTATATAATCTGTGTTCAGATACACACTGATAACAACTTTCTGAACACAACCGAGATGATGTGTAAACACCTCCACAGCTCTGAAGAGGGTACGAAATCTTGACAACAAAAGCAAAAAAGAAGAAATATAGTAACTTCCATATTTCAGGTAACTTACCACAATAACAGCATTCAACAATAACACTGATGTTTGTGAAATACTCAACAATCTACAGACCTTTGAGGAGCTGGGACACTTAACAACTCCTCGCCTGAACACGGTGACATTCCGCATTCAATACCCAACGCTATCAAAGCGGGACACTCGGGGCTGTTTGTGACACATGGAAAGACACCAGCAGTAGCCAGGGTCAGAAGGGAGAAGTTAAGCCAAGTTCAGAAATCAGACACCACGCTGACCCGACTCCTCCGACACCACGCAGGCTGCAGTTCAGTCTTAGCAGATATTGCCACCTGTCTTAGCTCGCAGAGAAGTCTCTTGGCTCTTGAAGACCGTAAAAAAAAAAATGCCTCCTCAACAGACTCACCAGAGTGCCAAATTGTTTCTTGAGTATCTTAAGAGTTAGTAGATGGCAACTGTTTGGAAGGAGACAGGCAGGTACTCTCTGCTGGGAGCTCACTGCCTTTCTGCATGGACAAAAAGGGGACAAGCAGGGAGGCAGCGGCAGATGGAGGACGGGACTGGGGACCATACAAAGGGAGAAGGAACAGGCAGCGGAAAGCAAAAGGGTGGCTCACAACCAGGCCATGACACTCTGAAGCACAGAAGAGGGGACAGCAGGATCAGCAAGCTGAGTGGGGGACACCATCAGGGGGCAAAAGCCAAGGGAGGGGTGGGATGAAGTGGGGGGGGATCCGTGGCAGCAGCCCCCAGAGCAGGCGGGGGGGAAAGGCCAGAGGCACCCCCAGGGGAGGTGCCGGGAGGGCAATGGAGACGGCAGGAAGGATAACAGGGGGGAGCGGAGGATGCGGTCGGTGAGCCCCGGAGGGTGGCACAGCGCCGGGCAGAGGGGGTGTCACCAGCACGGGGAGGGGAAGAGGACGGACCCGCGGGGGTGGCGGGGCGGGCAGCGAGGCCTGTGCTGGGATCTCAGGGGGGACAGCCCGCGGCCAGGGGGAGCGGAGAGCCCGGGAACGGGACACACCCCCCCGGGGACAGGGCTGTCAGCGGGAGCCCGCCAAGGAGGGGGACAGGGCCCCATAGCCCTGAGCGGGCGGGGTGGGGGGGGCCGGGACCAGCCGCGCCACGCGGGGCCGGGAGCGCACAAGGCCGGCGCGGCAGCTGCCCCCGCGGCGGGCGGGCGGTTCTCCCTCCTCACGCGGGGCCCAGCGGCGAGGCCGAGCGGCGGCCGCCCAGCAGCTCCCGTCCGCCGCTCACCTCAGAGTCCTCTTTGGCCTGCGGCAGCGCGGGGAAAGCCGGCTTGGCGAGCTCCATGGCCGGACACTCTCCGGGCGGGGCAGGACCGGGCAGGGCGGCTATTTGGGCAGCGAGCCCGCGGGCTCCGGCTCGGGAGCAGCGGCGGCGGCAAGAGGAGGCGGCGGCGGCGGCGCGCTCAGCCGCTCGCGCCCGGCCGCCATGCTGCTGCTGCTACTGCTGCCGCCTCTTCCCTCCTCCTCCTCCTCCTCCTCCTCCTGCCGCCGCTCCCCCCGCTTCCGCCCGCCCCCGGGCTCCGCTCCAGCGGCGCCACCGCCCCCGTCCCGCCCCAGCCGTCCCGCCCCAACCAGCCGCCGCGCTCCCGCCGCCGTGAGGCGGTAATCGGCGTGTGCGCTCTCTCCTCACAGGCGGTCGGGACCTGCTGTTACCTCCCTAAACGCGTTAATTAACTCCTCACAACCCCAATTAGAACTTCTTCACCAGGCCCTTTGCCCAGATCCAGCGTTTCCGGTCGTTGCTCAGGCCTGAAGCGCCTCATGCCCCGCCAAGTCACCTTCCCCTCATCCTGCTGTTGTGTGTGGTCTCCTTCTCCTCACACACAGACCAAACCATTGTGGAGAGGAGACCTTCGTTTTATCCGCCATCAGGAAGATGCTGCCCACCTCAAGTTGTAGCTGCTGTCACAAATGGAGAGGCTGAGGGTGGCCATGAGGAAAAGGTTCTTGAGGCAGAGGGTGGTGGAGCACTGGCACAGGCTCCCCAGGGAGGTGCTCATGGCCCCAAGCCTGACAAGATTCCAGCAGCATTTGGCCAAGGCCCTCAGGGCCATGGTGTGAATGTTGGGATTGTCCTGTGCAGGGACAGGAGTTGGACTCCATCATCCTGGTGGGTCCAGCTCCCAACAGTCTGGGATTCTCGGATTGTCAAACAGGTCCTCTTTGCGCATGGGAAACGCTCTCTGGCACACCAGTCTTGGGACAGGAACCTATTTTTCTGGGGTTTTTGATGTTCTCTGGTCCCATGCTTTGCTGGACTCACCCTTAATTATTTAAACATTTTGCTCATTTCCTCCCCTGAGAAACCTTTGGACAGTCACATTTCAGCAACCGTTCCCTGCAGTTTCCTTCCAGTGAAGGATGAAAAATGAAACGGCAAAGGAGAAAGCAACAGTAAAACTACAGGTCCCACCTCCAGCTGGCATCAAGAAGAGGAACAGGGATGGGTGTTGGTAGCCTTAGCTTACAGCCCCAACTTCCAAAATGAGCTGTAACCACTCCCAGGCTTCAGGAAACACTTTGCCATCTTTTACCCTTCCCAAAGGTAAGGCCAGAAGCTTCAGCTCACCGTTTACATCACTGTAATGCTCAGAAACTGAAATTTATTGGATTTCTTAATTATTCCAAGCACACTGGCTGTAGCACCCAGACCTAGCAGGTCTAAGTGCACTAAGGTAAACCAAAACTGAGATGTGCATCGTTACACTCCTGGCACAATCACAATAGAAAGTTTTCATATCCACCAGAAAAAAAGGTCCATAATGACCATTAGCCATATAAACGTGAAAATATTGTTGCCTGTCCTGTTGCAACTGCTTCACACCTTACACTACCTGTTTTGTCCCACAGTGATGGGGAAAGAAATACAACCACGACTCTTAAAGCTGCCAGGGAGATGGTGTTAAGTGGTGTGTTTCCTTGTAAATCTAGAGTTAATCTAATGTACTTGTCTGTCAGCTGAGCATGCCCAAAGTAATCCAATTAGGATAATTAGAAGTAGTCAGAAGTCCAGTCTAATACAGTACTGTTCTAGTCCAACAAGTAGGTAAATCAACCTGCACACACACCCCTTGAGTGGAAGACTGGAAAATAAAAATAAGGCATAGTGAGGTCCTTAACAACACCAACACCTTAGCCTCTATTTTTTTTCCTCTTATTTTTTTTATTTCTCTTTCAGTGATGACTCAAAGAGCTGCAGCAGTCACCTTCCAGGCAGCACCAAAGAAACCTGCATACAGACACATTCCAGCCTCGTAAGGTGTACGGCAAAGCCCTGTTCAAAGCTCCACAAGTATTAGGTACATCACATATTTAAAGTAGCACAGGTTCAAAGGATATTGGATGGTTCCTGTCTATATAGAGCAGCTGAAGGGAGAACTTGGAAAGGAAATCCATCTCACCTATCTCCACCACCCCAAAAGCTGTCATCAAAACTTTTATATATCAAACTGCTATCAGTTTCTTCACCTCCACTTAGATGCTTTTGTCTGTAATTGGCATGCAGAACAGGAGTTCCCAGCATAAGGGAAGACAACAAACATCTAAAAAAACCCCCCAACTTGTTCACTTTTTGCAGTACCTAAATGCTAGCTCAGCTAAATCCTCTTCCCAGACTTCAGCAGCCAAGGAGTAAACACCACTTGTTCCACCTTCAAGGGAAAGGTTGCCTCCATTCCCTATGTAAAGCACACAACTCCAACACAATCCCTACACCAGAGAAAAGTTGCTCTTCAAATTCTGAACACACATAATTCAACTCTCTTCCAGAGTTACAGACAACTTACACCAGGAGAAGCAGATTTAAACAAGTTTTATTCATAAACTGTTGAGGGGAAGGAAATGTACTGATATAAAAAGTCAAGAAACAAACTGACTTTCTTAAAATCTGCTAACCCATTCAGGCACATTTATAAATTCACACTATAACTGCTAAGAGAATACATCTCCATTCCTTTTACTTAACCTGGGCTGTAATGAATATTGTATTTCAGAATTGGACAGAAAACACACTTCTGTAGCCAACTTGCTACTTCGTTAGCAAATTACTAGCTACATGTTACACAAACACCTTACAATAATAATCAAGAGGTACATTATTTCTCTCTTTTTATACCTTAACCCAGAATGATGTGTGCAGTCAATTACAAATTATATGGTTAATTTAAACAGGTTTGTAGTCAAGCTTGGACTCCAGCTTCTTAGAATCAGCCACTTTTCTAACAGCTTTCATGAAATCTTCTTGAACTACAAAGTCATGATCGGCACGGATCGCAAACATACCTGTGAAGAATCATTTAACAGCAAGAATAAGCTGGTGCTCCTTGCAGCAACAGTAGAGAAGACAGTACATAAATATTCACTCAAATTAAAAGTGAAAATGGATCCAAGTGACACTGTCTGCATGTAGACTTCTACATGCAGGTCTTGGATGTCAGCAAGAGGAGTAAACTTCAATGAGGTCACCTTTCTGAACTAGGTGATCCCTAAGAAACGTGTAACTTGTTTTAAACCACAAGTGTGTATTTACTGTGTCACTCAGCTTTCCCATGAAAGCAAAGCCCTAAAGCATACAAGGAATTTACAATGTGGAAAAGGCATAAAATAGTATTAACTCTCCAGTTATTGGGAGAATCCCAAGAGACTTGGATTCTCCATAAAAAGGAAAAAAAATGGGGACTGTTGCTGTGTCTGGAACGTATCTAATTCTTATCAGTAGTATGACAGATGTCTTAATACTCAACCACTAAGTGGTTAGAGGCAGTTTTTTTCCTCCCATCATGCTGAACCTGAACTACTGAGATCTTTTATATCACACATGTCAGAGGATAGTGCCCAAATCCACATAAAACTGTGCAGATCCAGCCTGTGCCTGACAGGGGACATCAGCAGGTGGAATGTCACGTGGAGGCAGCGCTACTGCTCCTAACTGACAGCAGATCTGCACACATCAGCTGCACCGTTTGTGCACCGAGCTGCTTTATCCACAGGCCAAATAACAGGTCTGTAACCCTAGAGGGAGGATGTAAAGAATCAAAGCTCTGCATGGCTGTGTAGGTCATTAGGAAACTTGAAAGAAAGAAAAAGAGATTTTGTTCAAGGTGTTGCAGCATTCTGCAAGGCACAGCACCACGCTGCTGCTTATGCTTAACAGTCCGGACACGCGTGACGCGCTGTGAAATATGCAACTGCTCTGGCATTTTGCTGCTGTCCAGGTGCCAACATTGCCATTGAGTAAGTGCTACCCAGCCCTTAGGAAAGGGATACAAAAGTGAGCATCAGTGAACAAGAGCTGTGTTCCAGCAGAATATTTTTGACCTCCTGATTTTAATCTATGGATAGAAATATCAGAGAAACAGCTCAACTGTTTAATATTAACCAAGACTTAGCACATCAAAATGAAGAGTTAAGGAAGTACCTGCTTCAGTACAGACATTTCTCAAGTCTGCTCCATTAAAGCCATCTGAAAGCTTCACAATTGCTTCATAATCTAGTCATAAAACACAAATATCAATTAGAAATAAATTCACATTTCCCATTATGGATGCAAATTAAATACAGTTCCAGCTAAGAAAGAAACACTTTTAACTTTTATTTCAGTGCAAACAGACAGCTGTCCACTGGACTGACAAATTAAGTGAAATTATCAGCTGCCATACCCCCTTCATTAAAACAGAAATGTATTGCAGCCAAAAGTTTGTATTATAGAATTAAATCCCAAGCTTACTAACCTGAGGTTACAAGCATCAATGTGAAATACAAGAAAAGCTACATCAAGTCAACATTCTAATCAGAATTTATGTAAAAAACAAAAACTTATCTCCAAGTGATCATAACTCTGTTCCTTTCTGCATGTAACAACTGCATCTACTAAAGTCATTTAATATCTTGATATATTAAGCCTGATATTTTATGCACATATATTTACCAAAAAAGTGGATATGGTTATATTTTCTAGAATCAATTTCTAAAACACTGTCTGTTGAGCCTCCAGCAAGTTCTGATTTTTGCAAGGCTGCTTATTAAAAAAATATGATCCACTTTCTGCAAAACTTTCCAAAATGTTTTACCTTCTGTATAAAATTCAAAACACTGGAACTGAAAGGTATCATCTTAAGAATCAAAACACCCTCTAGAGATTAAAAATTCTTCAACTGTATTTTAATTCTGTGTAACACAATGAGCTATAAAGAAGTCTCCTCAGAATTAGAAAGTAAAAATTAAAAAAAATAAGCAAGGGACTAAGCAATGTGAAGATTGCCAGGTTAAGTTTAGAGTCTTGAGTAGACTCCAGTACTGGAGCTGGGGAAGGAACCTGGAACAGGTCATTATCTCAGGATTTTTATGCAATTCACACCCCACCTTGCTGATAAGTGAGTCCTGCTTGGACTTCCTTTTAGGATCTCAGAGCTGAGCATCACATTCTTCCCACATCACATTCAGAAACTGAGCTAATACCCATCTGACACCTCACCTTGCTAAATGGTGGAATGATCCCACCCTCTTTCCACTCCAGTGCCCAAAGACATGGAGAAAAAGGATGAAGTACTGTACCTCAGCTTCACAATTGGCTTTGGAGCATCTTCTCCATCTTAAGACTATAGTGGCATGTTGAAGCCAACACTGCTGCTAAGAAAGGCAATCCTCATCCCTCCCCCAGCTCATTCCTGCTCCTGAGCCACCCCCTCTATTGAGCTGCAGCTGTTTATGCAGCCAGATGGTGAAGGGGATCAGTTCCACCAGCCAGCCGGTGCTGCATGAATAGCTGCTGTCAGCACAGAGGCCGGGGGCGGGCTGCACGGGCGGGGAACAAGCCGGCAGGGTCTGTGGGGCCTGACTGAAATAAAAGGCAGCCAACATCTTTTTAAAGGCAAATCACAGTCACTGTTTTCTCGAGGAAAGCTCTGAAGTGTCTCTGTGAAACTAAGACTCTGGTCAGCTTAGAGTAACACACTCACTAAATGAACCTTCCCCAATTTACCTTCTCCCTCTTAGGCTCTGGAGAGAGCTCTCCACACCACTAACCAAAGACAAGCTTTGTTTCAGACAACAAGGGTGTCATTATGCCATCTCCAAACTCCAAAGTCACTTTCCCTACAGCTGTTAAAGATTTTTTACTGCTTTTGGATTTCTGCAATAACAATTTTTCTCTCCTGGGGGGCGGGGGGCTAATGAAAATGCTGTTTACTTGCACTGAGCTCCCCCTTTAGAAACAGGAAACTACCTGATGAGAATCATGTTGATTTTCCAGTTTCTGACTGTGCTCCAAGGGTTTATATTCAGTTTTCCTTTGCAAGGGAAGACTTGGCAACAACTCAATCAGGATGTATCAAAAAAAAATAGAATTCTGAGCGAGGGGAAGTTGTGTGGCTGGTGTAAGGGTAGGAACTGGAAGGGCAGAGTCAGTGTAACAACTCACCCTCTGCACATTTCTACAAACAGAAGTAGGAAGGATATCCAGGTAGTTCCCTACTTACCTATTTCACCATGTTTAGTGATAGGACCCGCATGAATCTTCAAAATGTCTAATCTGGCTTGTTCATTTGGTAGATCAATATCTAGAAGGAATTACAGCTTTAATAAAAACAGAAAACCACAATTCACAGGGATCAGATTCTCCTTCTGGCCACTGTGAAGTAGGAACTCACGGATTTTTCTATCCAGTCTTCCAGGTCGCAGGAGTGCAGGATCCAGAGTATCTGGTCTGTTAGTAGCCATGATCATTTTAACTCTGTGCAGGGTATCAAATCCATCCATCTGATTCAATAACTAATAGAAAACAGAATATTTTGTTTTTAAACAATCCAAAACTTTCCTAGTGTGATCTGTTGTACTTAAATTTTCTGTGGAAGTATTTTCACAAAGATGTAAAAAATAGTGAAGATAAATTAGAGAAAAAAAAAAATAATGCTGCAAGCCATCAAATGAAAGGCCACAGCTCCCTGCATGTTCTATAAGCAGTAAAGGACAGACAGTGAAAATGCTTTGCCCAGAATAAAAAACACAGAGCAAAGCAGAGCTCAAAGGTGAAAGATTTGGCTAAAACAATAAAGCAATGAAAACAGTGCAAGTACTACGGGAGCCAACGGCTGGCTGACACATCTTGATTGTATTGCACTAAGTCCAGGACATTCAAATTAGACTTGGAGAGCAGCCTCTAGAATACTAATACACACAAAGGAAGACATTTCATTGTGGAGATTCAAAGTTCCTGGCTCTTTGATCACAGTGATTTCATTCTTTATGTAAGGCACATACATTACTTTGAACCAGGCAAACTGTTTGCAAACATAAGCCAATAAAGTGTCTCATTAGCTTCAGAATTCTTAAGTGTCACCAGTGGCTTTAAAATTCTCTTCACACAACCCAGTTTACCAAAGTAATTAGTATAGAAATGAATAAATACAACTACTTCCCCCTCCTGGTTTTGGAAATCAAACTGTAACAGTTCTAGAGTTTTATAGAGTAAAAAACTTTTGGGACTAAAAGAGACAGGCTCTGCTTTCCCCTCTTGAAGGAGGAAGACCTCCAAACCTTCAGAGAAGATGCAGTAAGGAGCAGCAAAGTCAAGTCATGGTAAGAAGAGAAAATATCTCAATTTTAAAGATCCTTTCAATTAGGCTCCAAGTTGAATTATCCAATTGTGCAGCTGCCTTTTGTAAGGAACTTTTGGCTTAGGATTGTCACCTCAGAAAAAGTTCTACCAAGCCAGATTGTGGCCTAACAATTCACATTTGTATTATTATTTAATGTGCACTTTACAGTGCTCAGGGTTTAGACACTCACCTCCATCAGAGTCCTCTGAATTTCTCTATCAGCTGAGGTCCCTTCAGAAAAACGGCGACCACCTGCAGCATACCAAACTCCTAAGTTACAGTACTTTATTTTTACCTCCACATAACACTAAATCTGAAGACAATTAGGTATCCCTTTTCAAGTGGGGGGAAGCTGGGTGGTATTTAAAGAGTTTAATGCACATATATTAAAATGCTTTTTCATACAGTCAAAAATATCCAAGCCAGATACAAACAGGAATGGTTCAAAGCCAGCTGTAACAACTCCAGGAGGAAGCTGAACCACTTGTCCCGTTACGTTTCTTCTGAACAAACATGCAGGCACACTCTTTTCAGGGGAGAGACTGTAGCTTTATAGCTAATTTCAGTATCAAAAGGAGACTCCAGCCACACTCCAGGCCATCAGCCTTACCAATGGCATCTATCTCGTCCATGAAGATGATGCAGGGCTGATGATCTCTGGCATAATTGAACATCTCTCTGATCAGCCGAGCGCTTTCCCCGATGTACTTGTCCACTATCGAACTCGACACCACCTTTGGAAAGACAAAAGACACGGGAACTGAGAGACTGGAGTGCAAACAGGTCCACAGAATCACAGAGTGTCAGGGGTTGGAAGGAACCTCGAAAGATCACCCAGTCCAACCCCCCTGCCAGAGCAGGAACACCCAGATGAGATCATGCAGGAAGGCGTCCAGGCAGGTCTTAAATGTCTCCAGAGAAGGAGACTCCACACCCTCCCTGGGCAGCCTGTCCCAGGGCTCTGTTACCCTCACAGTAAAGAAGTTCCTCCTCAAATCCAAGCAGAACCTCCTGTGCTCCAGCTCACACCCATTGCCCCTTGTCCTATCATTGGTCACCACTGAGAAGAGCCTGGCCCCATCCTCCTGACACTCACCCTTCAGATATTTATAAACATTAATGAGGTCCATGTGTGAGTGCAAGAGTAAAACCACCCTACCTTTAGGAAGTTGCAGTCAAGCTGGCTAGCAACAGCTCTTGCCAAAAGTGTTTTCCCTGTACCTGGACAGACAAGAGATTGAAGGTGTTCAGTAACCCAGCAATGCATGCTAGGACTTTAAAAAAGAAAAGAAAAAGAAACAAGCAATGCCACTGTCACAGTTCATGAGTGACAACTCATCACCTGTCACCCTTTCATGGGACTCACCAGGGGGGCCATAGAGCAAGCAGCCTTTTGGAGGTATAATTCCCACACGCTGGAATAATTCTGGGTTTGTGAGTGGCAATTCTATGACCTGGGAAGAGACAGATAAACAATCAGAGCCTGAGTTTTAAATTAGATCAGCAGTCACAGGAAGCTCATGGAACACTTGCCAGCCTGTTTGCCAGACACCTGTATTCTTATCTGTAAGTGCTATGTATTTTGTATGAGAAACATGAAGGTAAATAAGAAAACATCAGATTGCTCTAACAGATCAATCCACAATCCTGCCCTTGCTGCTCAGACCTCAGCTCTGCAATGGCTTTTTTCTCTTGATGCTCTTTGCTCAAACCATGTTTTGCTGTTGTTATCATACCCCTACCCACAGCAATTCCAGCAGTTGTGCAAAATTCGAGTTTGGTTTGTTGGTTATTAATCCTAACTACACCCTCCCACTTGACTTGATAGCACTCCCTTAGCCTAAAGGGTCTTGGATCCTTCAGATCCTCTTCTTTAGGGGATTTCCTTCATTTTAATCTAAATCCAGGCTTCTGTAACAATAGAATCCCAGACTGGTTTAGGTTGGGAGGGACCTCAAAGCTCATCCAGTCCCAACCCCCCTGCCAGCAGCAGGGACACCTTCCACTAGACCAGGTTGCTCAAAGCCTCATCCAACCTGGCCGAGAACACTTCCAGGGAGGAGCAGCCACAGCTTCTCTGGGCAACCTGGGCCAGGGTCTCACCACCCTCACACCAAAGAATTTCTTCCTCACATCTCATCTAAACCTACTCTCATCCTGTAAATTATGACCCAGTTTGAGAATTGGGCTTTGTTGATAGAATAATCTTTCTCTGCTACTGCAAGGAGCGTGCAGAGCACACAAACAATCTCTGCTCCAGTCAGTTGGCTCACAGCAGTATGAGGTCCTCTTCAAACACCCGCATTCTCAGGCAGGCTTGCACAGCCTGCAGCACTGATGCCCAAACTACCAGGATTACTTCAGTATGAGCACACCAAAACCCCACAATCACACCACTGTTTGCCACAAAGACAATTACAAAGCTGGAAAACATCTAAACAACACTTCAGAAGTTACTTTTTAGTAGTCTAAGTTAATGAAACATGGCAAACACCCATCTGATAGGATCCCTTAACAGCCTGTCTCATGATCATTTAGGACAAACAGCAATAAGAGATTTTTCCACTGAAAAACTTCACTCAGAAACACATCCCACAACTTGATAAACATTTCAGAGATCCTGGATACCTCTCGCAGCTCTCTGATTTGTTCTGACAACCCTCCAATCTCAGAGTATGAAACATCCCCTGGATCTTCATGAGACATATTATAAACCAGCGGATCCACTTCCCTTGGCAGATATCTGGAATGAAGAGTTAAGAGTAGACATTTGTCATTGTGCTGACACATCCATAAAGTTATTGTAGTAAATTTCAGAGCAAGTATGAAAATGATTTCTACTCCTCCCACCTTGATAACAAGAGATAGTGTATTGGAAAAAAAAACCAACAACCCAAAAAACCAACAACCCAAAAAACCCCAAAAGCCCCAAAACTAGCAAACTTTTTTGAGTCTTCGACCAACCAACCAACCAAAACCTTAAAAAACTGCTGAAAATGCTGAGTTGGAACTGATTTTTTCTTTTAAAGAACAACCAATTTCTTTTTAAATTATATATGAGACACATAAGTCTTCCCTCAAAGGAACTGTCTTTACTTAAGCATTGCTTTCTAGAAAACATTTAGAGAATATTACAGAAGTGATTATTCAAACCTTTGTGTAACCTGTTCAGATCACTACTTCCCCTCTACTTTAGAGGATGAGCAGAAGAGCAGCTGTAGAGCAGAAACCTACCTCATAATAGTCAGGGTGGTCATATCCAGAGCAACTCTTGTCCCAGGCTTCAGCTTACTTTTGTCAAGCTAGTCACAAAGAAGATATTTCTGTTAGAAGCACGCTCCAAAACAATGTGTGGTTTTAGCCAAGATGTTTACTGGAGCTTGCACTCTTGCTCAATCACATGCAAGAAGAAAACAAGGCTACTGAGCTACAGGCCAAGCAGCTCGGTTAGTAAACACTGTGTCCCCATCACCATCATTTTTTGGCAGTGCTTAAACTGGGCAAAAGCTGGCCCAGTGTTTCATGGGAACATGATCTTCAGGAGAAGCGATCCAGGAGCTGGCCTAGATCAGTGAACCTGGTGGTTTTCATAACTGGACACCAGCAAAGCTAAACCAGACCACGGGAAGAACTTTTGTTAACGCTGAACTAGATCTTAAATGGCAAATCATAAACTTACATCTGCCACTTTGGAAAATAAATCCTATTTTCTAGACTGTAATTATTATTATTTTTTTTAAACTGCTGTCAATCTGACTGGATTAGTGGGAGATCTAATCCTCCCCTCTCCTCGACACAAGACAGACCCAGATGTTTCAGAACAAGTAAGCAATCCTCCTTTAAGGACATAGGGAACAGCCTACCAATTTAAGCTCAAACTTGCCACCTTCTACTCAATGACTTTCTCATTTCTGGACTGACAGAAAGGGGGGATAAATGTTCCTAACCCATTGTCTCCAACCATTTGTGCATTGTTTTCAGTCAGCCATTCCAGTTGTTATTTTACAATCATTTACCTCAGATGCCCTCACCTGCCTCAGCAGTTTTTCTCTGCTTACTCCATTTATATGGGATTTTTAAAAAACACATTAGCAGCCCTATTCCAGCACAACCTGCTGATTTCTGCTGGGATTAAAACTACTAACTTGTGTTTCTCACCTTGTTCTTAACAAACCTGGTCTAGAAGAGCAGTGTCACCTCTCACACAACATAACCTTGAACAATGATCAGAGAAACCACCTTGCTGCTTTAATTTCTTATCTTTTTTTTTAAAAAAAACAAAACAAAAATCCCAGGAGGTACTCAATCCATATTTAAATAATATAAAATATGTTTATTCTGAGCTTTACCAACATGGTACCTGAACAACAAGGACTTCAAGTTGTAAGCACTGCCTGAAGCTTCCTATCACCCTTGCTGGAGGATTTAGAAGGTCCCTTGCCCACGTGGGCTCTTCAGTCTCTAGTACTGTTCAGGATCAAGCTGTTATTCCTCCCTTACTGGGTTTACTCCTAAAACCTCTTTCCAGCTGCCTGATGTTAAGAAAAAAAAGCTTGAGAGTCTGTCAGATTCAACATTGCCCAATAGATCCCAGTTATTCTGCAGCAAGAAGAAAACAAAGAGAAGCTACTTGACCTTGAATTCTTTAGGAAATGCACTTTAGATGGGGAAGTAATTTTGTTTCCATTGAGACAGTGTCACTCTCCTTCCTCAGCAGCACAGCCACGAGGACTTTCATTAAAAACTAGTTCTTCTAGTCTGTGAAACACTCCATGGGAAATTATTTGCCTTGATATTTTGACATTTTGAAAACAGTAATGGAAATGTTTTTTTAATCTCTGCTATAAAATCAAGGATCTTTTTAAGATGAAAGAGTGTTTTCACTGAAGAATAAACTTGAAAGTATGTGCTGCAATACCAGGCTCATCCAAGCACAACCTACTCCTTAGCATTTATCAACACAGAACCTCGAGACTAGCTCCTGTGCCTCTAAGTGGAATTAACTATACTTCTATTCCAGAAAAATGAAAATGTTTTGTTCATTCTAGTGAAAGAAAATAGTAATTTTGCACAGTAACATCTTGAAAGGGATGAAGCTTAAAATGATGTACTTGAAGAGCATTTCAGGATTAGTAATTCTTGCAGATGTTCTATGGAAGTGAAAACGCACCGCAGCGGTGTGCTCGAGGAAAGTCAAGGATATCTGTGTGGATATTACAGGAACTATCACAATTAGTTGTTCCATATTTCCCAAATAGATTGTCTCTAAAAGGAGAAAAGGTCCATCCTTACTGACAAATACACATAATCCATTAGAGTTAACACCACAGGAAAATACTTACTGCATGAGATTTGCTCATTGCTCATTGCTAAGCATTTTTAATGGTGGGCCTTCCCCAGGAATCCCTCTGGCAATCATCAAGCCTTTCTCCCACCCCTCTTTCTAAACTCCAGCAGGCTCCCTGCTCTGCCACGGGCTGGCTGCCTCTCAGCTCCTGCAGCCACCACACCACCATGACAAATGAATCACTAAAATAGTGTTGGGTAAGTTTTGTATGTTGGAGTTTCATTATATTATTCTTCAATTTAACTTCCACGTACAAACCTAAAGCTAGAGAATGCAGAACATCCACATGTCAGTCTGGCAAACACATTTTCTTTCTTTACATAGAGTAAGAGTTCAAAATTCTCTAATAAACATAGAATCCCAGACTGGTTTGGGTTGGGAGGGACCTGAAAGCTCCTCCAGTCCCAACCCCCCTGCCAGCAGCAGGGACACCTTCCACTAGACCAGGTTGCTCAAAGCCTCATCCAACCTGGCCCAGAACACTTCCAGGGAGGAGCAGCCACAGCTTCTCTGGGAAACCTGGGCCAGGGTCTCACCACCCTCACACCAAACAATTTCTTCCTCACATCTGATCTCCATCTCCCCTCTTTCAGTTTCAAGCCATCACCCCTTGTTCTGTCACTAACTGCCCTTATAAAAAGTCCCTCCCCAGCCTTCCTGGAGCCCCTTCAGGTACTGGAAGGCTGCTATAAGATCTGTTTCTCTTCAGAAAGACAAAGAAAAGCCAACTCAACCATCAGTACCACATCCCTGCTCCTTTTACTGAAGGAATTTATGTTTTTCACAATTCCCATAACATAGGAGAAGAGGCTACAATCACAATGTGGTCAAAGCACAACTGCAGTTACCTGTCTCCACCATAAAGGAATTAGTTCAAGAGGCACCAGGAGCTCACAGCTGTTAAAAGATCTGACACTTATTTGTGCATTAAAATAACCAAGTAAAACTCTGCTGCCTTCTGAGGATACATGTTCCCTCCTTAGGGTCACTACTCTCTGTTCAGAGGAACTTTCCACTCTCACATTTCATACATATTCTTCTTTGCTTCCATTTCTCAAAATCATGGATGAGTGTTAGAAAATTTAACTAGAGATTCCCTTTTGCTCCCCCAATGGCTCTGCAGTTGCAGAACACATTCACTAAGTACTGTGGTTCCTATTTACAAGGCAGCTTTGCTAAGGAACAGCCCAATCTGTGGGGTTTGATTACTCTAAGTGGGTCACATTCAGTGCTTAATCAACTAACAAGCAGTTTTTAACCCATCACTTATATTTTTGTATAAAAATAGAAAGCAAAGAGTACCTCCAGGGGTTCTTGCTGTCTATAGCAGAAGGGGGATTATGCTGTAAGCAAGGTTTTGTATTAAAGTGTCTAACTTCTATAGAATTTGGTGTAGGTAAAACAAGCTGTTGTCTCACAGACTAGAAGTGGCAAGGCTTTTTTTAGGATCATTAAGGACAAATAAAAATATCTCAAAGTGTTTAGAGCAGTGGCTTTGCCTACCATAATTGGAGTGTGAAAACATCAGAGAAAATACATATATATAATTATAGAACATGAAATCTAAAGCTCAGCACTAAGACAGCAATGGTCACATGCTGTGTGCACAACAGAGCAAGGGAGACCTTACACAACTGATTAATCTTCATAGTGCTGATTAATTTTCAGAGAGTTCAAAATCAGGCAGAGAGAGAGAGCTTGAACTCAATGAAAAGAATAAAACCCAGGCAAGGTTCCAGGAACGTTTTGGACTGCTTCATCTTGACTAGAAAGTTACATTCCTACCACCTACAAAGGGAGAGAGCAAGCAGATACCAGTATAGAATAGCCATGTACACCTTAAAGATGAGAAGATGTAATTCTGCTAAGGACCCAGTTGATGACAAGCAATGTTAATATTCAGTGTTAATATTCAGTGTTAATATTCAGTGTTAATATTCAGTGTTAATATTCAGTGTTAATATTCAATGCTAATATTCAATGCTAATATTCAAAGCAAATTTTTTCATGAATATTCACAGAAATCAGCTACCTGACGACGACAGCCAACCACGTATCTTGGTCCATTTGTAGCCTTCACAATGACTGGAGAGAAAAGATCAAAGAAAAAAAACAAATTTACTTGATTCACTGCTCTGACTTATGCTTCTGAACTACCCAGTACATGATATTTTTCCACCAGTACTCTTAATTCTTTACTCCTCCAAATCTTTAGCCAGATTTTAACTCCAAAAGCTTATTTTCAAGATTTCAAAGAATGTAACAATCCAACACACTTACATTTCTCTTCTGTTAGCTGTTTAAGAACCTCACCAACAATCTGCAAAAAAATAAATAGAGTATTAGCCTACAGATAAATTACCACTGTAAAACAACATTTAACGTGTTTCGGGACATGGAAGATGACTGTCTGCTTTGAAATTCTTTCTCCTGCTTCACACTGCTTGCCAGCACTTTTATTTCTTTAACACAGCTCTGTCACCCAGGACAAACACAAAAAAACTCTCTAATCCATAAGCTTGGTGGGTCTGTTCCTAAAGGTAAGATGTTTCTGTTAGCTGTACATTCCTGCTCACTCTTTCTTGATACCAAAAATGGACTTAAATGTTATTTCCAGGCAAGTTCAATGTCAACCACTACCACAGGCTGCTATGACCTCCTGTGTTTTACCTACCTGCCCAACACTCTGCAAGGCCTTGAGATCATTTTCTGACTTTTCATATTGCTTGGTGAGCTCTTTCAGCTGTTCCCTTACTAGAAAAGGAAAGAAACACAGGATAAGTGACATGGTTTAGAGGTGGAATTAGTAGTTTTTGGTTTATGGTTGGCCTCAAATGATCTTAAAGGTCTTTTTCCAACCACTCTGATTACATTATATGATTTTGCCAACGTTCAATCCAACAGCAACTCAGGACCAGACCCTTTACCAGCAGGTAGAGCTGGAATGTAGGAGATCTGCACAGCCCTGGTCACTCTCCTGCAGACACAGCAGAGCCCCTGCACACCCTCCACACTAATAACACTCTTACTGGTGGTGAGACCCTGTCCCAGGTTGCCCAGAGAAGCTGTGGCTGCTCCTCCCTGGAAGTGTTCTGAGCCAGGTTGGATGAGGCTTTGAGCAACCTGGTGTAGTGGAAGGTGTCCCTGCTGCTGGCAGGGGGGTTGGAACTGGATGAGCTTTAAGGTCCCTTCCAACCCAAACCAGTCTGGGATTCTGTGATGAACACTCTGCAGAGGAGGTCTAAAAACCCCATACAGAATTTTAAAAGCTCATATTTAAAGGTACCCGTGCCTCTGTACAGCACTGACATTTGCACGGGGGGACAAGGTACAGCCAGAACAACAGAACGGAGGCTGTTTGCAACAGGAAAATAAAAGGCTGACAGAAAAACCCCACGGGAGAAAAGTCTGAGGAAAAGGAATCGATGTGAAGGCGGCAGGGCCTGATCCTCCCTCCCCACCCACGCACCCCCAGGTAAGGGCGGCCGCGGCGGGCCCTCCCAAGGGGAAAGGGAACGGCGCTGGCTCGGGGAGCCGCGACACAAGGCGATGGGAGCCGCGACACAAGGCTCTACCCCCGCCACCGCTCAAGCGCGGCCCGCTCCCCCCCGCCCTCCCTCCCCGCAGCCCGGCCACCGGCGCTGCCCCGCGGGGGCCCGGCCAGGCAGGCCCATGACGAAGCGCGGGCAGCGGCCACCGAGCTCCCTCAGGGTTTCCCCGGGTGCTCAGCCGGTGATCGATCCCCACGGCGGTGGCGGTGGTGGCGGTAGCAGCGGCTCCCCGTGACGGCGCTCACACTCCTTGAGGCGGCCATCGATCTCCTTGTGCTCCAGCAGCTTCTTGCGATAATCCTGCAGCGCCTTGTCTCTCGGGTCCGCCATGATGAGCAGCCGCCGCTCATAGGGAATGCCGGGAAGGGCCATGGCCGCCGGGGGCAGGGCCGCGCGCCCGCCCCGCCCCGCCCCGCTCCGCCCCGCCCCGTCCCACCGCGCGTTCCTGCGACCGACCCGCCTGGCCGCAGCGCCCCCTACCGTCGCGGAGGGGGAGTGAGTGTGTGCGCGCGCGCTCGCTAAGCGGGGGGCGCATGCGCGTTGCGATAGGCGCGAACATAATAGCTGGCGCGTGGGCGCTGTGCGGGATGCACGCCCCGCGTGCAGAGTGCGTGTCTGTGTTTGCCCGTGGCTGTGTGTAGGTCACCGCGCCGTGCGGGGTCCCGCTCCTCAGGAGCCTCCCATAGCTCCTCTCCTCAGTCGCCACCTCAGGGTGTCCTCTCAGAGGCGGCTCCCCCGGCTTAGGCTGCTCGGGAGCTGTGGGGGTGTCAAGGGAAAGGGTGAGTCACGCGTTGGCCAAGGTGGCCAATGGCATCCTGGCCTGGAGCAGCACCAGTGTGGCCAGCAGGACCAGGGCAGTGATTGTCCCCCTGTGCTGGGCACTGGTGAGGCTGCACCTCGAGTGCTGGGGTCAGTGTTGGGCCCCTCACTCCAAGAAGGCCATGGAGGTGCTGGAGCGTGTCCAGAGAAGGGCAATGGAGCTGGGGAAGGGTCTGGAGCACAAGTGTGCTGAGTTCCCGGCTGAGGGAACTGGGGGTGTTGAGCCTGGAGAAAAGGAGGCTGAGGGGAGACCTTCTGGCTCTGTCCAAGTCCCTGCAAGGAGGGTGCAGAGAGGTGAGGGTGGGTCTGTTCCACCAAGGGACAGGCAAGAGGAAATGGGCTCCAGCTGTGGCCAGGGCAGTTGAGATGGGATGTGAGGAAGAATTTCTTTGCTGAAAGGGTTCTGAGGCATTGGAAGGGGTTGCCCAGGGCAGTGGTGGAGTCCCCATCCCTGGAGGGATTGAAGAGTCGTGTAGACACAGTGCTGAGGGACATGGGTCAGTCGGGGACTGGTCAGTGTTGGGTTCATGGTTGGACTCGATGACTTTGAAGTCTTTTCCAACCGAGGCCGTTCTGTCACACTGTCTATGCGGGCTGGGGGCTGTTCCCTGCGCCAGCACCTGCTCAGAGGGAATGGAGAGCGCCCCGTGACCGGCACCTCCCCCGGCGCAGGACCTGCCACCACTTCCCGGCCCCGTCTGTGCTTCGGACTTTCCGCGCTGGCACAGGCGGCAGAACCCGGGCCGCTGCAGGCGGCACCTTTGCGGACGTGCGCCCCGACCGCGGGCTGAGGAGTGAGTCACCGCGGACGAGAAGTCGGGCACCTTCCCGGGGCCACCTCCCCGCTGCCCGGCGAGTACCGACCCGGACGCCCTTCCGCACCGGGCAGCCCCCGCGAGCCGGTCTCCGTGCGACTCGGCGCGTTGCCGGCGGCGGCCGCGCCCCCGGGGAGGGGCGGTGCACGGCGAGGGGCGGCTTCTTCAGCCGGCGGCAGCGGGGCTGGTGCGCGGAGATGGCGGCGAGCGGCGGCTTGGTGCTGCGGGCGTTGGGACTCGCTGTCCTGCTGCTGCCGGTGGTGCCCCGCGGGCCGCCCGGTGCGGCGGAGCGACGCTGCTTCTGCCAGGTGGGTTCTGCCGGAGGGCGGGGGGGTGAGGCGGGATGGGCGGCGATTCCCCCCTCGCTGCGTGGGGCAGGGGGTCCTTTCTGGTGCGGGGAGTGCGGGCTTTCCCGTGAGCAGCGCTGGGTGCGGGTCCCTTAGCGCTTTGACTTCTCTCGGAGCACTGGGAAGGCTGCTGGGGGTGCCTGGAGGAAAGGGGCTGGCGGGGGGACTTCTGCCCGCTGAGAGCCCCGTTCCTTCCTTCTTGTCAGCTTACCTGTGCTCTGTCCCGCTCCCCAGGTGAGTGTTTCAGCGAGGGGAGCAGCCCTTCCCTAACCACCCGAGTGTCTCTCATCAGATATTTCTGAGATGTGTGTTACTATCATGTCTGGGAGCTGCCTCATCCCCTCTCCTACGGGTCTAGCTTGCTGTTCCTCCCAGCTCTGCTGTCCAGGAGGGAGCCTGGCTGCAGCAGGGACCTGCTCCTCTACCCTGCCATGCCCAGGGGTGAGCTGGGCTGCTCTGCTAATTAAAGCTCTTCCAGCATTAATTCACTTTGATGTCTGGCCCGGTGCACTTGGTGCACCTTCTGTTGATGTACAGTCATGAGAGAACTGGGTATGCTCAACCAGAGACCAAGCAGCTGGATTTGGATTTGGGGAGGGACTTTTTATAAGGGCAGTTAATGATAGAACAAGGGGAAATGGCTTGAAACTGGCAGAGGGGAGATGGAGATGAGATGTGAGGAAGCAATTCTTTGGTGTGAGGGTGGTGAGACCCTGGCCCAGGTTGTCCAGAGAAGCTGTGGCTGCTCCTCCCTGGAAGTGTTCTCGGCCAGGTTGGATGAGGCTTTGAGCAACCTGGTCTAGTGGAAGGTGTCCCTGCTGCTGGCATGGGGGTTGGAACTGGATGGGCTTTAAAGTCCCTTCCAACCCAAACCATTTGATGATAATGGTCACTATGCAGATTTCTTTTGACTTAACTTTGCACAAGCAATTTTTCGAGGTCGAAGAGTAAAGATGATGCAACACATTTAGTGCTTTATTTTTATTGCCCTTTTAAAAAAAAAAAAAAAAGAAGCTGTTGTACAGCCTACTCTTGCTGTATTAAAATTCTGATGCCTTAATGTGAATCAAATTGTGAGTGGAGAAAAAAAACCAAATGCAGTTGTGCACTTGGGTTTGGCTTTGCTTTCTGGGTGGCTCTCAACACTTCAGTTTTCTGGGGAAATGGTAAATACAAGCTATGCTGATAAAGAATTGAAAAGCATGCATTTTGATTATCTCTTATGCACTTCCTGCTTAGCAGTGAAGTTTGTCTCCTAAGAACTGGAGGCTGGGCCAGGAGTGTGATATGGGATAAGAAGCCCTGAGCACTAAATGAACTGGGATCCTGGGACAGTAACTCGCAGGCTTTTCTCCTTGGGTGGAAGGAACTGCTGTTGTACTTTGTATGCTGTTGGCTTGTTGCAAGGCAATTCTTGTTTACTGAGTAGCGTGTGCTTTGCTTTAGTTTTTAGTACAAGTGTTCAGCTTCAAGATTTTTCCAGACTTTATGGCCTTTGGGAAAGTGTGTTATGTAGGGCAACATTTCTCAGCCTTACTAACCACTGAAGCTTTTAAAAACACACCCCAGGGCTGCCTCTTCTTTTTGTAAAAAATAATAATCCGGTGATCATCTTGTGCAGAGCTGATCTGGTGGTTTTTATTTACTGCCAAATAAAACATAGGGCAAGCCTTTAAATGGTGTGGTGGTTTACCCTGTTTGTTTATATACTTGAAGGTCTGGGTATAGCTTTTGGTTTCCTCCTGTGAACCATCTCTTGCTGTCTGATGAGCCAGTTAGATTAAGAAATCTTGATGTAGGGTGAATCGAAGAGCTTTGACTTGTCCATCAGCCTGTGCTGGGACAGTTGACAAGGGCTGATTTTGTGTGGACTTGCTCTTGCTGTATTTCAAACTGGGCTGACTTAACTGGCCCATAATTCTGGAAAGGGCATTGTGTTCTTCTCTGTACTACTAAAAGCAATGCCTCACGTGCTTCTTTTGACTGTTATTTTAGCTCTTAATTTACTTAGAAACGTTGCTAACCAGTCCTGAAACTTTTATTAGCAACATCCATCTGTTACTAAAAACATTTCGGTTTCACATAATGTTTCTGCTTTCCAATCTGTCTCATTAGTGCTAAATAACATTTCAAAGTTCCCTCGAACTTTACAGACAGCTCATCCCCCACCCAGATATTCCTGTTCACATTAATGCTTTAGTCAGCCATGAATCAATTCTCTGTATTCCCAGTAATTATTGCTCATTTGCTGTTTACAGATTGATGTAGCTGCATTAAGGATGTGCTGCAGGTGTCTGAGAGACTGGGTGCTGGAGCAGCTCTGCTGTGAGGACAGGCTGAGAGAGTTGGGGCTGTTCAGCCTGGAGAAGAGAAGGCTCCAGGGAGACCTTCTAGTGGCCTTCCAGTACCTGAAGGGGCTCCAGGAAGGCTGGGGAGGGACTTTGGCCAAGGGCAGGGAGTGACAGAACAAGGGGTGATGGCTTGAAAGTGGCAGAGGGGAGATGGAGCTGAGATGTGAGGAAGAAATTCTTTGGTGTGAGGGTGGTGAGACCCTGTCCCAGGTTGGCCAGAGAAGCTGTGGCTGCTCCTCCCTGGAAGTGTTCTCGGCCAGGTTGGCTGAGGCTTTGAGCAACCTGGTCTAGTGGAAGGTGTCCCTGCTGCTGGCAGGGGGTTGGGACTGGATGAGCTTTAAGGTCCCTCCCAACCCAAACCATTCTAGGATTCTATGATTTTGACCCGGTTTCTGGTCTGGCAGGGAGCTGGTTCCCCTTGGGGGTGTTCCTGTGCCACTCTGCTGTCATTAGGGGTGAGCCTGGGCACTGAGAGTTACCTCCTTGTTACCTGAACAGGCTTTGAAGCTGCTCTTGCATTCTTGTTGAGTTGCTGTTCACCTAACAGCCTTCTGGGCAGCAATTCATAGCTAGCACAGTCCCCAGCCTCTGGGGGGTGGCTTAAGCGGGAGCTTCCAAGAGCAGAGCAGCTGCAGATACTTCTTTGCTAGGAGATATTTGGAGGTGCTATCAGACTGTACTTCAGCCTCCATGATTTAACCCCATCCTGAGGCTCCCACGTGAGGTTTGCTTCTGTATGAACTCTAGAAACCCCAGTCCTTGTTTTCTGTGCAAAAGATGTGGGAGAAAGCACCTGGGTCAGCTTATATTGCTTCCAGGGCAGATGCTGGGCATGACTGTCCTCACCTGGCTGCCAGCTACTTGCTCCAAGTGCCCTGGCAAGGATGAAAGGCAGATCTAGCTGGACTGAGTGCCACAGGCAGGCAAAGCCACAGAGCACTTGTGCAGGGTGACTGCAAGGAAGGATCTGCTGGGGCAGCAGGAAAGCATCTGCTTGCCATCAGCCTGGTGTGGCTGGTGTGGCTTGTCTAGAAGAGCAGACAGCTTCTAGTGAAGTTGGTCCAGGCTAAAAGCAACCCCTCAGCTGCTGTAGTATTCCCTTCCCCATCCCCTATTGTAGCTGCAAGTGGGAGATGCAGAAAAGTTTCCCTTCTTTCCTGCCCAGCTGTGTGGTAGGTGGTGGTGTGTGGATCTGGGTCAGAGCCCACAGCAGGAGAAGAAAGCCCTAAATTCACTGCCCAGGGGACATTTCTGTGACACTGTTGGAAGCAGAAAGAGGGTGAGGAGAGACAGAGCAGCAGAGCAGAGGGGAGCAGACTGATGGGAGCCTGGGATGGAGGTAAAGGAAGAGAGAGCTGGGACTGTTCAGCCTGGAGCAGAGCAGCCTGAGAGGGGATCTGATCAATGTCTGTCAATATCTGAAATGTGGGGGCCAAATGGATGGGGCCGGGCTCTTCTCGGTGGTGCCCAGTGACAGGACAAGGGGCAATGGGCACAAACTGGGACACCAGAAGTTCCAGACAAACTTAAGGAAAAGCTTCTTCCCTGTGAGGGTGCTGGAGCCCTGGGACAGGCTGCCCAGAGAGGGTGTGGAGTCTCCTTCTCTGGAGATGTTCAAACCCACCTGGATGTGCAACCTGGTGTAGGGAACCTGCTTTGGCAGGGGGGTTGGACTGGATGATCTCCTGAGGTCCCTTCCAACCCCACCAGTCTGTGATTCTGTGAAACAAAAGCCAAACCCAGGGGTTGTGCAGAGCCCACATGTGGTGGTGTCCCAACCTGCGTTGCCACACAAGGCAGGTCCATGGGTGTTGAGGGACTGGACGCAGCTATTGCGGAGGACCAGCGGAACGCCTTCGTCCGTGCTGACTCAGCAGCTGGAGCTGCTTGTGTCACCTCTGTCCTGGCAGCTCTGCTGCATCTCTTCCCACTGGGCAAACCCAGCCCTTCCCATCAGCCTCATGCCAGGATCTCACACCCCTCCTGGGTGGAGTGCCACCCATCGCTGCTGCTCAGCTCTGTGATTCACTGCTGCCAGCAAGCACATGGCACATGCCTGGGACTGGATCCAGTTATGTTTCATCTTAAACAACTGTTCCCATTATTACAGGCTGGAGATGTAGATCAATGTTTTGGGGAGGTGAGAGGAAAGTGTGTGAAGGCACCACCCATTGCAGGGCATGTTTGACACGTGCTCTAGCTCAACTAATCTGACAGGCAGGAACTGAAGTCCAAAACAAATGAGTCTCTGGCTGCATACAAAGCTGAAGGAAAGAGGTGGTCACATAGCAAGAGGGATCTTCTGGGGTGAAGAACATGCCCTGCCAAGTGGTTTCATACTGACCACTTTGTCTTAAAGTGAGTCAGTGCTGTTTGGTGGTAGCATCGCTGGGGCTTAGATCTTGGTCTCTGAGGAGCCTCAGCTGTTGGTGCTGCCTTCTTGTATACCTTTGGCATGTGAACTTTGGTGCGTTGGGCTCATACAGGTGGTGTCACCACACCTGGCTGAGCTTTCTTTCTCTGGTGGCTTAGGAGGCAGAGCAGGAAGGCAAGCAGGCCAGCAGTACCTATTGGCCACGTGCAGGCTAGGGAGATTGCCTGTTTCTGCACAGTCTGACTGAAATCCTTGGAGGAAGGAGTTCTCCTTGGAGGGACGGGATACCATCCAGAGGGACCTTGGCAGGCTTGAGAGGTGGGGCTGTGCTAACCTCATGAAGTTCAACAAGGCCAAGTGCAAGGTCCTGCACCTGGACTGGCACAATCCTAAGCACAAATCCAGGCTGGGCAATGAGTGGCTTGAGGCCAGCCCTGAGGAGAAGGACTTGGGGTGCTGGGGGAGGAGAAGCTCCACGTGAGGCGGCACCGTGCGCTGGCAGCACAGAGCCAATAACCGTGTCCTGGGCTGCACCCAGAGCAGCGTGGGCAGCAGGGCCAGGGAGGGGATTCTGCCCCTCTGCTCCGCTCTCCTGAGACCCCCCCTGCAGTGCTGCCTCCAGTGCTGGGGCCACCAACAGCACAAGGACATGGAGCTACTGGAGCCAGTGCAGAGGAGGCCACGAGGATGATGCCAGGGCTGGAGCAGCTCTGCTGTGAGGACAGGCTGAGAGAGTTGGGGCTGTTCAGCCTGGAGAAGAGAAGGCTCCGGGAAGACCTTCCAGTGGCCTCCCAGTACCTGAAGGGGCTCCAGGAAGGCTGAGGAGGGACTTTGGCCAAGGGCAGGGAGTGACAGAACAAGGGGTGATGGCTTGAAAGTGGCAGAGGGGAGATGGAGATGAGATGTGAGGAAGAAATTCTTTGGTGTGAGGGTGGTGAGACCCTGTCCCAGGTTGGCCAGAGAAGCTGTGGCTGCTCCTCCCTGGAAGTGTTCAGGGCCAGGCTGGATGAGGCTTTGAGCAACCTGGTCTAGTGGAAGGTGTCCCTGCTGCTGGCAGGGGGGTTGGAACTGGGTGAGCTTTCAGGTCCCTTCCAACCCAAACCAGTCTGGGATTCTGTGGTTCCCTCCAGTTTGAGCAGAGCTCAGGCTCCCCAGCCCTTCCCTTTGCCTGTCCTGTCCTGACCAGCCCTGTTCTCGGTGACTCTGATCTTCCCACCTGTGCTTTTCTAAACCGAGCAGCGGATCGTTTGAGATCTCCAAAGGACGACCTCCATCTACTCCTAAACATTGTGAGAGCATCTGCAGTGCTTCACCATGGATTCTGTTCAGGATGATGTCTTGCCAGATGGATTCTGGCTTGAGTGGGTTGTTCAATGTGGAGAAGACAGTCCTGGTGCAAACAGCACACGGCTGGCTGGCACTGAGACCTTACCTGGTACAGGGATGTCATTCCCTTGGAGTGACACATTTCTCTGGTGTGGATACAGAGAGCAGCTGAAGATTATCCACAAATCTTTTGGTAGGCCACTTTTAGACCCAATCTATAAACTGCCTACCTCAAAGAATGCCAAGTTTCCAGGAAATAAGACGATGTTGTTGATTGTTTTTTGTGTTGTGGTTTGTCTTCTTAACATTTCCAAACGGGTTTAAATTGGGTAAGTGGATTAGCAAATTGCTGCTGTTTTTTTTTTTCCCCAGGAGTGATTCAGGCTAGTGGAAAGTTTAATTGCTGTGCTGTTAATCTTCATTGTCATGCAAAATGCTGCAATGCATGACAGAATACGGTGTATGTGTGAGGGTGAGGCCATGGGCTTCAATATCAACACAAGAAATAAAAAGTCAGGCTCCAAATTAGGTGCCTTAACACAAACTATTTAGTGGAGCAGGGCACTGTGGCTTGCTCTAACAAATTTCCCTTCACTCCCCCTCAGATGAGTGTGGCTGAGTCCAAAATATCCAAGCCCATTTGAAAAAAGCTGTTTCCAAGGTACTGATTCCTGCTGTGGAGCAGGCTGGATCTAGAGCCTGGATTCCTTCCTCCTCTGTCCAGGGTGGCAGGAGGAAACTTGCACTTGCCTTTAAGGTTCTTGATGCTTAATCCAGGCTATTTTTCTCACCCTTCCTAATTTTGTGTGACTTGTGTGGGGCAAGTGCTCCACTTCTGCCTTCCCTCTCAGAAGGAGGGCAGGGAGCTTCATTTCCACAGCAGTAATTACAGTGCTTTTATTGAAGGTGATGTGTAGATCTCGCTGAGTTATCTGAGGGCTCTCCAGAAACGCGTCAAGGAGGGTGGCTCGTGTTTCTCACGTGGCTCTTTTCTCCCTGTACGTAATCTGGAGCATCTGCCTGATGAGGAGAGGCTGAGAGAGCTGGGACTGTTCAGCCTGGAGCAGAGCAGCCTGAGAGGGGATCTGATCAATGTCTGTAAATATCTGAAATGTGGGGGCCAAATGGATGGGGCCGGGCTCTTCTCGGTGGTGCCCAGTGACAGGACAAGGGGCAATGGGCACAAACTGGGACACCAGAAGTTCCAGAGAAACCTCAGGAAAAACTTCTTTGCTGTGAGGGTGGCAGAGCCCTGGGCCAGGCTTCCCAGAGAGGCTGTGGAGTCTCCATCTCTGGAGATGTTCAAACCCACCTGGACACTTTCCTGTGCAACCTGGTGTAGGGAACCTGCTCTGGCAGGGGGGGTGGACTGGATGATCTCCTTCCAACCCCACCAGTCTGTGATTCTCTAATAATATATCTTGCCTTTATTGCAAAGGCTGGAGTAGCACCTCTGCTTTGGAGTCAGAGAGGCTTTTTCTTGATGCTTGCAGGATTTGACTCCTTTTCCTGGGTCTGACTTCTGAGGTGTCTGTGACTTTGCTCATCTCTGCCGTTCCTGCAGGGTGACACCTCATTCTGTTTGCTGTCCCACAGTGTTCAGCAACCCTGAGGCTGGTTGAGTGCTTTAAAAGTAAGAAAAGGAGAAGCCCCTTAAATACAATCCAGCACCTTCTTAGGTCTTGTACACCCCCATCTGCCTGTTTGTTCCTGGCCTCCCTGGGGAGCTTTTATGCCACCACTCAGCAGTTCACCCTCACACTTGCAGGAGCTGCCCATGCTGATTCTGCTGGTCTCTGCTTCCAGCTTTCTGGTGCACAGAGAGAAGGCAGAGATTGGGCTTAACCCCCTGGAACAGCAGTGTGGGCTTCAGCATTGCTGTGCTGTCTGCTGCCAGGGTTTTGCAGCCTTTCTGGGAAAGAAGTAGAGGTTTTTTTATCACAAACTGTGGCAAACATCCCTTTCTTTGCTTCATAAATCAACAATACCTATTTAAAACAACTGCCTTGGTCTTACACCGCTGGATGTATCTGCCACTGGGGACTGGCAGCTTACGGTGTGTTGGGTTGCTACCAACATCCAGGAACAACCCCTGCTGTGCTGTTGAGAGGGAGTGAGCAGTGATACTTGATTGTGGCCAAGGTGATTTCCCCAAGTACTTGTCAGGGGGTGTAGAGGAAGAGGAAGCAGAACTACTTGTGTTGTGCAACTTTGTCATCTGGCTAAGTGGTAATCTACGTGTCAGAAAGCCATAGCTGAATTTGTGCTACGTTCCTCTCCTTTCCACCACCCCCTCCTTTCCCCCCCCTTCCTTTTCTTTCCCTCCCCCTCCTCCTTCCTTTTTTTCTTTCCCCCCCTCCTCCTTCCTTTTTTTCTTTCCCCCCCTCCTCCTTCCTTTTTTCTTTCCCCCCCTCCTCCTTCCTTTTTTCTTTCCCCCCTTCCTCCTTCCTTTTTTCTTTCCCCCCTTCCTCCTTCCTTTTTTCTTTCCCCCTTCCTCCTTCCTTTTTTCTTTCCCCCCTTCCTCCTTCCTTTTTTCTTTCCCCCCTTCCTCCTTCCTTTTTTCTTTCCCCCCTTCCTCCTTCCTTTTTTCTTTCCCCCCTTCCTCCTTCCTTTTTTCTTCCCCCCTTCCTCCTTCTTTTTTTCTTTCCCCCCCCCCTCCTTCCTTTTTTCTTTCCCCCCCCCCTCCTTCCTTTTTTCTTTCCCCCCTTCCTCCTTCCTTTTTTTTTCTTTCCCCCCTTCCTCCTTCCTTTTTTTTCTTTCCCCCCTTCCTCCTTCCTTTTTTTTCTTTCCCCCCTTCCTCCTTCCTTTTTTTTCTTTCCCCCCTTCCTCCTTCCTTTTTTTTCTTTCCCCCCTTCCTCCTTCCTTTTTTCTCTTCCCCCCCTCCCTCCTTCCTTTTTTCTTTTTCCCCCCTTCCTCCTTCCTTTTTTTTCTTTCCCCCCTTCCTCCTTCCTTTTTTTCTTTTCCCCCCTCCTCCTTCCTTTTTTTTTCTTTCCCCCCTTCCTCCTTCCTTTTTTTTCTTTCCCCCCCTTCCTCCTTCCTTTTTTTCTTTCCCCCCTTCCTCCTTCCTTTTTTTTTCTTTCCCCCCTTCCTCCTTCCTTTTTTCTCTTTCCCCCCTTCCTCCTTCCTTTTTTCTTTTTCCCCCCCCTCCTTTCTCACAGCTTGTCAAGTTGCTCACAGTGATGCAAGGCAGTGTTGGCTTTAGAACAAAACCTCTCTTGCCAAATGCCTCTCCTGAGGCAGGGGACAGACAGTTGCAGTCGCTGTGGTTCTGATTAAATCAAACAAAAGTCTGCAGTGCTTGGTTAACAACAAGGATGCTCTTTGGGTGCTGTAATCTGCTGGTGTTATTGTTGCCTAACTTTTGTCCTTTTTGCACATGCCAGCTCTCACCTGTGTGCCATCCTACAGGAGTGACATGAACTGAGGCAGCTCATCCCAAACAGGACCCTGAGCTGGCAGCAGCGTGTGGCTCACAGCTCTGAGAGCCAGCATCCCACTGGATTTGTCCCTGACAGAAACATCTCTGATCTCTGTGTCTGATGTGTGGACAAGGGCTGTGTGGTTTTTCTGTGTGTGTGAGACACAATCTAGTTGAATCTGTCTGTCATCTCTGCTTTTTAGGGTTGGAAGTGTTCCTCTGATACCTATAACTCAGTGAATTCCAATATATCAATGTGTGTTAGAGGTTTGAAAAGTGTCCCCAAATAAAATTGCCCATCTCCAAGCAACAAGTACAAGACACACCCTAAAGGATGCATCAAAAGAAGTTCTCTACCAATTCAGCACAGTCTGGTTTAATGTTGTTTATCTATGGGTAAACTTTACTAGTTGACTTGCTGGTAAAAGGAAAGAAAATTGTGAATTGTTTTAATGTCTGCAGTGTTAAAAAGTACAGGCTCAGTTGTTCATATTTCATTGGGGTTTTTTTTTATCCAACAGGTTACTGGTCATTTAGATGACTGCACCTGTGATGTTGAAACCATTGATGCCTTCAACAACTACAAGCTTTTTCCCAGACTGAATGAACTTCTGCAAAGTGACTATTTTAGATACTACAAGGTAATTTTTCTCATTCAAAAATTGTATTTATTTTGTGTGCTGTTTTGGGGGGGGGTTTTGTTGTTGTTGTTTTGAATCTCCCTTGAAGTTATTGCTGATGTTTTAAATAAAATCAGATCTTTACATTTTAATGTTGGTCTCTTAAGAATGGAGTCAGTAAATGGGACTTTTTTAATCAGGAGAATCTTAATGTGGTACAATGTGCTTATAACATGTATGATTTTAAAGACATTTTCTTTTGTGCTTTTCCCTCTTAAGAACTTAAGCAGTAGACCTATGAAATAACTTCTTTTGTTGAGTTGTGGCTCAAAAATGTGGATGACTGCATTGTACAATGAGAGTATTCATAGTGTCTCCCCATTGACATGGAAATCCCAGTTTGGTTACCAGACATTCAGGTGAATTGGTGGCTGTTACTGCCAGACCATCCTCACCCAATGGATTCTGCTCCCTGCAGTGACACTACTTGTGTTTGACTAAATGTGGGGTTAGTTTGGGTGATGGGACAGGATTTTACCTGCTGCACACAGATACTGAGCAGTGACTGTTGCCTGATTGTTTCTGCAGATAAAACAAGTATTTACTCTTCTGTAAGAACAGTTTTAAAAGTTTCCAACTTCACTGCACTGCAGATTACAACAGGTCCATGTATAAAATCATTGGGGTAAAGCTGCCTCTCCATGCTCCCCCTCCACCAAACTCACAAAGTCTTGTTAAATGTTAATTGTTTTTAATGAATTATACTTGATACCAGCTCCCAGAAAAGAAAGACTAGGATTTGTATAAGAAATTGATGTTGTTTCCCATTCCAGTGCTGGGATTTGTAATAGGAATGCTAATATTGGTCTGAATGAAGCATGAATGGAGATGTCTGTATGTGAAAACACCAGAAGAAACAGCAAAGCAAGGATTAAAAGAATAACAATAACCTGTGCTGATAACAAGGACATGAGTGATACCAATCAATCTGGTAAACACCAAGGAGTTATTTGTTCCCATCAAGCCCAGAAGGCTTGTACACTGACAAGTCCAGTTCTGGGGCCACCAACAGCACAAGGACATGGAGCTACTGGAGCCAGTGCAGAGGAGGCCATGAGGATGATGCCAGGGCTGCAGCAGCTCTGCTGTGAGGACAGGCTGAGAGAGTTGGGGCTGTTCAGCCTGGAGAAGAGAAGGCTCCAGGGAGACCTTCCAGTGGCCTCCCAGTACCTGAAGGGGCTCCAGGAAGGCTGGGGAGGGACTTTGGCCAAGGGCAGGGAGTGACAGAACAAGGGGTGATGGCTTGAAAGTGGCAGAGGGGAGATGGAGCTGAGATGTGAGGAAGAAATTCTTTGGTGTGAGGGTGGTGAGACCCTGGCCCAGGTTGGCCAGAGAAGCTGTGGCTGCTCCTCCCTGGAAGTGTTCTGGGCCAGGTTGGATGAGGCTTTGAGCAACCTGGTCTAGTGGAAGGTGTCCCTGCTGCTGGCAGGGGGGTTGGGACTGGATGAGCTTTCAGGTCCCTCCCAACCCAAACCATTCTGTGATTCTGCAAAGTCCAGAGCACAGATGACTTGACAGCTGAAGACTTGTGCTCTGGCCACGGGAGGATGGCAGCAAGGCTCCAGCACATCCTCTTCCTGCTCCTGTGTGGGGAGGCAGGCTGTGGTCCCAGTATGCCAAAAACAAGGAAACAAAATCAGTGGAGATCAAACTTCCCCTGAGATTCACAGAGACTGAAGTGAGCACTATTCCAAGGCCAAAGGCTGCCCCATGGTAACTGTCAGCTTCTCAAGGGTACAAACCAGCTGGCCAAACCCCAGTCTGTTGTTGCTGAACAGGAGCTTCAGGATGTGATTAGGAACTGGTGGCCTGTGTGTCCTGTCTTCTGCATTGCCACAAACAGTCCTGGCCAGGCTGCATGGGCACACACATCTTGTCTGAGAGACAAGTGCATGAGTGTGACCAGCTTTGTCTTGCACAGTCTGTTTCCACCCTCACTGTGCTCAACCTTGCACTAAGCTTTGTTATCTGAAGCCTTGCACTGAGGTGCTGGAGATGTGTGTTGCTAAACTGTGATGTGGAAGGTTGGCTTGGTTGTGTGGAGGAAATGTGTAATAGGATAATGTGTTCTTTGTAGGTAAACCTCAAGAAGCCTTGTCCCTTTTGGAATGACAACAGTCACTGTGGAGTAAGAGACTGTGCTGTAAAGCCCTGCCCATCTGTAAGTACCAAAGCCATTTTTTTTTACCTCTTCTCTAATTTTCTTTTGCAGATCAAGAAAAAGCAGCAGCAAATGGCTGACTTCTCTCATTATTGTAACTATAGCAAAGCTGTGGCTCTGATGGAGCTTTCTCAGGTGCAGTAATACTGGATTCCATAAGAAAAAAACAAAATGCTAAATTCTGAAAGTTTAAAGAAAGTTAAAGAATAGCTGACCCTCTGTGAATGGCCAAAAACTTGCCCAGGTTCTTTTATTTTCAGTATTGGCCAGATGGGTTTTGGGAAAATCTCCTGTTACAAGAAATGTGTCTTCTATTAATTGCCAAGAAATTTATTCTGTTGGCCCATGGGCTGCACTGTGATTTGCTGTTTTCACTGACAGATTTGACTGGGTCCTTTCCAGCCCTCTCTCTATACATGAAATGGCTCTTTCCAGCCCTCTGTTTCCCAGTATAAAAGCAAACACTCTTGTCTCTGAATCCTGGACAAAAGGGTTTTGGTCACTGAACTAAAAGGAAAACATCTTGACTGCAGGTGTCTGCTCGAAAAAAAGAGGATGAGAAAGTAAATGAATCAGAACTTGGTTGCTGGGTTGTTAGAGGTGGTGAAGATGCCACCCAGCCTGCTTTGTGGGTTGGCAGCCAGCAGCAGACCTCTTCTGCTCTCAGTCCTGGGTCTCCAGAGCAGTCAGGGGTACAGTAACGGTGTGCAGGGGTGTGCCTCAATGAGAGAGGCACTGACCCTACTTGAATGCCTTTTTCCAACTGGCTGGTTTATTTTTAACAATATAAAATGTTTAATAATTAATTTTAATAATAATAATAAGAGTTCATAATAATAATAATAATAATTATGAGCTTTAAAGGTCCCTTCCAACCCAAACCATTTAATGATTCTATTTTCATGTACAATTTAAAGGATGTTGTAGTGAAGCAGGTGTCTGTCCTTCTCACCTGGTAGCTCGGTGGTAACCTGACATAGTTTAGCTGTTGGCTGAAAAAAAAACATCTAAGCTGACAAGACACCTTGAAAGAATCAGGTACAGGTGTGTGTATAATATATAAATTCTGATATATATGTTAAATTCATCTGTCTTCTCCTTACCCCTCAACCACCCTACCCCTCACACAAGTGTCCTTTGCTTCCCTAGCCTTCAAAAAGCACCTATTGTGGACCCAAAATAGGGTGGTAATTGATTTATATTCCCCCCCCCCCCCAATTGAAATAACTCTAAACTTTGTTTAAATACTTTTTTTCCTTCAAAAAAAAGATGGTTTTGGTAAGGATTATGACAGAGTAATGTTACAATTCCGTTAATATTAGCTGGAAGTTGCTCTTATTAAGAACTGACTGTGTCACTGCTGGTTTTAATTATTTTGATTTGGGCCTGTTTCATTCTGAAAGCAACAAAAATAACTCTTATTCATTGCTTAATTTTTCTCTTCCTGTGCTGCTTGCCATCACAGTGTTTGCTCCTGCAGCGTAGAAGTGGTTTTATTGCCTTCCTACAGATGGAGGAGATGGAAGTTGAGGAGAATATGAGGCCTGATTGTCTTGTTGTGTCCTGCTCAGGTTGTGTGGGGCTGGCAAAGCTGCTGTTACATGATGGAGTGGGGAAAAGGGAAGCTTTGGGATGATTTATATCAGGGGCTGGGAGATGCAATATCTGAGGAGGTGCCTGGGCTGCTGCCAGGAGCACCAGCATCACCAGGAGACAGGATACCAGACACCAGCTGACCAGAGGCAACTCCAGCTCCTCTGAAGTTTATATTGGCTTCCCCAACCTCATGCTTGGGTAAGCAAAACATAACCTGAGGTGTAGCACCTGTGGAAGGCTGCTGGCCTTTTGAGAAGAGGAGTCTTGTGAAAAATCAAAATAAAACATCAAGAACATTGCTTAACCCTGGTGTGTGGAGGAGCTGGAAATGGGACGTGTTGTAAGCTGAGCTGAGTGCTTTGATTACCTTCTGACTTCTAGAAACTGTGGTAACCTTCCTAATCTTCCTCAAAGATGAGGCTGAAAGGCTTCATCAGCCCCACATGTAGCATGTGCTCAATTCTGTCTTTCAGGAGGAGGTCCCTGATGGAATCAGATCTGGAAGTTACAAGGTAGGTGTCCCTGTGTGCTCAAAGTGACGCTGCTTCTAGGACCAGTTTTGTGTCCCTGCAGCTGATAAAAGCTGCCTTAATCAGATGGGCAGTATTTGTCAGGATGTACTTCATGAATAAATTTTTACCCTCTATCAAGTATTTAACATGCTCTGGAGCCTTTGAGGTGGCTGTCCTGAATTCTGCACTAAGGTAGAGCAGCCTTCTCCAAGAGCAGGTATTGTCAGGCACAAAATGCTCCTACAGCAGTGCCAGAGGCTGCTGGGAGTCCCTGCAACAATCATCACAATTGCATAAGCCTCTGAATATCTGCAGACATCCTGTGGAAATACAGGCTGGGATGAATCATAAATATATTTCTGATGCTTAAACTAGTTAGTGCATTAAAGACAGAGTTCTAATAGCAGAAAAACTGCTTTTTAATCCTCCTTTCTCCCCACCCCTTTGCTTTTCAACCCAGTATTCAGAGGAAGCCAATAACCATGCTGAAGAATGTGAAGAAGCCAAGAGACTTGGTGCTGTTGATGGCTCTTTGAGGTTTGACTTCTTTTTTCCACAATCCTTCCTTTGTCTTGAAGGGAACTTGGTATCAGTGCTCTTTCTGATCATCTCTTTCCACTTTCTTTGCAGCAAGGAAACACAGCAGGCAGTGCTCCAGTGGACACAGCACGATGACTCTTCAGACAGCTTCTGTGAAGCTGATGGTACAGGGACCTGTTTGATCTCACAAGTCTTCTAATGGGATTTTAAGCAGAACTTTCAGGCCAGTGTGTAATGTTTCAGCAAGCCTGGAGTGTCCATAATTTCTTTCTTCTACCTCCCCTGCCCTCAGTATTTTGAATGCAAATATTTCTGCCCAAGCTTCATTGCTGGTCTAGGTCTTGCTGTGTTTAGCAAGTGAGCAGCTTGGATGGAGCCGTGCTCAGAGTTTGCTTTGCCAGCAGTGGCCTCGCATTCTGATAGCTCTGAAGGCCAGAGAGCCCTGCCCTGCTGCAGTGGGTTGATGCACTGCAAATATCATTCACCAGCCTCTCTGGAGAGGGGTGAGCTGGTCTCTCTGCTAGGAAAGGCTGCCCAGGGAGGGTGTGGAGTCTCCTTCTCTGGAGACATTCAAGACCCACCTGGATGCCTTCCTGTGTGATCTCATGTAGGTGTTCCTGCTCTGGCAGGGGGATTGGACTGGATGAGCTTTCGAGGTCCCTTCCAATCCCTGACACTCTGTGACTCTGTGAAAGACTGTTCAGGATACCAGAGGCTGGCTGGCTCAGCCTTGGAAGGCGTCCTTTTGCCTTCAGGATCTTCTGTCTCTCTGCTTGGCAGATATCCATTCTCCTGAGGCGGAGTACGTGGATTTGCTCCTGAACCCCGAGCGCTTTACCGGCTACAAGGGACCGGATGCCTGGAAAATCTGGAACAGTATTTATGAAGAAAACTGCTTCAAGTAGGTGTTTTGGGAGAAAGGTTCCACAAGCTTGCAGGTGCTGATTGTTTTCTTTTTGCAGAGGGGCTGCATGTGCTTTAGGTGCTGTGTTAATCCCCATCCTCCCATCTTTGCTGCAATGCTTGTGCAGTGTGTGCTGTCAGAGAAGGGGACAAGCTGTGTGGCTGCCCAGTGAGTCCCCCTTGGCTGTTCTTTGGACCACAGCTTGCCCTGATGCAGGCTCCTGATGCCAGCCCTGTGGTGTGGTGAGACAGCAGCCTGACAGGGCATGCACATCTCTGTGTGATGTGGTCCTGGACACACAGTTCTGTCCTCCCTGGTCACTGCAGGGAGCTCTCCCCAGTCTGTTTACCAGTTTGAACTCTGATGTGGGTACCCCTGGGTCAGACACACAGTACTGGTGGGCACTGGTCTGTAGTCTTGCCTGGTCTGATCTCTCTAGGGATTTCCTCCCAGCTTGTACAAATGTATTATGTTGCACCAAGGCTGTGGGATAATGTCCACTAGCACTTCTGTAGACACTTGAGTTTCCTAGCTGTTCTTTTTAAAGAAAGACTTAAAAAAAAAATGCCAAAAAACCCCCCAAAAAACACAGAGAAAGTAACATTTTGTTCTATCCCTTTCCTTTCTGAGCAAACCTAAAAGATGCAAGGGGTTCTTAGATCTCCTCAGGCTAATTGCAGAGAAGTAGCTACTTCTGCTGTGCTGTGTTTCTGCACAGCAAGGAAACAGTCACTTATTTACATATCTTATTTAAATGAATTTGTTTGTTTATTTAATTATTTATTTCCCCTCTTAGGCCTCAGAATGTAAAAAGACCTTTGGCATCTGGTAGAGGTGAGTCACTTATTTATCTCACTAATTGGTTTAGTAGTGTGTTGATCCTAGCTCCAGGAACAGTAAATGCTCTCTGAGCTACTTCTCCTATTAAATATCTCCTACTTTATAAGGGCAGGGAGTGACAGAACAAGGGGTGATGGCTTGAAACTGGCAGAGGGGAGATGGAGATGAGATGTGAAGAAGAAATTGTTTGGTGTGAGGGTGGTGAGACCCTGGCCCAGGTTGGCCAGAGAAGCTGTGGCTGCTCCTCCCTGGCAGTGTTCTCGGCCAGGTTGGATGAGGCTTTGAGCAACCTGGTCTAGTGGAAGGTGTCCCTGCTGCTGGCAGGGGGGTTGGGACTGGATGAGCTTTAAGGTCCCTTCCAACCCAAACCAGTCTGGGATTCTAAATGGGAAATTCACTGTAGCTCCTGATGAAGTGAAGCATTTTATGGCTAATGCAAGGACACCTGGAAGTGTGCCTCTGGAGCATCTACCATGGAGGAAGTAACTGATCCTCTACTCCTGGAAGACCTGTGAGCTTTGGAGGGACTGGGAGCAGGACTAAACCCTGAGCTCTTCCTGTGTCCCTGGTTTCTGTACTCAGCAATGCCACACCACCTGACAGACTGAAATGAGACCCTGGCTGGGATCCTTTGTGAAAACCATCCAGTAAGAGAAACTCTGATCTAGCAGCTGAGGCTGAATGTGTGAATGAAAGTAGGGGAGGGGTTTGGAAACATAAGAGCATCTTGCCCAAGGCTGTTAAGAGACCCCATGTCTCCTGGTGCTCCATCCTGCCCAGACATGTAGAACATCATCAGTCTCACTCCCCCTTCATTTGATCTGAACACCACTCCAGCAGCACCATCTGGGGTGGTCTCTTGATTTTCCCTAAACTGTTTAGGTGCTTTCCCACCTCCTTTGACCCTTGTGCATGTGGGTGGCACTTCAGGAGCAGCCCTGGTGAAGGAAATGTACCATGTCCTTTAAAATATCAGTGCTTCCCTTGGCCACCTCTGCTTAGGGCAAGATCCCTTTGCCCACAGTGATGTTGAGGGCAGAGGGAAGGATTGCTGCTTTGCAGATGAGGAAGCAGGAGGACATGAAAATAGAGGATCTGACCTGATACCTGCCAGGGTTTTTTGCAAGTGACTGATAAACTGGAGGAAATGGAGATCTCTGGCAGAGATAGACACCTGTGTCCCCTGTCTTCTGGTCTCTGCTTCAGCTGGGTGGTGGTTTTGCTTCCTTTGCAAATATTGATCCCTCCTGTGTTGGTCAGGTTATTAGGAAGCATTGCTCATCTGGTGTGTTCACTGCTGCAGTTTTAGATGATGTTTTCTCTGTTTAGAACATATCTAAACCTCCCTGGAGAGGCTCACCCTCTTGTCAGAGCAGATGGAAGAGAACAATCTGAATGATTGTGCTTTGGAGTTTAATTTTGATCATGTGTAATTTTTATCTCCTCTTTTCTCTCTTTCTCTCCCACTTCTGCTTTTTTTTTTTTCTTGTTCATCAGGAGATGATGGAGGTGAGTGGCACTCTTGTTTGTTTTTACTGATAACAGAAACAAATGTGGTGTCTTTATCACACTGTCACGAGCTGCACCGTCAGATAATGCACCTGGTTAGGAAAATTATTATTCTGTCAAATTCAGAAGTTGTCTTGAAATTCTGCTGTGTTCAGGACCCTGTGGAGAGATCCCTCTGAGCTCCCTGTCCCTGAGGCCAGCCCATCCTTGTGCAGAGGCCTTAAAAACCACCAGCATGGTTTTTTAAGAGTACAAGTCCCACTTGAAGATGTCACTGAAGTGTCATAAGCCTTCAGGAACAGGACTTGTGGTTGTTTTTTCAGTGCTTATTATTGCTGAGAAAGCAGCTCTCAGGCTGGAGGACATGAAAATAGAGGATCTGACCTGATACCTGCCAGGGCTTTTTGCAGGTGACTGATAAGCTGCAGGAAATGGAGATCTCTGGCAGAGAGACACCAGTGTCCCCTGTTTTCTGGTCTCTACTTCAGCTGTGGGTGGTTTTACTTGCTTTGCAAATATTGATCCCTGAGCTTTGAGAAGACTCATAATCCCAACAGCTTCTGCCTGCTGGTAGGAGCTGGGTGCCCAACTCCAGGGCTTGTGTCTGGGAAGGGCTGTCCCCTGGAGCTGTTTGCCCTCTGCAGCACTGGGCCTGTGTGTATGGCATGGTTTTGTCTGCAAATTATCTCCAATTTTTATGTTTTCCAGATTACTTTCAAGCATGTAGCAGGGGCAGTATGAAATAGTGACTTGTGTGATTGTATACACTTGGTTGTGCTGTGTGAGGTTTTTTTGTTCATTTCTTGGGTTTTTCTAATAAAAATACCCCTCTGCCCACCCTGGCCAGAGGAGAAAAGCAATCCATGACCCTTGTTGCCCCCTAAGCTGTGCCATTCTGCAGCACTTCTGCCCTCCCAGCCCTTGCTGACACGGGTAGGAAAGACCATGTGCCATGGTTAGCTGCTGCCACGCTGTCTTATAGAAGCAGCAGTCAGAAGGGTGGGGAGGAAAGTTCTTTTCATGCTTTTCCTAGCTCCTTTCCCTGCTTCTGCAAACTGGAGTGGGCAGAAGTCCTCTGTGGGCTGGCCCCAGAGGTAGTTTCAGGGCATCAGGCTGTTCCCCTCCCATGCTGCAGAGGGGAGGGTACTGCCCTGTCTCATTGTATCATCCTGTTGTGCTCTGAAAGGTGTGACCAGTGAAGGAGCCTAAAACATGACACAGTGTGTTCAAGCCCTCCTGCTGCTGCCAGGCATCTCAAACTGATGTGCTTGTTCTCCTTTTGTTTCCAGGGCATGCATTTTACAAGTGGCTGAAAGGTAATCCCTCTTCTAAACTCAATTACCCTTCCTGGAGGGAACACAAACTGGCCAGGGACTGCCTGGGAGTTACTGGCCATGTTCAGGGGGGATTAAACTTCTGTCTGACAGCCAGAAAATTCAACATATGCTTTCAATATCTTAAAGCACCCCTTTCTTTTCAGGTGTCTGTGTAGAGAAACGAGCTTTCTATAAGCTCATTTCTGGTCTCCACGCAAGCATCAACATTCATTTGAGCGCCAGGTACCTTTTACAAGGTAAATTCCACTTTCTGCCTTGGCTTTCCTGCATCAGTCCTAAACTGACACTTCTGGGCTCTGTTAAACACTAGCTGGAGCTTGTGCCAGCAGGGTTCACTCCTACTTCTGTGCTCTTCTCTTCCCTCCCTCAGCACACAGGTTGTGTAACAGAATCAGGAATGTAGTTACCACATGCCTTTGGGTCTGAAAGTGGCTGGACTGTGCTCTGTACCGAGGCTTCCAGCACGTATTCCTTCTGTTCTCCCTCCAAGGCTATTTTGGAGTGGGTTTCTAACTGTGTATCAAGGCTGTTCCTTCCTAGCTTGTCTTTATGATGGTCAGTTTAGCAATAATCTCACCCAGACTGTGAAATACTTGGCTGGGCTTTCCTGAGAGCCTTGATCCATGTCCATGTGCCATTTCCCCTTCCTTTGTCCCTAAGGAGCTATCTGAAGAATCTGAATTTCAACCCTGGGGCTGAGAATCGAGGGTGATGTGACAACGTGACTGAAGTGTCTCACATGGCCATGGGCTGTGGCTCATGCAGCGTGGGATGCAAGCTCTGACTGACTTCCTGAAAGATTTAGTCATGGCAGTTTAGAGTGGTACCTGTGGACCAAGCCTAGACTTTCCTTCTGCTAAAGCTGACAGAAATCAAGTACAGGAGATGTGGAGATAGCAGTTTGAATGTTGACATGTGATTTAGATGTAACTAATGATGTTTAAGTCCCTGCAGCCCACGTAGGCCTCACCTTGATGTGAGTTAGACTGCTGGAGTTGGGAGAGAGAGTAATGAGAAAAACATCAAAGGCAAGAGATGAGTTGGGTGTCTGCAGAGAGGATTAGGAAAACAAGGTTGGCTAAAGGCAGCCACGTGAGTGTCTGTGCTGGGCTTGGGTAGAAAGGGATGGCTTCTGTTGGTGGAAGGCTACTGAAGATGATCTCTGCTCTGAGAAGGTGTTCCTTGGCTCAGCTTTGATCCACGCAGGGATTCCCATCTGCAGGTGCTGTGGTTGCCTTGTAGAGAGCCTCCCTCAGCTCAGAGTTGGAGTCCTTTCCTGCTGGGTGGGTTGTCCGTTGGTGATCTAGTGATGTAGAAGATAAAGCTGCTTCCTTTTTGTTTTGTTTTTATACATCAGCTTGATATCACTGTATTAGATCTTCCACTCCATACTTGAGATCATCTGAAGTACACAATAGGATGAGCAAGAAGAAACATCCTTTGTGAAACCTCTGTGATTGATAATGGACAATAGAGGCCAGTCTCCTCCAGTCCTCAGCTGCTTTTGTTCTCCTGCATTTCCATAACAGAAGGAATTCTCTTAAGATGTCCCTGTTGGTTAGGAGCCCCTGGGCCTCATGCAAGGTGACCAGGGGGCCTGCACTCTGCCTCTGAGACACTCTGACCAAAGCAGAGACCTGTTCTGAGTTCTGCAGGTGGCTTTTGTGACCAGGAGTGAAGGAAGGAAGGGACCTTCACAGCCTGTCCAGTACTTCCACCCAGCCCTCTCCACTTCCAGACAAATGCTGAACTGTCACCAGCTCACCTAGAACTGCTCTCAGAAGCAGCCAGCTCAGCTAATCAGTAACTTTTCAACGGATTTAATTCTGATTAAAACAGGCAGCCTCCATTTTTAGCTTTTCCTCTAAGCCTGGGTCCTGTTTTAAACCAACTGACGAAGCTCTGCAGGAGTTCTGCAGTTGTTGGGCTTTGGGTTTGGTTAAAACCTGCCTCTCTTGACTCTGGAACAGTTTGCAGTGAGTGAAAGGGCTGTGACTGTTGTAAAGCTTGCATCTCCCTGGTTAGAGTTGTGCTTTACCATTTAGCTTGGGACGATGGGAGAAGTTGAACCAGAACTTTACTCACCCACCTCATGTCTTTGGGGTTTTTTTTCCTCTCTCAGATACATGGTCAGAGAAGAAATGGGGCCCCAATGTTACAGAGTTCCAGCAGAGATTTGATGAAGTCATCACCAGAGGGGAAGGTCCCAGAAGACTCAAGAACCTGTACTTTCTCTACCTGATAGAGCTCCGGGCCCTCTCCAAGGTGCTGCCGTTCTTTGAGCGCCCAGGTTTCCAGCTGTACACGGGGAATCATCAGCACGATGTGGACATGAAAACCCAGCTGCTGGAAATTCTCCATCTGGCCAAGTAATTACACTCAGGACCTGGGGAGAATGGCTCTTTCCACCCTGGCATCTCTGAGTGTGCTTAACCTTGCACTTAAAGCTCCTAGAAAGGCAGGTTCTGAGTTCTTCCTTGCAGTGGGATAGTGTGATTTGTACAGCAGGGTGATATTACTGGGAGTGTGTTGGTGTCTGTATTCCAACTGCAAAACAGAGTCATTAGGCCCAGGGTTCAATAATCCAGGCTGACTTTTTGGTTTAGCAGAATTAAATTTAATAACTGCCTATGTGTCAGCCCTGAATCTGGCTGTTTGACTCGCCTGTGGGATACCACTCCTGGTTTTGTGGGTTTTTTTGACTAGAAAAAAAGTCCTAAACATGTTGGTAACAGAGGTTTAGGCTTTTGGACAGAGTTTGGAATAAGAGGAATGGAAGCTACTGGAACCAGATGGAAATGAGTGTCTTCTAATATTATCAGTGTTTGAATTTATCTTGTCACACTCCTGTGCTCTTGGTGTTTGTGTCTGTTAGAAAAAGAACTACAATTGCTTAGAAACCATAGAACAACTGCTGGAAATGTCTCCAAGGCGAGATGGGAGCTAAAATGGAAAGTCTCCAAGGGCTCCAAGAAACAAACAGCTTGACTTAAAATACATCTCGAGATGTCCAGTTCCTAACACCTCTCACTTTCATTCACACCCTTACCCAGATACTTCTGGGGATCTGGACTTCAGCCACACAAACAAGCTGTGGAGAACTGAAACTCTTTTTCACTCTATTTCAGGTCTTTCCCACTGCATTTTGATGAAAACTCATTCTTTGCAGGGAATAAAAAGGAAGCAGCTAAACTAAAGGTAATCAGCCAGCCCCTCCCTTTGGGGCATTTCCTACCTAAAGGGTGTTTTCAGATCTGAAAGGGACTCCAGAATGTGCAAGGTACTGGGGCAGGAATTGCCAATTCATTTTGCTTTGGATACTTGTGGGTAACCACAGACCATGGGGTGTGCCTGAAGGAGAGAGGGGTGAATTACTGCTGAGGACCCCACTTCAGGACACATTTCCCTAATTCAGTCACACTGAATTTAGCCTGAATTTGCATTAATACATGGAAGAAGCCATAATTAGTGCATAACCAGGATCAACTTGGATGTCTCTTCCCCTAGGAGGAATTCAGGCTTCACTTTAAGAATATTTCCAAGATAATGGATTGTGTTGGCTGCTTCAAATGTCGCCTGTGGGGGAAGTTACAGGTAAGCTTTGTCAGCAGCTGGGGATGTGTCTGGAAGCACCTGATCTGATGGACTCTGGTGAGCAGATGTGGTTCTTAGATACTGCTCAGCTCCTAGATAGAGATCAGGGCTGCTGGAGTCGTTTCCTAGCCCAGTCAGCAGGAAGCAGTGAGCTGGTTCCATCTTGCTGGGCCTGGCAGCAGCTACCTGTCGCCTCCCCAGTTGAAAACTGGGTTAACCTGCTGCTCCCTGAGAGAGGGGAGGGGGTGCAGAGCCCCTGGCAAGCGAGGCAGAGGATGTTATAAAGCTGGGGGGCTTGGTGAGATCTGCACTGAACTTTACACGTGGTCAAACCTAGAGAGGAAGCCTCTGCTGAGGAGCTCTGCTATCACAGCAACGCTCAATACATCGAGCGTCCTGGCTCTGCTCTGCTCCCTCCTCTGAGCTGTGAGAAGGGAATTCCAGGTCTTCCTCTGTTATGATGATGTCAACAGGAATCCTTGCAAAGATGAAGATGGGAAGTGAAGTTCAACTTATGAGTCAGGCCCTGGATGTTTCTCTCACTATTAATCTTGTTTGTCATGCACAGACACAGGGCTTGGGTACAGCACTGAAGATCCTCTTCTCTGAAAACCTGATAGAAAAGATACCTGAAAGCGGCCCTTCCTATGGATTCCAGCTGACCAGACAGGAAATTGTTGCCTTATTTAATGCTTTTGGAAGGTTAGTTTGAGAATTTTTTCCTTTACTTTCACACAAGCTGCTGTGTTTCATTCCATTTAAGCTTAAACAGTCAGTTCTCATCAGTGACATGGGTGTTAACTCCTGCTCTGGCCACACTGTCTCATAAAGATGCTTTCACACATCAGATGATGTTAATGTGGAGTTACAGCGGTTGGAACAACTTCAAACAACTTCTTTATGCTTTACATTTCTGTGAGGAATTCAAAGAAGCATTTTTTTATCAAGATACAAAGAAATTGGTGATTTTTAAGAAACTGTGTGACTCTGTCCTTGGAACATGTTGTCCCCAGACAAGGGTTCTTGGTCTGTGCTCACTTTAGGGCTCTCCTTCAAGCTTTTAACTTCCAAGAATTTATTCCCAGGTCTGTTTGCAGTGGTTGTGTTTAATGAATCCATCAGTCCAGCCTTGGTGGAGAGCTGGACAAGGAATGTTTGGCAGGAAAGGAGAGTAATGAGGCTTTAGGAGGGAGAGGAGGATGCATGATGCTCTGGTTACACGTTACTGCCTAGTGGGGTTGACAGACCTGGAGTTCCTGGGCAGTGGTGGAATCCCCATCCCTGGAGGGATTGACGAGTCATGTAGACACAGTGCTGAGGGACAGGGGTTAGTGGGGACTGGTCAGTGCTGGGTTCATGGTTGGACTCCATGAACTTCAAGGGCTTTTCCAATCCAGGCCATGCTGGGATTCTGCAGTGGAGTCGCCATCCATTGAGGTATTTAAGACATGTAGATGTGGTGCTGAGGTTTTGAGGTGGACTTGGCTGTGTTAGGTTGGACTCAATGATCTTAAAGGTCTTTTCCAACCAAAATGATTCTATGATTCTAATGGTGAGGAGGGGTGGAAACCCCAGTGAGCACCCATCAAATCTGTAAAACCCCCAAATACTCTTTCCTAGGGATGTTTACTCTTTCCCTGGGGTAGGTTTAGATGAAATCTGGGGAAGAAATTCTTTGCTGTGAGGGTGGTGAGACCCTGGCCCAGGTTGGCCAGAGAAGCTGTGGCTGCTCCTCCCTGGAGGTGTTCAAGGCCAGGTTGGATGAGGCTTTGAGCAACCTGGTCTAGTGGAAGGTGTCCCTGCTGCTGGCAGGGGGGTTGGAACTGGGTGAGCTTTAAGGTCACTCCCAATCCAAACCAGTTTATGATTCTCCATTGAGGTGCTCCCCTCCTGAGCACAGCTGCTGCAGTCCCCTAGTTCAGAGGAGCTGAGCTTCCTGCTGCCTTTAGCCATGTCAGTACAACCCTTGGAAGCAACACGGGGAGACTTGAGGACCCTCAGAATGTCTGTGCAGAGGAGGTGGAGGGCCGGCAGGCAGAGCAGCTTTTTCTTTCCCCTCTGCCCCTCTGCTGCCCAACTGAAGTGTTACCCTGGGAGTCACAGAATCACAGGGGTTGGAAGGGACCTCAGGAGATCATCCAGTCCAACCCCCTGCCAGAGCAGGATCACAGGTTGCACAGGAAAGTGTCCAGGTGGGTTTGAACATCTCCAGAGATGGAGACTCCACACCCTCTCTGGGCAGCCTGGCCCAGGGCTCTGACACCCTCACAATGAAAAAGTTTTTCCTCATGTTTACATGGAACCTCCTGTGCTCCAGCTTGTGCCCATTGCCCCTTGTCCTACCATTGGACACCACTGTGAAGAGCCTGGCCCCATCCTCCTGACACTCACCCTTCCTATATTTATAAACATTAATGAGGTCCCCCCTCAGCCTCCTCTTCTCCAAGCTCAAGAGCCCCAGCTCCCTCAGCCTTTCCTCATCAGGGAGATGCTCCACTCCCTTCATCATCTTGGTGGCTCTGTGCTGGACTCTCTCCAGCAGCTCCCTGTCCTTGAACTGTGGGGCCCAGAACTGGACACAATATTCCAGATGTGGCCTCACCAGGGCAGAGCAGAGGGGGAGGAGAACCTCTCCTCTGCTGTGTGGAAAGACTGGGGCCAAGCAGCGCTTTCCCAGACTCCAACCCCCTGTCATAGGATCGCAGAATGGTCCCACCTACCTGGGTGAGAAGAGCCTTTATGACAGAGCTCCATCTGTACTTGTTCACAAGTGATTTGGGTTACTCAAAACTCTCTGAAAGCAGAAGTTTGTCCTGGCTGGGAAGGACAGACCTCTCCTTTCTGGAGGAGGCACTCATGAGTGGTATCCTCAGAGTCCCACCTGCCATCCTCATTGATGCTCCAGGGGGAAGAGTGCATTCAGCAAGAAAAATGAGGTAAGTGATAAAAAAAAACAACAAAAAATAACCCCAAAACAACCCAACCAAACAAAAACCCTTCAGGAGAAACAAGCTGATCTTGCAAGGAGACTGCAACCTGCCTGCACAGTTGGTCATATTATGGTCTGTTTCTGTGACCTCTAGTTAATGGGTTTGTCTGGTGACTGCTGAGCTCTGTAACATCCTGTTCCACCCTGTTCCTCCGTGTTTGCTTTAACAAGACTCTGCAGAATTAGTCAAGGGCCTGGCTGCAGCCAGAACCAAAATCAGCTGAACTTCAAAAGTCTCCCTTCCTAAGAGCTCCTTGGAGCTTTTCTTGCTCACTGCCCTTTTCTTTTAACTTGTAAATAATTTTAACAGTTCTGTTACTCTGATCTTTCCCTTTTGCTTCCCTCACACACAGGATTTCAACCAGCGTCAGAGAACTGGAAAACTTCAGGAACATCTTAAGGAATATGCGGTGATTTCGTTGGAGAAAGAGAGACTTCAAGTGTTCCTGGTCAGTTGTTCTGGGTTCTCTTCTCCCTGTTGTTGCATCACACTCCCACCCACTCCAGGGGGAAGAAGACCACTTGGAGGACCTCCTGCTGTTCCCAGCTGAGTGTCTGTAACCTGCTGATGCCAAATATTGGGTACAAGGGGGAAAAAAAAAGGCTACTTTTTTATATAAGTGGGGACTATATGTAAAGTTTATTTTATATATTGGAAGATTGTTCTGAATAACTTCTTAAAATATTGCTGTGCTCCTTGGATGGATGAGACCAGTTTTTTTTGCCTTCAGAAGCTGGAGGTAGGGCCAGAACTGTGCCACTGAATAAATGAGGGGGAAATGCCTTGTGTGCTCCATGACTCCAACCAGCCCCTCACTTACAGGGTCTCTACACTGACCCTCTGCTGCAGAAAAATTCTGCAAGGGAGGAGAGGAGCCCCTGAGCTTCAGAGCTGCTGCCCCACAAAGGTGCCTTCTTCCTCCTGGTGAACCTTTCTTGTGGCACCAGGCTGTTCCAGCTGCTGTCTGCTGCACTGACCCTGGGGTGCTGACTGGGGTGTGGGCTTTGGTGAGGGCTTCTGTGCTGAAGGCAAAGGGAGACGAGCCCTGAAGCACTGTGCTGGAGGAACCCTGCTACTCGCTGTTGGGCCAGTCTTGTGCCCCCTGCTCACCACCCTCACACCAGAGAATTTCTTCCTCACATCTCATCTCCATCTCCCCTCTGCCACTTTCAAGCCATCACCCCTTGTTCTGTCACTCCCTGCCCTTGGCCAAAGTCCCTCCCCAGCCTTCCTGGAGCCCCTTCAGGTACTGGGAGGCCACTAGAAGGTCTCCCTGGAGCCTTCTCTTCTCCAGGCTGAAGAGCCCCAACTCTCTCAGCCTGTCCTCACAGCAGAGCTGCTCCAGCCCTGGCATCATCCTCGTGGCCTCCTCTGCACTGGCTCCAGTAGCTCCATGTCCTTGTGCTGTTGGTGGCCCCAGAGCTGGACACAGTTCAAGTGAGTTTCTCCTCTTCTGAGATCTGCTGACCTCATGCTGGTAGCCAGGTAGGGCTAAAAAGGGAGAGGAGGTGCCAGCTGTGGGGCTGTGGCTGCTCAGAGGCTCACGTTGCAGCTCAGCAGCTGAACCAAAGTTGAATTTTGCTGCTCCAAGGAGAAGCAGCTGGGGAGGCAGGACAGGGAGCAGCTGTGGCAGAGCAGAGGTCAGCCACAGCCACCCATCTTATCTCAGCAAAGTGAGGGGCGAGACACCCCATCCTGCTGCCAACCACGTCCCACAGGGTGAGCGCCAGCCCTGATTACACCATCCCTGCCATCTGCAACGGGGGCAAAGGACAGGCTGGTGCCTGCTCAGCGCTGCTGGAGCACAGACACCCCCAGCACGGCCCCGTGCAGCTGCAGTGCCTTCACCCCTGCACTGGGCGCTGGTGAGGCTGCAGCTCGAGTGCTGGGGTCAGTGTTGGGCCCCTGACTCCAAGAAGGCCATGGAGGTGCTGGAGCGTGTCCAGAGAAGGGCAACGGAGCTGGAGAAGGGTCTGGAGCACAAGTGTGCTGAGTTCCCGGCTGAGGGAACTGGGGGTGTTGAGCCTGGAGAAAAGGAGGCTGAGGGGAGACCTTCTGGCTCTGTCCAAGTCCCTGCAAGGAGGGTGCAGAGAGGTGGGGGTGGGTCTGTTCAACCAAGGACCAAGGGACAGGACAAGAGGAAATGGGCTCCAGTTGTGCCCAGGGCAGTTGAGATGGGATGTGAGGAAGAATTTCTTTGCTGAAAGGGTTCTGAGGCATTGGAAGGGGTTGCCCAGGGCAGTGGTGGAGTCCCCATCCCTGGAGGGATTGAAGAGTCGTGCAGACACAGTGCTGAGGGACATGGGTCAGTCGGGGACTGGTCAGTGTTGGGTTCATGGTTGAACTTGATGAGCTTAAAGGGCTTTTCCAGTCCAGGCCATTCTGGGATTTTTACCCCAGAACACACTGTGGGGGCAGGTGCTGCTGTGCAGGAAGGTGCAGGGTGTGCTCCAGGGAAGCTGCTGCTGTTGGCAGCGAGCTCAAGGCCACGCAGATAAACCTGTGTGAGGAAATAAGGGAAACACCAAGTTACTGAGCTGGGGTTTTCATCTCCTCCACAGCTCAGTGCCACAGCAGCAGCTGGAGGGGTGGCCAGAGGGGACAAAGCCCGGCTGTGTGTGTGTGGGAGCAGGAGGTGGCGAGGTGCAGAGGATGTGGTTTGGGCACCATGTACCTCACCATGCCCAGGGCTCCTGTGCCCACACATCCACCGAGCCCCTTGGCCAGGACACGGGGGAACCACAGGCCCCCAGCTGGAACGGGTGGGACTGGCTCTGGCAACCCAGCACAGAAACTCTCTTTTATTTTTTTATTTCAACATAGTAGTGCTTGGTTACAGTTTAGTGAAGAACAAATAGGTACATTCATTGGCCACAGCTTCCTGTCGCAGCCAGCTGCTGCCCAACTGCAAAGCCAAAAACACTGTTAAACCAGACCAAAAAAAAGAAAAAAAAGGAAAAAAAACAAAAAAAAGTAAGTTTAATGAAAGGCAACTATGCATTAAAAAAGTCATTGTACTTCTCAGCTATAAATTACTTCAGTAAAACACAGGACCAGCCCCAGCAGGAGAGGTCAGAGTTTTGAAATCAAGGGCCATCCCTACAAATGAATCAAACCCAAACACTTTGCCAGTCCCTCAGGAGTACATCAGCAACGAGACTCACTGCCCTGCCTGCCCTCCTCCTCCTCCTCCTGCCAGGGAGATCGTGGTGGTGGTGGTGGTGCTGTCGTGTGCTTCAGTGCAATATGAACAATGAGCCTCTAGCCCTTGAGTTTTTTATTTTTTAATTATTATTTTTTTTGCACTACACTCCTTTCCCTCCAAAGGAAAAAAAAAAAAAACCCAACCAAACTTAAAGTGCTCCCAGTGCTTTGGAATCGAAGCAAGAACAGGGGCCACTCGTGTCACTTCCTGTCTTTGGTGACTTATGGGAGAGGAAAGAAGGGCAATGTGCTGAGTCCAGGTCCTTCATTAGCTTTGCCATAAGCCAAGCAGTGACTGAGATGGAACAACCCATTCCTGCACCCCAGGCAAGGCCAGGAGACAGGGCCCTTACCCCACACCAGGGGGGACAACCAGGAGAGCCACAGCAGAGCGTGCTGGGTCAAGTGATGGAGCAAGAGGGATGTGCTGAAAGTCATCATCTCAGAGCCTTCTCCAAAAAGCAGCAGGGGTTGGACCTTGTTTTTTGGGGCCAGAGTGAAGGAGGTTTGCAGGGAGAGGCCCACAAGCCAGCACAGGAGATGGCAGAGGGGGACAGGGTGCTCTCAGTGTGACAAGTGACATTGAGCTCAGTACAAGCCAGGTGGGCAAGCAGGTGACCAGACCATACCAGTGAGCACACAGCAAGTGAGGAGAGGCCAGGGCTGCCCCAGTGCTTGGGGTTTCTCTCTCTCACACACACACAGAGCTATGGACACTGGGGCCGCCTTGGGGTCCCTCCAGCCCCAGAGCCCAGCCCAGTGTCCCACAACACCCTACCACCCATGCCCAGGTGAGTCCTTCAGTGTCAGACTTGGGTGTGAAGAGCAGGAGCAGCTCCAGGTGAGTTAAAAGCAGTTCCAGTTCAGGTTGGCACTAAAGGTCAGAGCAGCTGCCCTCCCTGGCCCCACACCTCCACCCAAGCCTGTGTCCAAAGCTGCTCATCCTCACATGGTGCTCAGGGACAAGATGATGTCAAGGCTCACCTCCAAGAGCCTCATCTCCAGGCCAGGTCAAACTTGGCTATTTTGGGTAAAGAGAGACAGAAAAAGCTCCTCCCAGGCTGACCCAGACTCAAACCCTGTGTGCACCTCTAAGCACTGTTGACACAGTTACTGGGGCAGCAGGAAGACTCCAGGCCCACAGTCCTGCCCCATGGCCAGAGAGGGGAGAACAAGGAGGCCAGGGACTACATCTCTGCCACTTCCCTCTGTGACACGAGGTATTGCCTGCACCTCAGCAGGGACCACACCAGTTCACATTCACTTCAGGTTAAAACTCTTGGGTATCTGCTAAATGTGATTTAATACTGAGGGGGAGAAGGGGAACCCCACCATGGGTGAAGAAGAGGAGGGAGCAGGACAGCTCTCACCACCCACCAGTTAACAGCAGCTTTAGTTTGAGATGTGCTTTGGGCCACACATGTTCCTGCACACACACTCCTGCTGGGCCAGCTCCAGCTCTGCTCTTCCCCAGCAGGCAGCAGCCCATAAAATGGGGCAGGAGAAGCACTACCTCGAGTCTTGCCCCCTCCCTTGACAGCAGCTACCATCCACACCAGCCCTCTCCCAGTGGCTTGGTTACACCATGGTGATCTTAAAGCCAGGAGGAGCTCTCCTCTCCCCTCCCAGACCTCTGCTAAGACACAGCTGTGAGCCCACAGTCCTAGGTAGGATGGTTCAGCAATCAGGTGAAGTGAGGAGCAGCAGTCAGAGCCAGACCACCCTCAGGCCTGCCAGGTGTGAGCACAGCACAGGAGCCCTGGCCCATAACACTCAGTTGACAGAGCTTCACAGTCCCCAGTGAGTCAGGGTGCAGAGTACTTCATGGAACAGGTCTTTGCAGGAAGACAGTACCTCTCCCAGCTCTGGATGTGCAATTAAAAGAGTAACTAGAACAGTCTCAGACCGAGCACAGTCCGAGCAAGATGTCCTTCCACGTGTGCAGATAAAAGTGCAAATATGCATTTGATGTTTCTTTTCTAGTGAGGAAGCTCTGGTGCATTTAGCTGCCAACATCTTGAAGACCAGACCAAGAAAAAGCTTCCAAAAAAGAGTTCAGCTTCACTTTGCTACATGGTACCTTAAAAGTCACAGTTCTCTTGCTTACTGCCTGCAGCCATAGGCTCAAGTCCTGCTTACAGCTGCAGCAGGTAGTGGAATGTTTGTGTTGATGAGTTAGATGCTTCAGGGAAGAAGGAAAAAGAAAACCAGGTTACAATCTGATACATGAATGCCACTTCTGGGGGAAAAAAGAGGACAAAAAAGGGACATTGCAGCCTCTTCAGTTCTGGGGTGCAGGGTGTGAGCTATGGTGGTGATTCATCTCCGAGCCGCCTGCGGCAAAGAGCAAGGGGGCACCGTCCGCAGCGGTTCCGCCGAGATGAGGACCCACTGTGCAGTTGTCATTCCCAGCCAGGGACCCATAGCAGCCAGAGCACTGAGGGGTGGCCAAGCTGGGAGGAGAGACAGAAAAAAACCAAATATGGACCCTTAGAGATGAATAATTTGGCTGTGGTTAGTCTCCACTGCTCGGAAAGACTTCTGCTCCCAGAGTATCCGAGCCTGCAGGAGCAGGTTATCTCCAGGGAATCTGGTTTTGAGGAACCAGGTCCAAGGAGAAGAGCACCAGGCCCTACAACAGTGGTCAAGAAGAACCAGAACCTCTGAACCCCTCACTGCACCCCTGGGCAGGTGGAGTTCACACCCAAGTGAAGGACAGGGCTGGCAGGTTTCCCCTGAGTTTTGGGGATACCAGACCATTCCCCACACCAGGGGGACCTGCAGAGCTTTGTCCCAGATGCCTCCCACAGACCACATCCCACCCAGGACTTCACCACCTCTCACTGTCCAGTGGAGAAACTCCTCTGGAGGTCATTTAAGAGCCCTCTGCTCCCACAGCTGGGGAAGGATCCTGGCAAGATCAGCCCTCCTAGATGAGACCTCCTGTCTGCAGCCACTGCATGTTTCTACCTGAGAGCACCCAGTGCAGTGTCCACCTCTCAGAGCTGGTCACTTCTGTCTGATAAATATAGTTCCTTATGAGATGGAGAAGATATGTTCAGAAGGTTCCTTACCCCATCAAGCTGCCTCTTACACCAGTTTTTTTTCTGAAGAGCAGAAGCCAAGAGCTCTGTTGGTTCCCCAGCAGCTGGGCTTTCCCTGGCCCAGCACAGCACTTACCCTCCTTCTCTGGCCCCAAGCCGTGACAAGTCATCATCGCTGTCGTAGCGCCTCGGATTGTCAAAGAAGTAAGCTCTGGAGCTGTAACTGTGACTGTTGACCATCCCTGCTGGAGTCTGTTAACAGGAAAGGAGTTAGACCACAAGTGAAACACTTCTGACAGCACCCCAGGCACCCTGGGGCTCCTCAAGCTACAGCAGCTCGCTCAGACCTACCAAGTTCTGACTCAGTCTCTGGGCCCGGAAGAACAGCACCACGAAAGTGGTTGGCACCAGCTCCCAGAGGAAGAGGACGACTCCAAACACCACGTACTCCTCACTGCTCACTGCCACGTGCACCTGGGGACAGAAGTTACAGCCACAGAATCACAGACTGGTCTGGGTTGGAAGGGTCCTTAAAGCTCATCCAGTCCCAACCCCCCTGCCAGCAGCAGGGACACCTTCCACTAGACCAGGTTGCTCAAAGCCTCATCCAACCTGGCCGAGAACACTTCCAGGGAGGAGCAGCCACAGCTTCTCTGGCCAACCTGGGCCAGGGTCTCACCACCCTCACACCAAAGAATTTCTTCCTCACATCTCAGCTCCATCTCCCCTCTGCCACTTTCAAGCCATCACCCCTTGTTCTGTCACTCCCTGCCCTTGGCCAAAGTCCCTCCCCAGCCTTCCTGGAGCCCCTTCAGGTACTGGGAGGCCACTGGAAGGTCTCCCTGGAGCCTTCTCTTCTCCAGGCTGAACAGCCCCAACTCTCTCAGCCTGTCCTCACAGCAGAGCTGCTCCAGCCCTGGCATCATCCTCGTGGCCTCCTCTGGACTCATTCTAGAGAAGTTAGAGGTCTCTGGATAATCCCAGCCATCAGCAGAGCTACACAGCTCCCAAAGCCAGACACGGCACAGAGAAGGAGGAATGCAGAGAAACCCTGAGGGAGGCAGGAGTCCCTAAACCAGACCAGTGACCCTCACCTGGCTGCTGCTACTGTTTTTAGTGAGATAGTTCTCTTCAGTGTGCTACCAGGGCACTTCTAGCTCGCTCCCCACACCACCCACTCTCCCTTGCACACAGCCTTGCCTTATTAAGCGCTGCTTTTCTGCTCTAGTTGACTTGTTCCTCCTCTCCCTCCAAAAGAGGAGTTGGCAGGGTGAAATTGAGGAGAACAACAGGGAATCCCTGCTGAAACAGCCAGAAAGGAAGATTGAGGTTTGCTCTGGTGGAGAGAGCAAGCAGGGCTTCCAAAACCAGAAACCCAGCTCATTGAGGATTCAGCAAACCAGACACCCCACACAACTCCCTTCTCCCCTCCCCACAGGAGGGTACAGCAACTGCCTTCCACCTGGTTACCAGCTCTGGGTCTGGGGTCACAGACACACTTACCTTGTCTGAAAGGTTGTCCCAGCCATAGTTAAAAGGACCAGGAACACTGTCTGGAGATATGGCCACAGCTACCAGGTTATAGCAAGCCCTTGAGGAATACAGCAGAGCGACCACAGATCCCACAAGAATAGCCTGGCAGACAGATGTTCCCTAGAACAGGAAGAAAAACAGTTTTCAGACAGCCCTTCCTCCAGAGCTGGGGTTTTTCCACCCTGCTCCTGAATGCAGGAGAAACTGTGCAGGCAAGAGTGACCTAGAACATCTCTGTGTTGTTGCTAAAATATTCAGAGCTGGTTAAGAGCTTTCCTGTGTGATGAGTTCACTGCAGCAGCAGAGCTGTGCAGCCAGTGTCACCAGGGAGCAGGGGAGACCTGAGGCACAGGAGTGACATTCTCAGGTTCTTATCACTCAGCTTCAAACTGGGGGTCTAGGGAGATGCCATCCCACCCACAGCCTTGCTGTGGTCATCTCCAAAAGGCCAACCAACAAACATCAAGAAAATAAACTTGCTGCTTGGACAGAATCCCAGAATGGCCTGGATTGGAAAAGCCCTTTAAGCTCAGAGTCCAACCATGAGCCCAACACTGACAAGTCCCCCCTAGCCCATGTCCCTCAGCACTGTGTCTACACGACTCTTCAATCCCTCCAGGGATGGGGACTCCACCACTGCCCTGGGCAACCCCTTCCAGTGCCTCAGAACCCTTTCAGCAAAGAAATTCTTCCTCACATCCCATCTCAACTGCCCTGGCCACAACTGGAGCCCATTTCCTCTTGTCCTATTACTAAGACCTAGTGATACCCAGTGATTCTACACCCCAATCAGACACTACAGTGGAGATGTCCACCCAGCTCATCCACTCTGCAGCAGTTGGGCACCCCAGACAATGAACAAAACACTTGCCTAGGAAAGAAACCTAAATATTTGGGGTGGGCAACTCTGGGAACAGGCAGAAAGACCCAGCACTGCTGTAGGGCAATCCAGGCCTTGCTGAAAACACAAGGGTGTGCTGAAGGGTGGCGAGATGCAGCAGAACCTCACCTGCCAGCTGTCCTGTGCTGGTGAAGAGCTTTCTCTGCAGTGTTTCAGAGGGATAGCTGCATGAGCTACCTGAAGGTCATGGTACCTACCTTCCTGGACAGCTATCCATGGGAGAGGAAACTACTTTAAGATCTTCAAGTGTCTCCATTTCTTTGCTAAAGACACCTGTGAAGCCTTTTAACAGCTACCAGTAGCCACCAAGTCACTGCAGAGCAGAAGCCAGGAAGGAGGCAGACAAGCACATCTCAGCAGCTGACTTGCTGTTGTATTTAGGCAGACAATCTGCTCAGGAAACTCATCTCACTGACCTGCTCCACAGCCCAGCTCTATTTTCCAAGCCTTACAGCACTTGCTCATGACAGCACCTTGGAAGAGTCAGCATGAACGTGCTGCTAACAGACAAGCCCCTGTGAGACCACCGAAGCACAAGCAGGCAGCGTGCTCCAGCACTGTTGGCTGAGCCCTTGGTGGTCAGAAGTGCAGAGTGAAGAGTCAGAAAGGTTCATGTGAAGCAAGTCTCCAGCTGACAAGGACCACAGGACAGGATGTGGCAGCAGTTCAATAGCACAACCTCCTTCTCAACTATCAAATGGCTCCAACCTTCCTACCTTCAGTGGAGGCAGCAGCCACAGCAGGGCCCTCCAGCTTTGCTGTCTTGCTTTGAGTCAGCAGGTTCACAGCTGGAGCTCAGGAAGCAGGACAACCTTTCCAGGCACTTCTGTAACACTTCTGCTCATCCCCACCCTATTTTTGCAGCTCCTCCACAACAGAGCCAGGGGATCCCTCCAAGGCAGGGAAGGGAGACAGCATTTGAATGCAAAAGACTTTTGCCAGACAGCCAGGTTGAGGATTCAACCTGGGAGGAGGCTTCTCTAGAGCATCTTGGACACAAGGAAGGCCCCACAGGCAGCCTCAGGCATGTAACTAGAGGAAGTTACTGTGCTGGCAAACCACTGCTGGGTGAACTTGATAAGTTAATTAATATCCAGAGCCAGTCAGAGCTGGATACCTGGCCCATGCACACAGGGACTGGAGCAAGTTCTCAGCTTAGTCATGGCTCCTCTGTCTCCCTTCAGATCACCTGGCTGCAGCCTGCAGCCTCTGTGGACAGCTGTCACAAGAGCCAACCTGTGGCCCACACATCCTGGATTCTGGGCAGCCACTGATGCTCTCCACTGCTTGAGAGACCCAAACTTCTCCTACAGAAAGCCTCAGCTTCAACCTTGGCAGCACAGCTCTGGCAGCCCCCTCAGCTGCCCTCTCTGAAGGACAGGGCAGTGGACCACAGCCATTTCAAGTGGTCATGCAGGTGGCCTGCTAAGGAGCAAGGCGTTGTCTGCATCTACAGATGTCTTTGTAGCAGTGTCTGCTGCAAGGCAGCTTGTCACCCTCTTCCTGAGGGGGCACAGAGCCACCCAACAGCCTCCAGGAGCTCTGCACTCTGGGCAGCCTCTCACCTGAGCCAGGCATGGCCATGCTTTAAGGCCTTACAGATTCACCTGATGGAGGGCACATTGGAAGGAAGGTCTCTGCAGGAGGCCAGAACCCCACCTCTGACACCTGGAGAGCAGTGATTCAGAGCACATGAGGTGTGGGGCTGGACTACTGGGAAAAGACAATAGCTCACAAGTACCAAAGCCAGGGAGCTGGCTTCCCTGAGCCTGACTGTGCTCAGGTGCTCAAGTTCTTCTATAGATCTTCCCAAGCTCATCAAGAGATTGGTGTTTGCCCTTCTCACCAGGCCAGGGACCCACCTTGGAACCACTGCCTTTGACAGGAGTGATAGAGCTTGCCAGAGGAAGGGGAGGAGGCAGCTCAAGCACACACTTTAATTGCAGGCTGCTGCCACACAGACTGCTGGTGGCTTGTCCACTTCCTTACCTGCTTGAGAAGTTGTGTCTATTCAGATCTGCACCTGTCCTTCTGCCTTGGGGCAGGACCTGCAGCAACTTCTGCTCCCCTTGGAAGATGTTTATCTCACCCAGGAGAAGTGAGCACTGTGTCTGCCCCAAGTGAGCAGGCAGCCAAAGCTGGGCTGCTGGGGGATCCCCTGGCACAGAATTGTTTTGCCTCTGCCCGAGATAACAACTTGCTGCAGCTTTACTGTCCTTCATGACAAGATACTGCAGAAACTGTGTCTGCTACTCCTGGAGAACCTTCTCTTCCAGTCAAATCCTAAATTGTACTTCTAAACCTGACAAGCACAAGCAGCAAGTCACAGAATCACAGAGTGTCAGGGATTGGAAGGGACCTCAAAAGATCATCCAGGCCAACCCCCCTGCCAGAGCAGGAACACCTGGATGAGATCACACAGGAAGGCGTCCAGGCGAGTCTTGAATGTCTCCAGAGAAGGAGACTCCACACCCTCCCTGGGCAGCCTGTCCCAGGGCTCTGTTACCCTCACAGTAAAGAAGTTTCTTCTCAAGCTTAAGCAGAACCTCCTGTGTTCCAGCTTACACCCATTGCCCCTTGTCCTATCACTGGACACCACTGTGAAGAGCCTGGCCCCATCCACCTGACTGTTGTGCCAGCAAAGCTGCAGAGGATGGATTCCACTGAAACAGGCAGGGAATTTCTTTCCTACAGCAGGAACATGGACTTTCTAGAGGGAGGAGCCCAAGAGGTGCCACCTCCACAATGGCAGGAGTACTTGAGCAAGAGTAGCTTATCTACAACCAGGCCAGTGTGGCTCTGAGGAAGCACACACAGATCCAGTTGAGAATCCAGCTGCTGATGGTGCAGTTCCAGGGCAGTTAGAGCACTGACCTACCTTGGACTCGAGGTAGACGTTGGCTGAAGACATCTTTCCCAGTTTGCACATGCAGCAAGCCAGCGAGATGGCACAGAGGATGAAGAGGCTGTCATTGACCAGGGCACGGGCAAGGACTGTCCACCTCAGCTGGTTCTCTGGGACCTCACCATGGATTAACATTGCACAAGTTAAATTCACAACTAAGAAGAGGAGGCTGGTAAATATGGAGCCCAGATACAACAGGACCCTGGAGAGAAGGTAGGAAAAACACAAGAGTTTGAGTCAGACAATTCTGCAGTCAGTCTCCACCACTCTCCTGTCTCATCAGGCAGGAGGACCTCCCAGCCTGCCCAGTGCTCTGGTTTCTACCAAGACCAGACATTCCAGCAAGTTTCAGTGGTTGTACTGACAGCCCAAGCCTGCAGAGTATTTGTCTGAGCTGCTCTCATAACATGTGAGCACTGTAAGCAGTCATGAGTTACCAGACTCATCTTCTGACAGTCAGGTTCTTATCTTGCAGATTTTAAGTGTTGCTCTAGCTCTGCATTAACTTCAGTCAACAAGCTATGAGTCATCACAACCACTGCAACTCCTTTATTGAAAGCCACTGGAGCTTGCATTTTCCATGGTGGGTTTCCCAGGACATGGCTAGGAAGCACCTGGGCTGCACAAACACAGGTCCCACCTCTTGCTCAAGCCTTCTCCTGCAGACTTTTTCTGGGGTGAGACAGCTCAGAATGACCTTGAGAGTTCATCTAGTTTGCCAACACCACCAGTACTGGGATGCTGATGACACATATGGAGGCATGCAGCACAGGCTTTAGCTTCCTTGGTACCCTTGGAGCTCCCAATCCTGCTCCAAGGCACTGATCCTTGGTCAGAGCACAGCCAGGCACAGCACCAGCTCTGTTCAGTGTTTGAGGTGTGAGGTCCCAGCTCCCAGCACAGCAGTGTGAGTTCACCTTAAGCCAGCTTGGAAGGGAATGTCAGGAAAGTGTCACTTACTTGTACTTGTTGAATTCAGCTGCACATTTCACTTTGAATATGACCTAGGGGGAAAGATTTGCACAGTATTATTTACCATGACCCACAGTTCTCCTTTAAGCTTGGTAAAAAAATACACAACAATGAGCCAGCATCCAGTTCCACATCTTGAAGGACTCTAGATTAGCCAGTAGCACCAAGGCAGGCACTGGACCCTCTGAAACAGTGATATTCTTTGTCCTGCAAGAGCCAAGCTCAAATGTAGGTGTCCAATAGGCATAAACATATTTACTATCCCATATGTGACAAGGACCTTACCATCACACAAGGACATCAAGAAAAGGAGGGAGTTTAGCACTCAGTAGTCACTAAAAGCATTAAATACATCTGCTTCACCCAGGGTTCTGTGGTGCTTATTGCAGGGCCTCAGTCGTGCTTGATTTCCCTCCCAGAGAAGGTGGCTTCAGCTGCTGAGCTTTAGCAAGACAAGTCCCTGATCTGAAATAGCCCTCTGGAATTGGATTATGGACCTGCAGGCTGGGACAAGCATTGGGAGCTCACAGCTCCTCCACCTGTAGGAGGTCAGTAGGCCAAAGAGACCTGAGAAGTAACTCTGAGATGGTGCTAAGTCCTCCAGAGGGGGAATCCCAGAATGGCCTGGAGTGGAAAAGCCCTTTAAGCTCATTGAGTCCAACCATGAACCCAACACTGACCAGTCCCCACTGACCCATGTCCCTCAGCACTGTGTCTACACGACTCTTCAATCCCTCCAGGGATGGGGACTCCACCACTGCCCTGGGCAACCCCTTCCAATGCCTCAGAACCCTTTCAGCAAAGAAATTCTTCCTCACATCCCATCTCAACTGCCCTGGCCACAACTGGAGGCCATTTCCTCTTGTCCTGTCCCTTGCTCCTTGGTTGAACAGACCCACCCCCACCTCTCTCCACCCTCCTTGCAGGGACTTGGACAGAGCCAGAAGGTCTCCCCTCAGCCTCCTTTTCTCCAGGCTCAGCACCCCCAGTTCCCTCAGCTGGGAACTCAGCACACTTGTGCTCCAGACCCTTCCCCAGCTCCACTGCCCTTCTCTGGACACGCTCCAGGCTACCAAGTTGCCCAGCACCTCACAGACAAGAGCATTAGATAACAGAGTCATTTACAGACTGTTTCACTCTTCAACACACTCTGTCCAAGAGCAGATCTGGGTTCTGTGAATCTCCTCACCACACAAGGGATTTGGAGACTTGAGCTGAAAGTTGCACAAGAAGGACTGGTGCTTCAAGGTGAAGTCCCACAGGCCTCTCCTCAGACTGCAGAGGGCTGAAGGGATGTCTGCACCCCCAGCCTCTTGGGTTGGGAAGGCTGGAGGAGAACCATCAGCTCACACTCAGGCAGCCCTACAGCTCTTTCCAGTGTGACAGACCAGCCTCTGCACCCCTTTGGGCTGGAAGGTGGCTCCAGCTGAAGCATACAGGGGCAGGACTTCCCAGCTAGGAAGTATGGACAAGTCACTTGGACTTCCTCGCTTCCACAAGGAAGTGTGGACAGTTTAGGAGTGCAGACACAGCTCAGATGTGAGCACAGCACAGCAGTCCTGCTGCCAGAGGACAGGTAACTGGTGCTCACACATGGTCAGGACAAGCAGCAGGAAGGCAGCATGCTGGTAGGGCTACATGGAGCTCATCTGTCACACACCACAGCAGGAACTGGGTTTTGTCCTGGGAGAAGTGCAGGTCCTGGTACAGATCCCAGCAGGAAGGATCCCAAAGCAGAGGTCACATCCAGCCTCAGACAAAGCTCATGTCTTGGCTAGAGACTTGAAGGAACTTGGGAAGAGGCAGAGAACCATCTAGCTGGATCCAGCAGACATACTTGTGGGGTGAGCACAAGACCACTGTGGGATCACCACACAAGTGTGGAGGTTCAGTTTCACTGCTTCTGCAAGGAGTCCTCCCTGTCAGCTTCCAGACTGTGGCTGCAGTGAAGGATCACTCCTCTCTTCTGAAGCACCCTTAGTCAGCCTTTTTTTCCCCCTCTGATGGGATTTCTTGGCTCCTGTCTTCCAGTCAGCACTGAGGTAGCAATAGCACTCCAGCTTCAGAAATCAGGCTCCTGCCAACAGGATTTCTAGAGACATTTGAGGGTTGTCTGATCCATTAGAACAGTTTCAATCATTTGAAAGCCCTCCTCCAGGGCATGGGACAGCTTCAGCAGCCCTGTTCTGAGAGCCAGTTTCACTGGCTGGCTCTTCTCCACCAGTATGAGGGAGGATGAACTCAAGGAGCACTACAAAGTGAGGAACAAGCCATGGTACTTCAGCAGATGTACCATGAGGCTGGACACCTGGAGAGGTGGCTCCCATGGCTGAGGGGCACAGTGGTCTCTGAAGCTCTCTACCCTGTTGTCCTGGTCTATTCCAGCCCAGAGAAGTACACAAGTGTGGCATAAACCACTCTGAGCCCCAAAGCTCATCTGAGTTACTGAAAACCTCACCCTTGGAAGGACCATGTGGTGACTTCAAAACAGAAAAATCCCTGAGTTCTCCTTCATCCTCAGTTTGCCTGCAGGCTACATTCAAGTGCTTTAAGAGTGTCAGAAGAGACATGAAGGACATCCAGCTGGGAAACCTCTTGGTTCAGCACCCATTCACACAGCATGGAAATCCATTGGAGGTCTTTCTGCTCTGACTCCCAGGAGAACAGTGTGTAACCACAGCCTCTGAACTGTGCCAGAGCTCCTGGCTTCTATTCCAGCTGATCACCCAGGGTGAGAACAGCCCCTCAGCTGAGCAGGGAAATGCCACTGGCTAACAGAAAGGAGATGCTGGCTAAGCCAGCAGCACTGTGCCAAAACCATCTCCCAAGAGCCTCCCTGACAGCCCCAAGCCCTGGGGACTGAGGCACACAAAGCTGTCCCAGGGTTAAGAGTGCAATGGGAACCTGAGACTCACGCTTGGATTGCTGCCACAGCAAGCAGAGGGAGCCCACAGCACCAGCTTCACACTTTCCTTAGCCCCTGGCTACTTAGTCCTGTAACTTCAGGAAAAGAACAGACATCAGGCAGTTTACAGTGGGTTTAGTTATTTAAACACAATAACTCATCTGAAAAGTTGTTTTTTTTCTTCATAGTGGCTGGGTCAGTAGGTGACACCAGTAGTACTCACAACACCTTTGGGTTCTTACCCTCACAAGCCTTTCAGCACTGGACCAGCCCTGCTGCTCTCAAAGCCCAAGGACAGCTGATGTAGAGGGTTCTGCTGTGAAGCCACCAGCAGAGAGTGCTCAGGAATAGTCCTGTTCATCATAAAAACAGGAGCTGCAGACCCCTGCCCTCAAACAGGTCATTATGCCAAGTTGCTAGTGGCAACCCTTGCCAACTGAACAGTTCCTTCTGCTCCTAGCTGAGAGGCCAGGCCAGAAGTCATGCAGTTGCCTGCTGAAAACAAGGAACAGAGGTTCTCTGCTAGCCCAGAGCAGCAGGACTGAGAACATTTACACCTAAGCAAGCCTTTGCTAACAGTTAGGCAATCCTCAGTTGTCTTTCTGGAGCCACAAGTCCTTGGAGCACTTCACATCAGCCACAGACTTGGGAGGAAGGCGAGGCCAAGAAGAGCCACAGACTTCCAAATCCCCTGTGATGCTGGAGGCTTTTGTTTCTGTGATGAGTGGATCTGTTTCACAAGAGTGAATAAATACCTTGTTCACATCACTGAGCCCAGAAAGTGAACGTGAGGGCACGTTCTCAGAGCGTCACAGGCTCCTCCTTAGGTGTACTGCAGGTGTCACACCTGCTCAGAGAAGGTGACAAGTGACACACACCATATTCCACAGATGGCTCTAAGGATCACCTGTACAAGCCAGGATTGAGCCTCAGGTAACACTTCAGCTTGGTTTTGGTACAGCCATTTACAGCAGATGTGAAAAATCCAGGAGAGCCAGAAACTTGTCATTGTCTGATGGAATCCAGGTCTTTTTTTGCTGCATAAAGACATCAGGAGTTTGTGCTCTCCAGGTACAAGATACAATAACCATGTCCTCCTGCCTTGGCATGAGCAGAGCCCTCACTCAGTTGCAAGAGCATCCACAGACAGATTCCTTCTCTCACCACAGTCACTACTGGAGCAGAGCACAGACTATTTTGGGACTACACCCCATAATAAGTGTTCAAACCCCCACCTGCTCCTCAGAGAAAAAGTTGGAACTATCTGTGAGGAAGATCTTTCACCATCCCCACTAATACTGAGATCATCCCATGCCATCATGAACACAGGGTGCCACTCACATGGACCCTGATTTCCTGGAATAGCTGGATGCTGGCACAGCTCAGGAACCCTGGGGCCCATGGGAGTCATCAGCTGTGGGATGGAGCAGTTTGGAGTTTAGGTGACCTCTTACCAGCTGTCCCTCTGAGGCAGAGGGCACGTGCTAGGTGTCTGCTAGACAAGGAAGGTGGAAAAGTGCAGGAATGGATGGAAGCTTTTCCAGTTTTCCAGCTTGAGAAGGCAGGTAGATACAGGACAGCAAGGACAGGCTCACAGGCTGGATGCTCTTCCCATGCATGTCTGCTCCAGTGCAATTAGAGCAGCGAGGGATGAAAGGGGCTGATGTCATCTCATCAGATGGAGCACTTAAAGAAACCCAGACAGGTGAAGGGTTATGGCCACACCAGTCTGGCAGAGCCTCACCACTCCAGCAGAAGGCCTTACTCATTGCTGCACACAGTTGCTGACTCCCAAGTGAGACCAGGATGCCAAGTGCTCCAGAAGGTCTTTGGAAGGGTCAAGATGAAGGTTGTTGTGGCTACATTTCCATGAGCTGTGCTCCTGATGATGACCTGGGGGAAAGCAGGACTTGGCAGCCTCTTGGGAAAGGCAGCATTACTCAAGCAGATGTCTAGCTGGCAGCAGAGGAGCTATTCCAAACACAAGGCACCCTGGGCTGGATATCTGAACCATGGGGCTGCCTGTTTGAGGCAAGACTGGGAGCAGATCTGAGGAATTCTGACCTGATGCACTTGTGAACTCCAGATTTCCTGGAAAAGAACTTGTTCTTTTACAAGCTGAAGCAGAAAGGAAGAGACACTCCCAAGCAAAAGGCATTCCATCTTCTGATGTTCCAGGTGGAAATACAGCAGTGACAAAAAAACTGCCACCACCAAATAAGCATCCCACACACCTTTGGTCATGCCTCCACATCCCCTCAGGAATTTCAGGGGCCAAGAGGGAAGAGGAAGAGGACAGCCTCTCCCCACAGAAAGAGGAGGAACTTAGGAAGAACACTCAGTAATTTAATGAGTTTGAATTTCAGCCCCAGAACAGCCTGGAGTGCAAAACAACACTAGTGTGCCATGAATATTTGTTGTTTCCTAGAGTTCTTGCCCCCACCCAGCACCATTTCATCCTCAGCTTGTACCCAGCCTGAGGAGCTCTGCAAATCAAGCAAGATCAGCTCCAACAGCATTGTACAGGCCACATTTTCTTCCACTGCTTAGGCTGGTGCCATTTCTCCAGCATCTCCACAAAGGAGGCCCTGTGTACAAAGACAATGAGCCAGGCCTTCAGCATAGAAGCAGCCTGTGCTTTTATCTGAGGACATCTGACCAGGATGCCACCCCCAGAGCAGGAGAAGCCCAATGGCTTTCTACAGGTTGCTACCAACCAGTCCTTAAGAACTGGGAAGAGATGTGCCCTCCACAGCAGGTTCTGCTTGAAGTCACACTGGTGAACATAACCAGTCACCTCTGGATCTTCAACCACTTCAGCTAAACTGCTGTGGTTCCACCACAGCTTCTCTCCTTCCTCCAGGTAGTGATAATTCTTGTTTAATTACACCCTAAGCCCCCTAACACAACTCCTCCTGTGCTTTAAGAGAAGCACTGCAAGCAACCAAGCCAGGCACATCTCAGTTAGCTCCCAGCTCTGTCTAGAGAAGGGTTGGGCTAGTTTTATCAGCCTGTTCCCCAAGCAGAGGAGTGGAAATATCACTACTCAGCATCATTTCTTTTGTTAACATGGAAGCCAGAAAAGCACCAAAGGCTTTTTCAAGTCCACCCAGCTGCACTCTTTCTCCAAACCTCTGGAGCTGGAGGCTTCATTACCCACCACCACTGGGAGAGCACCCACAAACTGATGGACACCCATTCTGCTTGTGACAGCCCAGTGCCAGACCCTCACTAACTAAGCACGTGCATACACTTTAATAAGTCATTTTATCCTTCTTCACTCTGGATTCTCAGCTCTTATTTCCTCAGACAGGATTTCCCTTGGCTCTAGGGCTTCAAGGAGAAAGAAATGGGGTATATTCAGCCAGAAAAACAGATACCATGGGAGGAAGGGAAGCCTGAGAACCTCTTTGAATTTAGTTTGCTGTTCTTTAAAGGAGCCTTTTAACAAGCCTGCAATGAGGCAAACGTGCTGTCAAGTCCGGTGACTTGGAGGAAAACAGAAATCCAGCCACTTCATGGCACCAGAACACGGGATCCCATCCTCAGTTTGCCTTTCAAGGGACACACAAACACCTCCTGGTTGGAGCAATTGGTAGCTCAGGCTGCCTTTAACAGCCAAGATGGATTATGCACACTCTGCACCATGTGTTATTTTGCTGCCACTGGATCAGCAGCCTATCCAACACCAACAGCTTTTGCAAGGGGTAGTTTACCCCAGGTGTTTGTGTCAGAGGGGAGGCAGGGAAAGAATCAAAACAGCTGAACAACCCCATTGCTCCAAGTCTCACATTATCATCATGTGAATGTTGATGTCCTCGGGAAAATGAAATCATAACTCCCCTCGGTGACACATGGGAGTGATGGAGCGATTTCGCTGTGTGTGAGCGATTCCTTTGTCAGGCTGGTGAACAGCTGAGAGCTGCAGAGCAAAGAAGCTGAACAACAACAACAACAACAAAAGCTGCAAGGAAAGTACTGCCTATTTATGAAACAAGTCACCAAACTGGGAGGCAAGGCAAGCAAAAGGAGAAACTGGAGCAGAAACAAAATATCCAGAGGAGGAAGGGGAGGGGAAAGTCAAGGTTTTAAAAGATAAAGGCAAGTGAAAGGACTACAGAAAGGAGGATTAAAAAAATATTAATTAAATAAATCACAAAACAAGTGTGGGAAACCCAGAGCAGGAGGAATACAGTTCAGCAACAGTAAGCAGCAGCTCCCCACTGTCCCAGCAGCTCTCATTGTGCGAGGAGGGGGCCCAGCTCTCCAGCCCCAGGCTGTTGTCTGGGGAGGCAGAGGGATCTCGGGGCTTTTGTCTCGACAACAAGCTGCAGAACAACAAGCCCAGTTCACAGCGGAGAGGAGAGATGGAGAGAAGGAGGGAGCGCAGCAACAATAGCAGAAGAGGCTCTAGCTGGTGACGTAATGGTTGGCAGCACTCCAGGCCAGAGCAGCCCCTGCTGCTGCCACTTTCTGGTCCCCTTTACAGAAGGGGAATTAATTAAAAAAAGATGGAAAACAGTCCTCTAAGAGACTTCCCCCCCAAAAAAAGATGTAAAATAGTCCCTTAAGAGACATCCCCCCCCCCCCCATCACAGGGTTGCAAAGGGGAAAGCTCCATTTGGGAGCAGGGTACATCTCTGCACCCCCCCAACCCCAGATTCAGGGTACACTCAGTACCCCACCACCCTGCACCCCAGGATTCAGGGCACACTCAGTACCCCACCACGCTGCACCCCAGGATTCAGGGCACACTCTGCACCTCACCACCCTGCACCCCATCACTCTGCACCCCAGGATTCAGGGCACACTCAGTACCCCACCACCCTGCACCTCAGGATTCAGGGCACACTCTGCACCCCACAATTCAGGGCACACCCTGCACCCCCCACCTCTCTGCACCCCACAATTCAGGGCACACCCTGCACCCCAGGATTCAGGGCACACCCTGCACCCCACTACTGTGCACCCCAGGATTCAGGGCACACCCTGCACCCCACAATTCAGGGCACATTTTTTGATCACACTCCCCCCAATCTCTCCCCATCCCCAAGCCCAGATTCAGGGCATCACCTCTGTGTCTCCCCCCAAGCCTGGATTCAGGGCACATCCCTCCATCTCCCCCATAACCTGCCCAAAAGCCCACACTGAGGGCAGCTCTCTCAGCACCTCCTCCCATCGAGACCTCCACACCCCCCCCCATCGCACCCCAAAGCCTGGCTTGGGGAGGGGGGGGACACCTCCAAGTTTGGGAGGGGGTAAAGAGGAGCCTTTAGCCCCGGTGTCCTGCAGGGTGGGGGTTTAGTGTGTCCCCTCCCCCCTCTAAAGAAAGAAAAAACCCAAACAACTTACCTCAGCGAAATAGAGGTTGAGGAGGCAGAGGCTGGAGAAGAGCAGGCAGCCGGGCAGGCAGTAGAGGAGCCAGTGGGCGAAGGGCTGCTGGAGGCGGAGGGCCTGCAGGGAGTTCTGCAGGTAGAAGGAGAAGAGGGTGGTCCTGAGGGCTGCCCAGAGCAGGCAGAGGAAGAGGCAAAGCGTGTGGTAGCTCAGCCGCCGTTCCCGGTAGTAGAGAAGCAGCCAGAGCTGCAGGTAAGCGAAGAGGAAGAGGGCGGCGTAGAGAGCGGTGTGGAGCACGGTCAGCCCCAGCTCCACCGCGTAGGGCACGGCGGCCCCCTCAGTCAGGGCCGCCCCCTCAGTGAGGGCCGCCGTTGATGCCGTCGTCGAGCTCATGGGGCAACGGGAGGCACCGGCCCGGCCAAGGGTCCGCCGCGCCCGCCCGTCCCCTTCCCTCAGCCGGACACCCCCATGTAACAAAGGGGGAAGCCCCCTCCTCCCGCTCTCTCTCGCTCGCCCGCCCTCCTGGCTGCGCCGCCCGCCCGCCCGCCGCCAAACAACTCTCTGCCGGGGACAATCAGCTGAGCCCGATGATTTGAGGCGCTCGCTCCTGACAGCGCGCGCTCCCCATTGGCTCCCCGGCGGCCCGCCCCTACCGCGCCCATCCGCCTTTTCGATTGGTCGTTACCACCCGTCACTCACAGCCACCCCCGCCGCTCTGATTCTTTGCTTCTTGGGTTGTCGCCGCCGCCCGCCTCCCTCCCTCCCTCTTTCCCCCCCCTACGCCTTTCCTACCTCGACAGGGCGGGATGAGGCCCCGCCTCCCGCGCGCCCTCCTGCCTGCCCGGCCCCGCCCCTTCGCGCTTGCCTAGGGGCGGGGCGGAGCGCGCGCGCGCGGCGGCGGTGAAGGCGGTGGCGGGTGGGGCTTGCGCCGCGGGGTGCGCGCGGCTGGGGGGAGCAGCGCTGCGAGAGGGGTACGACGCTGCCGGCACCGAGCCCCCGCAACGCGGGGGGCAGCTCCGGGCAGCCCTGGGCGCAGAGAACCGCTCCCCGGGGGGGTGGGGGATGCTGCAAGAGGCTGGGAGCGTTGCTGGAGGGGGTCCCTGGAGCTGAGGGTGGGGAAAGAGAGAGGGTCTAGGCACCCCCAGCGCCCTGCGTGGGTGTGCGGGAGGCAGGTGCAGTGCGGGAGGTGCAGGTTGGGTGTGCGGTGTTGTCTCTCTAGGGGCAGCGATGCCTATGGCTGTAGGGAAAGCTGAGGGGTCGGAGCAGTCAGGTAGGTGGGCACAGGACCTCTCCTCGCCCCCGCCGGTGCCGGGAGATCTCGGGGCTGCGGGGATCCCGAGGGGCCGGATTGACACAGAGCCGCCGGTTTGGTGTTTGTCGTGGCAGATTCTCCAGGCGTGCAGCCAGGCCACCCATCGCAGGGGACCTGGGGACCTGAGTGTGTGATGCTCTCCCAGCAGCCGCGATGGAGAGATGAGGACTTCAGCCCGAATGCTGAGGACACCCAGGTAGGTGACATCCCTAAGCCATCCCGCAGGCAGCTCAGCAATGTCCATCATCACAGTGCCAGCTGCTTTCCAGGGATTCAAGGGGGCTGGTCCCCTGGGACAGACTAGACAGGGGCGGTGGCAGTGAGGGACACTGGGTTGTCACTGTGCATGGACATCAAAGTGCTCCTCTCCCAGCGTGGGCGGTGGGAAAGGCTACAGCGTGTCTCTCCTGCAGCCTTAGCCAGCAAGCGAGGCCCAGCTGGGTGCTGGGAAGTGGGACCTGGAAGTGAAAATGAAAGTGAAACTCTTCGGGAAGTGGCAGGAGATGGGGCAGTGTGGGAGCATCACTGTGAAAAACCCAGGGAGGCAAAGCACACTGGGCACCAGGCTGGGACACCCTTTTGTGTGGATGTATTTCCCACCTTGAGAAGGATCCTTGTGCTGTGAGATGCTGCTCCCACACCCAGAACCTTGAGGCACGCTCATCCCCTGAACACAGACCCATATCTCACCTTTGCACCAAAAACCAGATGTGTCTGATACCAGGGGGTGAGGGGCTGGGAGAGCAGCGGCGGCACACAGCAGAGCTCCGTTATCACCAGCCGTGCTGTACCAGATGTCCCTCCGGTCCCGTGAGCTGCCCCGGCACAGATTTACACCCCAGACTGATTATGCAGCAATTTGCAATGTCCTTAAAACGCTGCTGGTTGAAAAGTGTGTCTGCCTCTGCACAAAAGGCCTGGCAGCAAAATGAATATCGCTGCAGCGAGGTTCTGGTGTCTGGCTGCGAGCAGTGCATGAGTCTGTTGTAGGTCCCAGTATCACAGCCTGGCTGGGAGGCTTGTTGGGGCGTCCACTGTGGGTGGAAACCTTCCTGCAGCTGTAGGGTCACAGTACATGATGGGGGGACATGGTTATAGGGCATTTGCAGGCTGCTGGGGAGAAGGGGCGGTTGGAAAAAGCCAGCAGGTATTTCATTCCATGATTGCAGACCCATCCTGAAGTGGTGGAGAACCATCTCAGTGCTGTCACTGCTGGGGAACTGCAGCTTTTGGACCTTATTCAAGTCAGCCAGGTCAAAGAACTTGCCTTTGGAAAATTTGAAAGGAGCTGGGTTGAGCTCTGTTCCAGCAAAACTGGGGTTGTGATAATTAACCTGGCTTGGCTGCTGCTTAGGAAAAGGCTGGTGCTGGCCACTTGCTCAAAGATGAGAAGGGAAGGGGAGCATGTAGTGAAAAAAATGCAAAATAATGTGTTATCTGTGTGTTGGTCTGTTCAACCAAGGAACAAGGGACAGGACAAGAGGAAATGGGCTCCAGTTGTGGCCAGGGCAGTTGAGATGGGATGTGAGGAAGAATTTCTTTGCTGAAAGGGTTCTGAGGCATTGGAAGGGGTTGCCCAGGGCAGTGGTGGAGTCCCCATCCCTGGAGGGATTGAAGAGTCGTGTAGACACAGTGCTGAGGGACATGGGTCAGTGGGGGACTGGTCAGTGTTGGGTTCATGGTTGGACTCAATGAGCTTAAAGGGCTTTTCCAATCCAGGCCATTCTGGGATCCTGTGATTCCATGGTCTGGTGGGGAAGTGCAGTTATTGCTGGGCAGCTGTAGAATTCCATAAAACTAACACATAACCTCAGCCAGGGGAAAAAAAAAAAGGGCTTAAATATTGCTTATGTCAAGCAATATTTCAGCAGTTGTCAGCAGTGGATGTCAACGATTGGCAGGCATGTGACCTGGGGCTGCGTGGTCTCCTGATGATTTAACAACCTGCAGGACAAACCTCCCGTGCCCCAGGCAGTGAAGTAGCCCCTGGGTGACAGTTTCACATAGTGAAAACACAGCTTTTTTTCTTTAAATCTTCACAACTTAAATTTTATCTTTTTTTTTTTTTAAATAATGTAGAAAGAGAAATGGGAATGAGGGTGGGGTTTATAACTCTTGGTGACATCTATTAATTTATTTCTATTAACTCCCCACCCCCTAAACTGTGGGTTCTCACTGGACAGTCAGTGTCATCCAGATATGGTTCAGTGGGATCCCATGGATGCTTTCCTTGCCCCTCAAGAGCCAATTTATCATCTCTTCAGGGGAAAAGAAATCTGCAGTCAGTACAGGTGTTGGGAATGCTTCCATCTTCAGATGAGCCAGTGGGAAGGGGTTGCTGGTCAGGCAGTGGCGCATGTCTGGAGGGATTCACGTGGATCCACAGAGCAGGAGGCTGGAACAAAGAGTTTTTCAGGGAGTTTTTCTGGATCCCCTCAAGGAAATCTGTGTGCATGGTCCAAAGTGCAAGAAAATCCATCAGCTTTACGCTCTCCTTTGCATTTTGCAGCAGCAGCAGGAGGTATATTTGTGCTGGGGCATCCAGCTGTGCCAGGGGGAATACTTCAGCCTGTTTAGCCTGTGATAGCTACAGGTTTGAGTCAGCCCCACGTGGATTTGGGGGGTCTGTTATGTGTCCTCTCTGCCAGCAAATCTGGGAGGGCAGCATGCTGGTTAACTGCTGCCAGGAAGGCATGAAAGGCAGGTGAGTGCACTGCCAAAAACCTGTACCAGCTGGGTGTGGGGTGAATGTCCTGCTGCAACAAAAAGCCTGATCTGTGTCAATCATCTCAGGAGAGGTTGAAGTGATGCCTTTTAGGAGCATCCTACTTGTTCCTGGTTTAGGAACATCTACTTAAAACTTGCCAACTGAGGGCTCTGCAGGCTGGAAAATACTGCTATAGTGAGATAAAATGAAGGGGAAGCAGCAGTGCAGCATAGATGGACCAGACATAAACTGTAGGTTTTTTGCAAGAAGGTAGTTGATCACCAGGAGGAAAATACCCTGCTGAGGGGTGTGGGAGGTTGTACATCACTTGCATTTAAGTCCAGGTTGGTGGTGTTTCTCATGAGTTCAGGGACACCCATGGAGGATGGAGATGGGACCTGGCTGGCTGTGCAGTCCAGGCTTCCAGTAGGACAGTGGTTCTTCCTTGTCTTGTGAGTCTTTAAAAACACCCCACATTACTCTCTGTTGAATTGCAGAATGACAGAATGATTGGGATTGGAAGGGACTTCTGGGGATCATCTAGTTCAAGCCCCTGCCAAAGCAGGTTCCCTACACCAGGTTGCACAGGAAAGTGTCCAGGTGGGTTTGAACATCTCCAGAGATGGAGACTCCACACCCTCTCTGGGCAGCCTGGCCCAGGGCTCCGGCACCCTCACAGGAAAACAGTTTTTCCTCATCTTCAGATGGAACTTCCTGTGCTCCAATTTGTGCCCATTGCCCCTTGTCTGTCACTGAGCACCACTGAAAACAGGTTGTCCAGAGAAGCTGTGGCTGCTCCTCCCTGGAAGTGTTCTTGGCCAGGTTGGATGAGGCTTTGAGCAACCTGGTCTAGTGGAAGGTGTCCCTGCTGCTGGCAGGGGGGTTGGAACTGGATGAGCTTTAAGGTCCCTCCCCACCTCAACCATTTTATGAGGAGAGTCTGGCCCCATCCTCATGACACCTGCCCTTTAGGTGTTGATCAGCATTTATAAGATCCCTTCTCACTCTTCTCCAGGCTAAACAGACCCAGGTCTCTCAGCCTTTTGTCATCAGAGAGATGTTCCAGTCCCCTCATCGTCTTTGTAGCCCAAATGAAGTGTGCTGCAGCTTCCTCACTAACAAAGATTGGCAGCCAGGGGCTCTGAGGTGTCAGGGAAAGCAGCTGGGATCACAGAGGTGATGCAGGATCCCAGCCCATGGTTACTGCTGCAGCATTCCCAAGCAAAACTGATGTGGCACAAGCAATTTATGTCAATGCAAGAGTGTGTGCTGGGTGTCCCTGGTGTATTTGCTTTCATTTTAGGTCATCTACAGTGGCCTTAACCCCCTTGACTTGGAGGTATGACAGAGAAAACATGAACCAGGTCTTGGATACCATCTGTGCTGTGTGAGGCTGTCCTGTGGTCCATGAGCTTAAGAGTTTCCCAGCAGTGACATGGAGCTGGTTCACACATCCCTGGTGTTTTCACACATCTCTGGTCATCCTGCAAGTGGCTGGTGTTAATTTTCCATCCTACAGTGTTAATTTTCCATTGATGGAAAAGAGGTGACAGAAGAAATGAGCTGAAAGGTGGATGTTTGAGTCTGGATTGATGGGGCACAGAGGGAAGCTGCTGGGCAGGATGGAGTAATGAGAGAACATGAGTAGGGAAGGGATGAGCACACATTTTTGTGTGAAGGGTGAGAAGAATGTGGGGAGGACGGGGGTTGAGTGGTGGGACACAGTGAGGGGTTGTGGGGCAGACAGGGCTGACTTTGGGAGAGGAGCACGGAGAAGAGCAGCAGTCACACCGGGATGTGGAGCAGGCAGAAGGTGGATGCTGGGAAAACTACAAGAGCCAGAGGAGACATGAGGAGAGATTGAGGCTGGGTGGAGGCTGGAGTCGTGTTTTAAAGTGCTGGCACGTCCCTCCAGGTGTAATGTCATGAAGTCTTAGGATCATTGAACCATTTTGGTTGGAAAAGACCTTTAAGTTCATTGAGTCCAACCATGAACCCAACACTGACCAGTCCCCAACTGACCCATGTCCCTCAGCACTGTGTCTACACGACTCTTCAATCCCTCCAGGGATGGGGACTCCACCACTGCCCTGGGCAACCCCTTCCAATGCCTCAGAACCCTTTCAGCAAAGAAATTCTTCCTCACATCCCATCTCAACTGCCCTGGGCACAACTGGAGCCCATTTCCTCTTGATCTATCACCTATCTCCTGGGTTGGGGACTCCACCACTGCCCTGGGCAGCCTGTTCCAATCTTTGACAACCCTTTCAGTGAAGAAATTTTTCCCAATATCCAGTCTAGAATCCCTGAGTCATTGGAGGCTGCTCCTCTTACCTCCTTGACAGTGAGCTCTCCCATTTGACCTGGGCTGGTTCCCACAAGCCAGGACTGAATTTATTTTTCCATCCTGCTGTAGACAAGTTTGTAATTTAATAAACATCTCCTGCCCTGATCTCTGTCCCTTCTGTAAGCCAGATGATCAGATGGGAAGGCAAAGGATCAGAAAGCCTGGCACTTCCCAAAGCTGGAAAGAAGAAAACAGGAGATTTTTAGATGAAAAGAAAAAAAATCATGCCTTTCTCAGCTCTGTCTTTGTTCCTTTGTGCTGTTCAGGCCTGATCCAAACACCTCACCTCCATGAGAAGGTTGAGCGTGCCTGGCTGTCACTAACTCCTCACTCCTGGAGCAAGGCAGAGGGACTTTGCCTCCTTGTTTTGGAGCATTTGAGTTTGGGTTTGTCACAGAGCAGCCATGGTAAGCTGACAGCATCTGACAGGGTGCTGGGGGGAATGACAATCCATGGACACAGGGGCGTTTGTTAACGGAAACAGCTGCAGCTCATGGTGCAAAGCAAACAGCTTCTACATGGCTTCAATCCCAGCTTTGTCTCTTTGTTGACCAGGGACTGGCCCCATGCTCCATCACACTCAGCAGCAAAGACCACCACCTGAGGAGCAGCTTGTGAAGGAACCTGGTGTGAACCAGGAATGGAAGTGGTGTGGTGGTTTCACTCCTTTGGCTGCACCCAAACACAGTCGCTCTCTCACTCTCACCCCCACCCAAGGAGAGAATTGGAAGGGTAAAAGTAAGAAAACTCATGGGTTGAGGTAAAACCAATTTACTAATTGAAATCATCATCATAATAGAATATCCAAATGAGTGATGCACAGTACAGTTGCTCACCACCTGCCAGCCAATGCCCAGCCTGTCCCCAGCCAGCGATCTTGGATTAAAGACAGTCCCCAAACCCTATGATACTGTCACTGCTCTCTGCCTGTACATGTGACTTCTGTCTGACTAAAAAATAAATAAAAGAAGGAAGAAAAACAACCCTAAACTGAAAGCACTGAGGGTCTGTGCACTTGCAGGTCCCACTCAGAGGAAAGAGAATGGCCTTTGCTGTTGTCTTTACAGTTGTCTGAATCACCTGCTGTTCTAGTGACTAATTCATGATGTTCTTGAGATGTTTGTCTCACATCTGGAGATTACAGTCATGCTGCACCTCCCTAAGCAGAAGACACTCATATATATGGTTGTATATATATAATATATGTATATGTTTTGATTTTTTTCACAGCTGTGACTCTCCCGTGCCTGTAGCTGATAACAGCCATGTCAGCCCAAAAGGACAGATGGATTTCTTCCTTCTCTTTCCTGCTCTTCTGGACTTCCTCCATCCCAACGTGGGCAAGTGCAGGGCTGCTGCAGGAGCTGAGCCCCCAGGAGTATTTCAGGAGCTTGCAGCCTGGCAGAGCATCCCTGGCTTATTTCAGCCATCAGGGTGTGTATTTAACAGGGTGCATTTCCACCAGCCTGGCTGTTCAGCAAAGGCTTGTGTGAGGGTGTGTGTGAAAGTCAAACAATGAAGAGGCAATTCTTGAGATTTTTAAACCCAAAGTGATTTTGAAGAGCTGGTTGAGCTCAGATGGAAATCTGTGTTTGCACAGCTCCAAGTGTTCCTGACAGGCAGAGACCTCTTGGGGTGGGATCTTTCCTGGCTGTGTCCCCAGACACATTCCTTCAAACCTCTTCATTGCTTCTCTGGATTATTTTCTGGAGATACCATGGAAGAAAAACCCTGTCTCCTAAGGAGTGGTGCCCTCAGAGGGGCTGGGTTTCTCTTCCATGGTACCCCCCAGGGAAAGGGGCATCCTTTGCATGCAGGGGAACTAAGGACTGTCAAGAATTACAGGGTGATCCTTGGCCTTGTTCCTTGTTCTGCTCCTTCATGACTCCCAGCTATGGTTTCCCAGAGACATCTGTGTTTGCTGAGACACCATCACAGCTCCCACATCAGCACTGAGAGGCTGGATGTGTTAGAAGGGAAGGAGGGGAGGCTGCAGACATTCACATTGTTGCCTGTAATAAGTTTTGTTCAGTAAATACCTTACTCTTTGAGTAAAAGCAAGACTGTATTGTGTCAAGAACTGTCCCAGTGTGTGGCAGGAGGATGCTCTTGACCCTTGAGGACCTGCAGCCCAGCCCAGCAATACCTGCCTGACAAAACCAGATGTCCCAGGGATGTTTGCATGGGGACCTTAGCGTGCTGTTACCATGCCAGAGCACAGACAGTGCTTGCCCTGAAGATACTCTCATCTGCCTCATCCATAAGGGGAAGGGATGGAAACAATCTATTTTTTGGTGTTTCAGTTTCTCCTGGTGGCCAGCCTTTCTTGGAGCAGATTGAGAACTCAGCTGAGGCCCTCCAGGACTATGGCATTTCAGTGGTGAAGGTAAAAGGGGATGAGGGGTGGGACAGATTATTTCTACAGGACTTGCTGTGGGGTGGCCAGAGCTTCTCTCGACCCATCCTGGGGACTGACAGCAGTGGGACTCCCCAAGAAAGCAGGTGTTGGCTGAGCAGGGTGTCCCACTTTATCCCTTGCATCTTAGACCTTATATCTGCTGCTTGTGGGTTGTGTCACACCTTTTGCCTGTGGGACACGGGCAGGCTCCTGTGTCCCAGAGAAGCTTGATGTTGTGCCTGTGTCACCAAACACAGTGAAACAGAGGACTGACCATGCTGTGGGGCAGCCAGTTCATAGAATCATAGAGTCATGGAATCACTTTGGTTGGAAAAGACCTTTAAGATCATTGAGTCCAACCATAAACCAAACACTGTCAAGTCCACCACTTGTCCCTCAGCACCACATCCACACTGTCTTTTCAATCCCTCCAGGGATGGGGACTCCACCACTGCCCTGGGCAACCCCTTCCAATGCCTCAGAACCCTTTCAGCAAAGAAATTCTTCCTCACATCCCATCTCAACTGCCCTGGGCACAACTTAAGGCCATTCTCTCTTGTCCTGTCCCCTGGTCCTTGGTTGCACAGACCCACCCCCACCTCTCTGCACCCTCCTTGCAGGGACTTGGACAGAGCCAGAAGGTCTCCCCTCAGCCTCCTTTTCTCCAGGCTCAGCACCCCCAGTTCCCTCAGCCGGGAACTCAGCACACTTGTGCTCCAGACCCTTCCCCAGCTCCATTCCCTTCTCTGGACACGCTCCAGCACCTCCAGGTCCTTCTTGGAGTCAGGGGCCCAACACTGAACCCAGCACTCGAGCTGCAGCCTCACCAGTGCCCAGTGCAGGGGGACGATCACTGCCCTGGTCCTGCTGGCCACACTGGTGCTGATCCAGGCCAGGATGCTGTTGGCCTTCTTGGCCACCTGGGCACTCTGCTGGCTCATCTTCAGCCTCAGTAGATGAGCTTGTACACTTTGATTTGCATTCATGGGTTTAGGGGATGTTTAGCTACTCAATTTTTTCTCATAGATTGGTCTTTTTCATGGGTAACCCCACATACCAGGCTGAGCTGGCTGATCTAATCTGACCTCCCTGCAGCTGCATGGGGTCCATGGAGTTGTCTGGTCACTGCTGTGCATCCATGGGCATGGCACAAGGAAGAGTATGATCCCCAGCATGCTGCAGAGGAGGACATCAGCCCGCTCATCTCACTTAGGTGGGTCTTGCCTGACTCCTCCATGGTTCCCTTCTGCCAGCTCAAACTGCAAATGATGATGAATGGGATCACTTCACTTATTTTCAATTCAGTGCAATAAATATTTGATACAAAGGTTTTTTTAGCTGAAATTTCATGCAGTTTTAGGTGAGGGAATTACAAATTCAGGCAAGTGTCATGAGATTATAAGAAGTGCTTACATACATGTGTGTATCTATGGCTGGGTTTAATAAGCAAGCAGTGATCTGTCCCTTTGACTATGCTGGGCATATTGTGACCCCTCTGACCCAATTCAAGGCAGGCTGAGCTGGAGAACTGAAATACAAACTCCAGTCCCCACCTCTTGACTCCATTTTATCATGTTTTCTCTCCCAGCAGATTTGGAAAGGCTCTATTGACACTCTTGAATGGAAGAAAACTGTAGTGCTGTATGTTTGGAGTGATTTGTGGAGCTGAATGTCTAATTATCTACTTTCAATGTTTAGGTTAATTGTCCCAAAGAGGATGTCTCAAGATATTGTGGAAAAGACAATGCATTAAGGAAAGCCTACCTGTTCAGGTGAGGGGGACTTTCTGGGCACCCCACTGTGATTGCTGTCCACTGCAAGTGTTTGAAGGAAACGCTGTCAGTGATCAGAGATGTCTGTGTAGGAAGAGAGGAGCCACAAGGACAGCAGTGACACACAGAGTTTAGCAAAAAGTTCCTCTGAAAGGTCCAACATAGGCAGAGTAGATGCTTTGTCCTCAGTGTGAAGCCTCTGGTGCTGCCCCGTGTTCCTTTGAGCAGCAGAGGGCTGTGCTGCTACATGAAACCACGAGAGAAATCCTCCATCAGTGTTCTTCTGTCCTTGGTGACCTCCCACCACAGCTCCTCCAGAGTTACACTGAGACCACTAAGTTTTGGGTCTAGTCCTAGAGAGAAACACTCTTTGGTGCTCTTCCTGTTGTTGGATGTGAAGATTTAGCTCTTGGTCTCTCCATGGGTTGTCAGCTGTGGGTTGTCATTTCTCATTGACTGTTGTACATGATCCACAGAATTATTTCCTCTGGAGATGAGGGTCTACAGGGTGATGCTTGGTGTATAGAGACCACCTGCCAGTCTGTGCTTGGCTTCTCATCACCAGTCCCCAGAAGCTGAGGGAAACAGCAGTGACAGAGGTGACCTCTACTAAAAGAGCATTGCCTGGACACCTCATCCTCCAAAATCCCCAAATTCAATCCTGACATTTTCTTTCCAGCCACACCTGCCAGCAGATATCTGAAAGTATTCAGCAGAGTGAAAATGCAATTAGTACACCTAGCTAATTATGCACAGTTTCTTTGGTGACACTCTTCCTTCCCTCCCTAGAGGTAACGTGGTGATCAGAGAGTTCCCCACCGATGCCTTGTTTGACGTGGACTCCACTGTTGCTAACGTGTTATTGTAAGTACAGACCAGAAGCATCTCTGTGAAATCCTTCTCTTTCCATTTTCACTTGTCCATCTGAATTATGACATAAATACAAACCCCACTTCTTGCAGAGGCTGCTCTCAGCTGAGCTTCTCTCCTCGCTGTGGTTTGACCCTGGTGAATCTGTGCTGTTGAGATGTCTCACCAGCACACATCTGGGCAGCTGTATTTCACTGTGAATTTTCAAGCTGCCAGCAAGAAGCTGGAATTTAACCTTGTTTTTCCCATGGTAATTATGTAGCTGCAAATTTGCTCTTAAAAGAAAAGTTGCTAATGATTTTTTTCTGCCTCCTCAGTGCCTTGCTCTTTAATGAAGTTAAATATGTTGAAACACTGACAGATCTTCAGAACATTGAAAATGCCTTGAAAGGGAGATCCAACATGGTCTTTGCCTATGTACCAGCTACTGGGACAGCAGGTATTAACACTCAGCTTTTCATCTTTGCTCTCCTCCCAGAGCCTTTTTTTCACTAAGGTGGAAGGGAGGTGGGTTTCTGACCCAAAATCCTGCAAATGAAGGATCAAGGAAACCTGAAAGGGCCACCCAGGTGCAAGTTCTCCACCTCTTTTTGTCTTGCTATGTTTCCAAAGAGATCAGTTGCACCAGAAAGGTTTTGCTAGGAGCACACAAACTTTCAGAGATGGATTTGAGAGGGAAAGCAAGGCAGTGGTTGCTGTTCTAATAAATAAGCCCACTGGCAGATCTCTGGTTATCCAGTGGAATGGGTTCATGTGCACCTTGACTGGGGATCAGCAACTGGGTTCAGCTCCAGGTTCTCAGTTACCTTCACAGTGTGTCTTCAGACAGCTGTGACTTTTTCCTGAGAGTTTCTGAAAGCCTGAACATTGGTATTTACAACTGGGAAGGATGAAGAGGGAGATCTGGAAGGATCTGAGATGAATTTGTCTTGCCTTTCTCTTTCCAGAGCACAGAGCTGTGATGGAGGCAGCTTTTGTCTATGGGACTGTCCACCAGTTTGTTCTGACAACTGAGGCAATGCTGTTGAAAGACACTGGGTATGTCCAAACACACACCAGGTAGAGCTGCTCCCCATCACTCTTTGCTCTATTGTTGTTTTCTCACCTTCTCAGATCAAATCTGGGATGGTATTAGGATATGCCAAGGGTGGACAGTCAGCTCTGTTTTGCTTTTCTAAAACCAGCTGCTGTTCTTCTTCCTGGACTTGGGCTAACTGCACCATTTGTGACTGTTCATTGAATGGGGTCTCAGCACAAGAAAGACATGGACCTGCTGAAGCAGGTCCAGAGGAGACCACAAAAATGATCAGAGGGCTGGAGCCGCTCTGCTGTGAGGACAGGCTGAGAGAGTTGGGGCTGTTCAGCCTGGAGAAGAGAAGGAAGACCTTATTGTGGCCTTTCAATACTTGAAGGGGGGCTATAAGAAAGATGGGGACAGACTTTCTAGCAGTAGTGACAGGACAAGGGGAAATGGTTTTAAACTAGAACAGGGGAGGTTTAGTCTAGATATAGTGAAGAAATTGTTTACAGTGAGGGTGGTGAAACCCTGGCCCAGGTTGCCCAGAGAGGTGGTAGAAGCCCCATCCCTGGAAACATTCCAGCTCAGGTTGGATGGGGCTCTGAGCAACCTGATCTGGTTGAAGATGTCCCTGCTCACAGCAGGAGGTTGGACTGGATGGCCTGGAAAGGTCCCTTCCAACCCAAACCAGTCTGTGATTCTATGATTCTAGAAGAGCCCAGTGGCTCCTTTCCATTCCTGACTGCTCAGACCTCAGCCATGGGTTTTCAGGGAGGCTGATACAGCTGATGTTACAGCCTTAAAACACTCTTTGTGCTTTGCTGAGCAAGTCTGGCCAGCTGAGGAGGGCAAAAACTGCTGCAGTGGGTCAGAGCAAATGTCTTACCTCTGCAGTGGCCACAGGTGCTTCCCAAGGGCTCTGAGGAAATGGATGTGTGTTACCTGCAGCTTCCCATCTTCTGGCAGCCAGAGGTTTGGGGACTCTCAGAGCTGGGAGCTGAACCTGCATCATGGTGTTAACAGCCACCAGAATTTTATTAAACACATTTTCACTTTTAATTTCAGCAACTATTGGTAACAAGGAGTTCTGCAGTTCAGCTGCATGAGACACTGCTCATGTATTTGGGACTTCCCACCCCATGGCTTCACTGGAGCTGGCCAGCTCAGGCCATCCCCTTCCCACCCAGGAGGAGCTGCATTAGAAGGGCAGATCCTCCAACATGATTTCTTGTTGCTGTGACCCACTGCAGTCAGGAAACTCAGAGGGAGGAAGGTGGGAATATAGAATCATAGAATCATTAAGGTTGGAAAAGACCTCCAAGATCATCAAGTCCAACTGTCAACCCAACACCACTGTGCCCACTAAACCTTGTCCTGAAGTGCCATGTCTACACATTTTTTGAACACTCCCAGGGATGGGGGCTCCACCACTGCCCTGGGGTATCACCCAGCATGTTGCATCTTCAGCAAAGCCTTAGTATAACGATCTGCCTGCTTTCACAGGTGGCACCAGGGCAGGCACCAAAGCCATCCTTCCTTGAGATGCTATCCCATCCTTGCAGGATCATGATCAGGGACAGCACTTTGTGACTGCCACTAGATGGCACGGTTGGCATTTGGACAGGGATTAGCTTCATTCTGCTTAAAGCAAAGAGGACACCAGCAGGCCATCTCCATAGCTGAGGAAATGGTGGTGGCTTCACCAACATGGGTAGCTTTCAGCCAACGGGGCAACAAGCTCTGAGGTCTTAATACTACACTCTACTCTTCCATTGAGAGATCTTAAAACCCTTTACAAAGAAGGTGATCCCTGTTTCAGAGGTGGGAATATGTGTGTAGGAAAAGCAACATGACTTAAAACATGTTACCATGATACCAGAGCAGGAATGACTAACCAGGGAACAATCCAGGGAACTCGATTTCTCTGCTTCCTTTGGTGCAGCCAAACCCAGTGCTGTTCAAAAGGTGGAATATTCCTTCTACAGTCTGTAAGATGTCATCAGTGAGGCAAAAGACATAAGCAAAGCTGTAGACTTCAGCTCTTCTCCTCCTACCAGGGTGTCCAGGGCAGTGGCATGGCTGGTCCCAGTAAGAAAAACTTAATTTATGTCCTTCTTAAGCTGGTGTCAACTGTTCTGGGGTTGAGGTCATTTACAACTGGTGAGCCAGGGTTTTCATTAGATGTTCAGCACAAAAGCTCCTGGACACAGTTGTACCTGTCAGTAGTAGGGCTCTTGAAGAGGTCCCACAAGCCTGCCAAACCCTGAACTTGAGGATCATCTGCCCTATAAAAGATGTCAGCACATATGGTCAGGTTGTATTAAAACCCATTGGTGGATGCCCAGCTCACCATGGTTTTTATTCTCTCTCTCACAGCAGTGATGACCCTGATGTGTCATCAGCTCGGTTGTTGTTCTGCCACTGCCAGCAGGCCACGGACCTGGCACAGCCCTGCAGGAGGACAGCCATGGGGCAGGCTCTGACCATGCTCAACATCCACAGGCACCTCAAACTCATGGGAGCTCCTCTGGTGGTATGACTGGGGAAGAGGAGCCACTTGGGCTGTGCAGCATGAAGGCAGCTGGGGTGGGTGTGAGGATGAGGGAGGTGTGAGCGGGGGGCAAGACTGAGCACAAGAATCTGCCCCCTCCCCATGAAGTTAGTGACAAAGCTCCCAGCAAGGAACAGGCATGGGGCTGGACAGGGGTGACATTCCATTGCACTGCTCAGCTTGCTTAGACCTTTCCAGGGAGCCCTGATACCAGTGTATGCTTCTCCAGTTTCCTGTAAGCACCATGAATGGGAACAGGGTGGAGATGCCCCTTGGGCTTCACTGGGACATAGAGAAGAGAAAAGAGAAGAGAAGAGAAGAGAAGAGAAGAGAAGAGAAGAGAAGAGAAGAGAAGAGAAGAGAAGAGAAGAGAAGAGAAGAGAAGAGAAGAGAAGAGAAGAGAAGAGAAGAGAAGAGAAGAGAAGAGAAGAGAAGAGAAGAGAAGAGAAGAGTTTACTTCAGTTGGAAGGGACCTGCAATGACCATCTAGTCCGACTGTGTGACTGCTTCAGGGCTGACCAAGAGTTAAAGCAGATTATTAAGGGCATTGTCCAAATGCCTCTTAAACACTGTCAACTTGGAGCATCAACCACCTCCCTAGGAAGCCTGTTCCAGTGTTTGACCTCCCTTTTGGTAAAGAAATGCTTCCTAATGTCCAGTCTGAACCTCCCCTGGTGCAGCTTTGAACCATTCCCACATGTCCTTTCAGAGGATCCCAGGGAGAAGAGCTCAGCACCTCCCTCTCCACATCTTCTCCTCAGGAGGTTGCAGAGAATGGTGAGGTTGCCCCTCAGCCTCCTTCTCTCCCAACTAGGCAAACCCAAAGTCCTCAGCTGCTCCTCTAAGCTCCCCACAGGAGTCTCAGCAGCCTGGGTAGATGAATATCAGTGATTCACACCTTGGTGAGCACAGGGACAGGAGGTTCCATCCTACCTCCTCTTCCCACCAGGCAGTGAACTTCAGCAGATCTCCAGTTCCCACTGGTGACATCAATGCCCAGGATGGGTAGATGAGCAGGGAACTGCCCCTTTCAGCCTGTCTCCTGGGTTAGACCCGTGGAGGGAAGACACTTTGTTAAGCAGCTCCGTGGTGTCATGAAGCAGCATGTCCAAGGCAGGAAGGGAGAGGATGCCAGCTCTTGCATGTTGCAACCAGGGTTTTCAAACTGCTCTGGGGAATGGATGCCAGGTAAATAAAAATTACTGGAGATTTGACATCTGGAGTTGCTAAGTCACAGAGAACATGCCTAATAAAGGCCAGGTTTTTAACAGGGAGGGTCATGACAGGTTGGAACAATTTAACTGTGGTTTTGTGGGTTCTGCTTTGATGGGTGTTGTAGAATCAGGGTTGGAGGCTTTTTCTTGAGAGTATCCTTATTTCTGTGCCTGGAGAACACATGGTGGCTTGGGGGGTGTGCAGGAGAAGAGCTGAGGTACTTTCAGTGGTGTGGAGATGTGCTGGAATATAACCATGTCTCTTCTCCAGACAGAGGTTGCTGAGGACCCAGAGAAGGTTTCCACTGTTCACTTACAGCTTGGGCTACCCCTTGTGTTCATCCTCAGCCAGAAAGAGACCTATGAGGCTGACAGGAGGACAGCAGAGTTTGTGGCCTGGCAGCTCCTGGGGAAAGCAGGAGTTGCCCTTTTGTCCAGGTATTTGCTCTCAGGTGTTTTGGGATTCTCCCTGTGTTTTGTTTCTGAGCTCAGTTAACCCACAACCAAGATGGCAATGGGCTTACTGGGATTTGTGAGAGGTGATAGAACTGACAGAGGATGTCACATTTAAGGACTTGTCCAGAATCAGATGAATTTGGTTTCAGACTGGCTGGAAGTGTAGAAATGTTTGTTTATTGCTGAATTAGAAGTGGAAAAACAATCAGACTAAGAGAGATTTTGGAAAGAAAACATGGCCCAGAGGGAGGGCTTGTATTTTACCCTTGAATTAAGGGCAGAAGGAGACCCAGTAAAGGAGGTGGACTCTGGGTGCTGGGACGTGGCAGGGGTCTCTGCTCAGTAAGCAATGCCTCCTCAGCCAACGAGGGCTCTCCAAGTTGGACCAGCACACTTGTTCCCTAGGAGGACAGGGGACACACTTGTGGGCTGGCCATGGAGCAGCTGTGCTGTGGAGATCTGGCTTCCTCTGTGGTTGACCACCAGTTACTTACCCCTGCTCCATGGGCTCAAGAGCAGCCTGCACACACGAGGCTGGCTTCTGTTTGCAAATACTTCCATGGTGTCTTGCCAAAGGAGGTGTGCAGCACCCACAGGCGTGGTTGCCTGGCCCTTGGGGATGTCTGCTGGCAGCTGTGCAAGTGGGAGGAGATGGAGGAAGGGTGGGTGTGGGCTCTCTCATTCTAGCTTTCTGCCACTATGGTACCTCCCTGTATGGAGGCACTGCTTGGCTGCATTTACTCATGAGCTGAAGTCCACCAGCAGACCAGCTGCACTGGGATGTGGCCACCAGTGTGTGAGCAAAGATCCAAATCACAAAGGAAATCCAAGCCCCTTGTGAAACAGGGACATTATGCAGTGCAGTCCCACCAGAAGGTCACTTGAAGCCTGTCTCTCCACCACTAACACTGATTCTGGGTTTTTGCAAGTCCTCAGGAGCCCTGAAGCACAATTCTGTGAGGACCTGGTGCTGCTGAGGGAGGTGGGCTTACCAGCCAGGCAGGCTGAATGGAGAGGGTGACCTTGCATGTTGCACCATCTAATGTTCACTTTGTTTTTTTGAAGGGACCATGTAAATTTGAACATTCTGCTCCGGTCAAACGTTGCTCTGAAGACACCAGATGAGGTTAGATGTTGGATTTCTTTATTGCACAACTCTTATTTCCCTACCTGTATTTCACATAATGATTCTATGATCTGGACATGGTGCTCTTGAGAGGCATTGAGCTGTTGCTCAGCATTGTTGTTATTTGACAGCCTTCCCAGAAGCTCAGGGTGAAGTGGCTTTCCCTTGATGCACACGTGTGTTTGGAACTGCTTGAGTTTGGTACTGCAGAGCAGTTGTGCCTGATGGTAAAGATAAAATACTGAGGTTATTTGGGGTTCAAAAGATAGAGTGACACCTTGATTACACCTTCAGGCAACATAAGGTTGTGGACTACCTAAGGTAGTAGCAAATTCCCCAAAGATCTGGACTTTGGAAGGCCCTTGCCCCCTTAGGAAAGGTGTTCAAAAGATGGAAGAGGAAATGAGTGTGAAACTAAGAGCAAACTGAGAGCAAGCAACCAAAGGTGTGAGCTGAACTGATGTCACCAAATGCCTCTGGCAGTGAGCTGGGAAAAGGGCAGGGTGTAAGTTAAATGAGGTTGATCAAGATGAGCTCAACTCTGGAGGGATCTGACCCAGCTTGTGAGGCAAGATGGAATTTGGTGCTGACAAATGCCAGGGAGCACACGTTGGCCCAGATTACCTGAACTGTCACACTTGTGATTGCAAAGATACAGGATCAGACCTGAAGCTGAGCGTCCCCCGAGGGCTTCCCATGCCCTGGTGAGAGATGTGCACGTTGTGTTTCTTCTCCTGGAGCCAATGGGAGGTGCTGGCAGTTGGTTATTTCTCTCAGTTCATTATAAAATTCATTTTCTCTGAAGTGCCTTTTGCTGAGACAGTGCCAGAGCTGATTTTAAGGTCTCATTTCTGAGAAATACACTTCTTCTTTCCTTGGGTTGTCAGCCCATGTACGCTTGGGAGCACTTTTCTTTGTTCAACTCCATGAGATAAAGGATTTTTTGTGCCCGTTGCTCAGGCTGTGATGGGCTGCTCTGACCCAGCCTGACACCCTTTAGAGGGGGACAGCTAAGTGGATCCTGTACCTCCTCACTTTCTTCACTCTTTGTCCACTGGGCCTTTTCTTGCAGCAGTGGATCTATGTTGAGATGCTGGGAGGTGGAGCACCAGGCACAGGATCCCACATAGCCACAATTTCTTCCTGGAAAGGAAAAGTTGGTCTGGAGTGAGAAATACTCAAGGTGAAATGGTGTCAAAGAAACACACCCCAGAAACTCCCCTGTTTGGTAGCTTCAGGAATCATGAAACTCATGGAGTACTACATCCAGTTCTGGGGCTCCCAACATAAGAACATGGAGCTACTGGAGCCAGTGCAGAGGAGGCCACGAGGATGGTGCCAGGGCTGGAGCAGCTCTGCTGTGAGGACAGGCTGAGAGAGTTGGGGCTGTTCAGCCTGGAGAAGAGAAGGCTCCGGGGAGACCTTCTAGTGGCCTCCCAGTACCTGAAGGGGCTCCAGGAAGGCTGGGGAGGGACTTTGGCCAAGGGCAGGGAGTGACAGAACAAGGGGTGATGGCTTGAAACTGGCAGAGAGGAGATGGAGATGAGATGAGAGGAAGAAATTCTTTGGTGTGAGGGTGGTGAGACACTGGCCCAGGTTGGCCAGAGAAGCTGTGGCTGCTCCTCCCTGGAAGTGTTCTGGGCCAGGCTGGATGAGGCTTTGAGCAACCTGGTCTAGTGGAAGGTGTCCCTGCTGCTGGCAGGGGGTTGGAACTGGATGAGCTTTAAGGTCCCTCCCAACCCAAACCATTCTATGGTTCTATGATTCCATTAATCTGTTGACATACCCCAAAAATAAGGAGCTGGGTGATGGTGCCCCATCCACTTTGAGTTTAGTTTGCAAATAGAATAGGCAGAGGGTGGTGTTGTGCTCCCACTGATTTATTCTGGTTTCTTTAGGGAGTGCCAATCAAATACCTGGTCTTGGAAGACACTGATGAAATTATAACCCTTGTGGAAGATAAAAGCAAGGTTGAACAAATCCAGGAGGATGAGGAGGAAGAGGAGGAGGAGGAAGAGGAGGATGAAAAAGAGAACAGTAATCAAGGTGTGCAACTAAACAGTGAAAAGCTGATTGTCATCAGATAGGAAGTGCAATCAGCATCTGCTGGAGACAGCGAGTGTACGTGAAAGTGTTAGAGGACACTTGTGCATATCCAAGGCACATCACAGTCACATCACAGTGGTACAAAATGGTTCTTTTCTTCTCTGCAGATCTCTGGAGTTTTGTGACAGACAGGCATCATTTTTAGGGGAAACACCAGGGAAGCAAATCAGCAGCTGTTAGAGGAACAGTTGCAAAGGTGCTGCATGAGGGAAAGGGTTGTTTCTGCTTTCATGCAGCCAGCTTCAGAGACATGAGAATTGAAAGTTCACCCAACACTGTCTCCCTTTCAAGCATCAGCCAAAGTGCCTCAGAATTATCAGTCCCTTTGGAAGGGTTTCAGCCATGTTTGTCTAAAAGCTGTTCCAGACTTGCCTTCCCCAGGGAGAACACCCTGGTCCCTGCAGCGCTTCCTTACAAACACATTGGTTTGCCATACAAAATTGGTTTTGTTTTCCAAAACAAAAGTGGTGGAGGATCCTAGAGCAGCCAAGAATGGTGTTCACATCAGAGGGCACAACTGGTGTGAGACACCATAAGGACATTTCAGTGAGTTTGTGTGGCTGTCAGCGAGTGTCCTGTGCTTTTGCCTTCACTTCTCCATGTCAGGCAATTACTTGCCCCCCTGCTGATAGTCACCATGTCCCAGCTGAGAGGTTCTGCTTTACTAAAACCTGCTGATGGGGTGGAACAGGGGGGTCCCTCTGTCCTGTGCATGTGCCTGTGTTGATGCATGACTGTCTATCCCTTGCAGATATTCAGGATGATCAGGTGGTGGAAGCAGTTTCCAGGGACAAGAAGCGAGAGCTGCCCCTGGAGCAGATCCTTGTCCTGACTGAGGAGACCTTCCACTCTGCTCTCCTGGAGACTGCCCGGATGGTGGTGCTCTTTTATGCCAGCTGTGAGTATGAAACTCCAGCTGGAGAGCTGGGCAGGGTTTGATGAAGTTCAATAAGGGCAAGTGTAGGGTCCTGGACCTGGGGAGGGATCACCCCAGGCACCAGCACAGGTTGGGGGTGACCTGCTGGGAAGCAGCTCTGCAGAGAAGGACCTGGGAGTGCTGATGGGTGACCAGTTGACCATGAGCCAGCAATGGGCCCTGGTGGCCAAGAAGGCCAATGGTCTCCTGGGGGGCATTAAGAGTGTGGCCAGTGGGTAGAGGGAGGTTCTCCTGCCCCTCTGCTCTGCCCTGGTGAGGCCACATCTGGAGTGCTGTGTCCAGTTCTGGGTTCCCCAGTTCAAGGAGAGGGATCTTCTGGTGAGAATTCAGCAGAGGCTGCAAAGATGATGAAGGGGCTGGAGCATCTTATGGGGAAAGACTGGGAGAGCTGGGACTGTTCAGCCTGGAGAAGAGCAGACTGGGGGGACCTTATCAATGTTTATCTATATCTAAAGGGTGGGTGTCAAGAGGGTGGGACCAGACTCTTTTCAGTGGTGGCCAGTGACAGGACAAGGGGCAATGGGCACAAACTGGAACACAGGAGGTTCCACTTAAACATGAGGGAAAACTTCTTTCCTGTGAGGGTGCCGGAGCCCTGGGCCAGGCTGCCCAGAGAGGGTGTGGAGTCTCCATCTCTGGAGATATTCAAACCCACCTGGACACTTTTCTGTGCAACCTGGTGTAGGGACCCTGCTTTGGCAGGGGGGTTGGACTGGATGAGCTCCTGAGGTCCCTTCCCACCCTGACCATTTTATCATTGATTCTGTGACATGTGGCTGGCAGTCCTCTCTCTAAGCTTGCCCTGCTCACCACGCTTTCCATACCATGGTGATCCTGCAGACAAGTTGAAACGATAAGTGAGTGCCGCATCCTGCCCCGTGTGCCTCCACCCACCACTGGCAATCAGATTAAAGCAGTTCTTCCCGTTGGCTGATGCTGTGTGAAGACACTATCTCTCAGTAGAGAAGATATCAATGTTCAACCTTCATTCTACCAGGACTGAATGTAGGACAAGGGGGGAAATTGTGGGAGTGTGTGCTCATGGGATAGCCCAGACAACCTGGCTGCTGCACAGAGACATAAAGTCCAATTTTCCTTCTTCCTTTCAAGACTTTCAGAGCTTGAAGCACCTTAGAATGCAGAGAATCATAACGTGACATTGTCAGAGAGCGAGGTGAGGCTGCTCTGTCACCTATATCATAGAATCACAGAGTGGTTTGGGTGGGAAGGGACCTTTCCAGGCCATCCAGTCCAACCCCCCTGCAGTGAGCAGGGACATCTTCAACCAGATCAGGTTGCTCAGAGCCCCATCCAACCTGACCTTGAATGTTTCCAGGGATGGAACATCTACCACCTCTCTGGGCAACCTGGGCCAGGGTTTCACCACACTCATTATAAAAAATTTCTTCTTTCTATCTAGTCTGAGTCTCCCCTCTTTTAGTTTAAAACCATTTCCCCTTGTCCTCTTGCTACAGGCCCTGCTGAAAAGTCTGTCCCCATCTTTCATATGGGCCCCTTGAAGTATTGAAAGGCCACAATAAGGTCTCCCTGGAGCCTTCTCTTCTCCAGGCTGAACAGCCCCAACTCTCTCAGCCTGTCCTCAAGGCAGAGGTGCTCCATCCTTTTGATCATTTTTGTGGCCTCCTCTGGACTCGCTCCAATGGGTCCATGTCTTTCTTGTGCTGAGATTTGTCCCTCAGGGCTGTGTCTCTCCTGTGTTTCAGGGGAGGCAGTGTCCCTGGCAGTGCTGCGCTCTTACACCGAGGTGGCCGATCAACTGAAAGGTAAGGTGCCTCAGGTCTGAGTGCTTTCCAGCTGGCATGCACCTGCCCTGCCAGTAGGAACCAGAAAACTATGGAGATATTGGTGGTATCTTACTCCTTCACTCAGAACTTACTCACTTTTTCTTCCTAAACTCTTAGGGAAGGCATACCAACATCAGGTTGCTTAGGGAGAGTCCTTTGTTTTTTATTTAGGGGTCTTTGTGGTCCATTAACGCCTCTACAAAGGCATGGGACTGGGAATGAAGCCTTCTGCTGTCACCTTCCATTGGTATAAATTGATACACACCAGCTGCCCAAACTGCCTTGCAGCTGAGATGTTGATGTTGGTGGGCACAGTGACTGTGTGATGGATGATGGCGATGGTGGTGGTGATGTTGGTGGGCACAGTGACTGTGTGATGATGGTGGTGGTGATGTTGGGGGGCACAGTGACTGTGTGATGGATGATGGTGATGGTGGTGGTGATGTTGGGGGGCACAGTGACTGTGTGATGGATGATGGTGATGGTGGTGGTGATATTGGTGGGCACAGTGACTGTGTGGTGGATGATGGTGATGGTGGTGATGATGTTGGGGGGCACAGTGACTGTGTGATGGATGATGGTGGTGGTGATGTTGGTGGGCACAGTGACTGTGTGATGGGTGATGGTGGTGATGATGTTGGGGGGCACAGTGACTGTGTGATGGATGATGGTGGTGGTGATGTTGGTGGGCACAGTGACTGTGTGATGGATGATGGTGGTGATGTTGGTGGGCACAGTGACTGTGTGATGGATGATGGTGATGGTGGTGGTGATGTTGGTGGGCACAGTGACTGTGTGATGGATGATGGTGATGGTGGTGGTGATGTTGGTGGGCACAGTGACTGTGTGATGGATGATGGTGATGTTGGGGGGCACAGTGACTGTGTGATGGATGATGGTGATGGTGGTGGTGATATTGGTGGGCACAGTGACTGTGTGATGGATGATGGTGATGGTGGTGATGATGTTGGTGGGCACAGTGACTGTGTGATGGATGATGGTGATGGTGGTGATGATGTTGGTGGGCACAGTGACTGTGTGATGGATGATGGTGATGGTGGTGGTGA